>JBAJHX010000067.1:18844740-18867502 GCA_037176925.1 Amniataba percoides | reverse complement strand
CTGCTGTCTGCCGACGTCACGTTTTCGGCCCCACTCGGCTCGCTTGGAACCCCGGCTGAGCAGGTACTACGATAGTACCTGGTACCAGGTACTAAAGCATAGTGGAAACGCGCAGACCGTGCCGAGTCGAGTCGAGTCGAGTCGAGTCGAGCCGAGTAGGTACTAGTGGAAAAGGGGCATAAGTGATCTGCCATACCTCAAAAGGTTTATACAGTATGCTCATAACACTTTAACTTTTAAGTAAAATATTGAATGTTGAGTATTTTCAAACTGCAGTATTTCCATTTCAATGAAAGTAAAAAATCTGAATACTTCTTCCATCACTAACTGTTGCCTGTCAAATGCTGGTTTCTCCCTGGAATATAACATCTGGTAAATCCACTATGCAGCGACTGGGATTTCTGTGTGGGCAAACTGATGCATGTAAACACCAGGAGTTGTTCTCCAAGGAGGAAAACACTGATTAATCTCTTAAAATGAAGTTTAAGGGACAATTGAATCTCTCGGCAGAGATGTGTCGTCCACATTACAAGCTCCAACATTAATTCCAGGTAACTAATCATGCCAATGTGTATGTTGACATGGCTGAGTATCCAACTTCTACATTCACCATGCTGCTCTTACAATACTGTGTACAAATAATCAATCCACTGCAAGCAGTGCAGCCAAATCCAATATTTGGGATTCAAAGAGCCTTTTTAAGAAACAACCCTCTCAGCACTCTCCCAGCACGATGAGAAAAAAACTCTGATGTGAAACCCTGCAGCACTTTCGATGTTTTTTAAAAAAATAAATACAGAAAAAATCCCAATGTGGTGCTGGAGACATTGTTCATGTTTCTGACAGTGTGTGATAAAAGTTTGGTGATCTGGCACATTTCCATGACGAGTTTTTCACCCCTGAATAGACACGAATGTTCCCACTTCTTCGGAGTAAGATCCTACATTTCTCTTCTTGACTGAGTTTGCTTAAACAACCGTCTCAAGCTCTAAAACAGGTCCCATCTTCTCTGAGGCGGACTGTTCCTTTTATAGATCTTTCACCGTTTTTGGACAGTTCTTCAGCTCAGGAAAGGTAGTCAATACAGGAGAAACTCCCTCCCAGAAGGCCAGAGATCAAACTACAGAGGCAGCTGTTGGATATAAAATCCCACTCAAACATCAACCAATCCACTGACTGCAGAGATTCACCAGACATGCAAGACAAGGCTCTTGAAACCCCCACTTCACTTTAGGCTTAAGGGTGGATGTCAGCTCAGCTCCTGCCAGATAAACAGCCTCAGCTTTGATTTTCTAAAACACGGTGTTCGATGTTCAGAGCATGCAGAGGCTTTAAAGCAAAGCAATAAGCACAAAAAAAATGTGCTTTTAAAACATGGTGAATGCAAAACCAAATAATTTTCTTGCCAGTATCTGTCAATTTGCAGGAGCTCTGAGGTTTAAGGAGCCCTTCAACTTTCTTCTTTGAGCTCAATGTCTGCTTTGAATCCTGTTTCATAACATAAGTAATCAGGTCTGTTGTGTTGGTGCCCACTTTAATCCACCCTGTCTCTTACACTGTAAGTCACATTTATGTACACAATTAATTAACTTTGGAACATAAGTTAACAGGAAATACACTGCCTATCAAAAAAACAGAGGAACATTCGTGCTGAATTACATCTGCAAATGCTTGTTTTTCTACTGCTCATAACTAAAACATGAGGAATGTTTTATAGGTACATTAAAGCAAGTCCAAGAACTTGGCTAAGATTAGAAGAAGATCGAAGTCTTGGTTCAACAGGACAGAAAAAAAAATATTTCTTTTCTCAACCAAGTGTTTTATAGTCTAAAACGAAAAAGCAAGTTCTGGTCTGGTCTTTAAGTCCAGTCCTGTTCACGTCCAGCAGACACAAAAGTTCACAATTCAGAGGAAGTAATGAAAAGAGTTAAAAATCAGTCGGATGTGTGGTGTTTGATTGCTGACATTTGCGTTAGCTGAATTACTTTACATACGCTCTAGCAAGACACCATTATAGTACCGCAGGGATCAAACAGCGCACTCTCTTTAATGAAAACAATGAGCCAATACATTAGATTATATGGCTGTCATGACTGGCTATCACTCAGGCAAATGCACTAATCCCACATGAACAACTGCAGCCAACAGCTGCACACTTCCTGCTACATCCAGACAGCAGAGTGGAGGCATTCACAGGCATCGAGCCACGGAGACGGATGAAGACGGGGTCAGGGAGACCAGCCATTATTTACACGAGGAGACGGACTCACTGGGATACCTAAAGACTCGACTTTGGATACTTCACTACTTTATTACTACTTCACTTTCTACAAAAACATCTTTTCTTATCCGGCTAATAAAGAATGATAAATGAGGTCTTAATCAGTCAAATACTTCCTTAAAATAATGCAAATATTAATCTGATCAGGTCACTGAATGAGCAAACAAGACTTTTTATGCAGTCTGACCTTGGTGGTCAAAAACAACTTGAATAACTCAATTATAAGATTGGCAGTTTGGGTAATTTAATTAAATGCATCATTCTTAATTCAATTTTATATCGCCCTATAAATCTCAATGAATAATAATAACAGAATTGTTTTCTAAAACATTTGCATTAAAGAGCATACAGCCACAGTGCACTGTGTAAAACTAAAATATGAAGTTAAATTTTATTAGTGGGTTCATTTGTCCTTTATAGAAGATCAACAGATTGCTTGATTTACTTGAAGACATTCACCTGATGATAATATGACATTAATCAGAAATCACATTTGAAAGGCTGAAGAGATGGCGTGGCCTTTTTACTCAAATGATTTGAATGATTTATTCTTATAGAAATTGGTTTTAATTCAGTTAAGTCAATTAATTAATAAATCACTTGATTATTTTTGTGGGACAACCTTCAGCCGTTTAAACAGTGTATTTCTATCCACAGGTAACTTTAAAAATGACTCAGGGAGGTGGTGAGATGCGTTTCTTAGAAGCTTCTCTGAACAAAATGGTCATCCCTGGTCACAATATCCCCCGGCTCTAAAAACAAGTTGTGGTTATCCATTAAGGAAAGATGCTCGACTGTCTGTTGAGACGAGACACTTTGTTCCAACTCTGCCACAACAACAAAAGCAATGCTCAAAGTCTGTAAATGAGAGCTGAATGTGTTTATGAGTGATGTTTAAATTATGTCAGACCAAACACCATTAAAATGTCAACACGCCCCTATATCATCTACATCAGACACTGCCTGAGGTGGGTGCCGCGGGTCATCTGATAAAGGCAGCATGCTGGTATGGAGACTGTATGATCACTAAAGGTGAAACAACTGACTTAACTTAAAGCATAAGTAACATATGACTTTTATTCACATTAATACAGAATAAAATAAGGCTCCTCTGGCTCCACCTGCTGCCTCTAAGACCAGCTGCAAAAATCAATTGCAGCTAAATCAAAACAACCAATCAGATCAGATCATCTGATAGAGCTCCACTGCAAACTCTGAGAAGTCGTAATTATGGATAAACAACAACAAACAACCAGGCAACGTCAGAAAAGTAAACCACAGAGGAGCAATGAAGACACTGCAGCATGAAGGGAATACGTGGAAGTTTCAAGCAAAGCCAAATCTCTGTAACTTACTGAGGAGATTGTAGTGTTCAGCTAAAGTTACTACACAGAAGAAAATGGTGGATTCGTTGGACACTATGCTCAGCTGCTGACTAATACACCCATTTGGTGCTCTTTTAAATATTTGCAGCAGCTGGACATAGTATGTGGGACTGACTCAACCTCAGTGGGTGTGTTTCATAGTAATGCACCAACATGTTTCCCAGAACAAAAGAGTAACTCATTAATGTGTTTTTAATCATTTCTGGACAACAACGGAGCTCAATGAAAATGACAATAAAGAAAAAGTATGTGACTTTTAAAAGTAATTTGGCCATACGTTTTATTGAAGTGTAACTTTAAAGTATCACTACCTATGTTACTTATGTTTGGTGGCAGTAGACATCATACTTTGGTATTCCTGTTTGAGTTTTGAGATTTACTTCAGTCCCAAATCGTACTGAATGAATACTAAATTGCAGCTATGGAGATATTTATCAAGTCTTTTGGATGAGATGGATGCATAATCCCAATATTTATTCTTTCATCTTGCATCTAGTTACTAAAAAAAGATGCCAGTCTTACATTTTAAATGGCAAAAATATTTCACATTACAAGAAAATCTGGCTAAAAGGATCCCTCAGAGCCTTGAAATGCGCTAAAGGATAAAAATATCTCATGATGGCATGAACCAACTAGGCACGGTCTTCGTGTCTACTTTCTGTTCTGTAAATGTCATCGTAAAAGCTCTGCCGCTGCTCTGATTTACTGCACAACCACGCCGACCGGACCACTTGCTCATTCCTGTAACACAACATGACCATCATACTGATGAACGCTGCTCTGCGAAATCAATAGAGGCCGCTGCACAATGCATCCACTAAACTGCATGTTTGGGTTTCTTCTCATGAGCAGGATGGGTTTATTTCCATACCGGAGAAATGCTTTCAGCCACAAATTGTATTGGAGTAAGTGCCCTTCAAGGCCCATTAGGGAGGACGGGTCAGTTTTGACAGAACCTGCTTTAGAGGCTCTTTAGATGGACGGGGGTCTCTATCAGTAACCTACAACCTAATCCAAAAACAGACAGCTTTACTCCGTCTCCAGAGGAGGTAGAGGCGAGATGAGGATTAAATGGAAGTAACCCAATTAAGACAAGGCTGGTACAGGAAAAAAATGGGGATTTAGGTGAAAAAGAGGTTTAAGGTCAGGGCGGAGTGAGTGTTGTCCTGTTGTGAGATGCTGCATGGAGAAGCAGGAAGGTTTAATTCTGCACAGTAAAGCTCAGCTGAGTTTGGTAATGCACCTGAGAGGAGAAGACTGAGTCACAAAAGACTCATGACTGACTTCTTTCACCATTTCTAGTCAGTGAAGATGTGAAGTTTGTTTTTGACATCCACCACCTTGATGAAACTTCTGCCAATTCTGATCAATTAAAGAAATTCACTTAGTCCATAGTTGGTTTAATGTAATTAGAACTGTTCAGTCCATTTATCTGCCTTTATATCAGCTGCACTCTTCTGATTTAATTCAATTAACAGTTAGAGGGGAACTTTCACATCATGCAGCTGGACCCAATGAATCTTTGCCATTTTACTTGACAAAAAAAGACCTACACAATTAACATCATCATTAATATCAGAATAGTTGCTAATTAATTTTCTGTCAATCAACTAATCTGTTGTTTGACAAACTGTTTCAGCTGTAATTAGTTGGTACTACACAGGTTGCCTTCACCTTTTCTTCCTGCACCTGCCTTTAACTAATCATAAACCAAACTGGGAATCGATCAATCCATCAAACAATTAGTTAAAAAGACAGAAAATCAAGATTTGTGGAGATTTACTGCTTTTCTCTGTTTTGCATTATTATAAACTGAAAACCTTTGGGCTTTGAACTCCAGCTCAGACAGAAGCAGACATGTGAGGACATGACCTTGGACTCTGGTTAACGATGATGGACATTTCTCACCACTAACACAGACAGTAATCTTCAGATTAACAAAGAATGAGCATAATATAATTAAAACTCCAAAACTCAAGACTTCATCTCACAATGAGGGCAGATATGAGGCTCTGTCCTACAAGTCAAACCCTCCTCTTCCATCACATTTCAGCTTGAAGTGATGAAAAAAACACAGAAACTCATGACTAACTATGTCCTACTTTGAGAACTGGGTCTCTTTTTTTATAATTTTGATCCTGCGGTCGAACCACTGAGGTTCTTCAAGATGTTTGCAGCAGCCTTATTAAAGCTTTAATAACTTCTGCAGACTGTGGTGCACAACGAGCTTTTTAAACAAATAAAAGCAGCAGCACATGTTCGCCTGCGCGCTGCACAGGAGGCTTAATTGGCGCGTTAATTACGCACTCATTAAACGCACCTTTGCAAAAACTGAGCGCCGAAAATGCGTCAAAAACCGAAGAAATCAGCAATAATAAACATGCATTCACTCCGTAATACATGAAAAAGCATCAAAATTCATTATACAACTTACAATTAAACCAATATGACGCACACACGATAGAAAAACAACTTATCTTGTGTTTTAGAGGTCTAAACATTTGGTTTGAGCATCCAAGGAAAGCGTACACGTTAAAATTATTCTTCAGTCAACTTGGAGAAAATGATAACACAGTCTGAGTTTGACTCACCGCCGCAGTTCAGGAGGCAGAAATGAAGGAGGAGGAGCAGGAAAACCATGTCTGCACCGGGAGCTGCTGCGCGTATCCAGTCCGAGATAATGTGAGGAGAAGTTCGAGCAGCCCGGAGGAGACTGAGGAGGAGGAGGAGGAGGAGGAGGAGGAGGAGGGAGCTCAATTAAAGTCTGGCTGGGTCCTCCCTCCCTCCCTCTCCCCTCCCTCCCTCTGCATTGTGGGGCTTTATGTGGGGGGTGCAGAGGCAGCTTATCTGTGTTTTCTGCTGCTCCACAACTCCGTCTTCTGGGTGGAAAAGTCCTCAAGGTCTCCATAATAAAGCTGCTTTTATCACATCTGCACACCTTTCAAATGAAAAAAAAAAACACACAACTCCACTGAAAGTCCATTTACTCGAGTAAAAGTACGAGTAGTTTAAAGTGTAAGTAGGCTGTTGTACTCCACTATTTCCAGTTTTTGCAAATTTGTACTTTTACTCACATATCAGAGCAAATACTTTTTATTTTTATTTCTGTCATCTTTACTTACTTTTCAGATACAATTCACATTTTACATTTTTACACACTTTTCTTAAAACATTATTCTGCATCTCCAAATTAAGATGATTTTAAACTTTTTTTTCATGCAAAAAAGGATTAAGTGTTTCTTTATAGGTTGGAAAAAGTTCATAATAAGGGCATCTAACACATGTGCAATGGTTGACTAATGCATGACTAATGATGATTTAACACATGGATTAACTCGGGATGTACAGTGACTCATCAGTCTCTTAGACAGCAATTTAAAACTAATATTTAATTGCTGTAAATTAGACTACAAGCACAGGTGATATAACTACATGAGGGCGTTTATTGTAATATTTCAAATGCATATTAAATCTGAACCTGGTTACCACTGTGTTTTCTGTCAGGTTTGGTTTATAACTTCTGCAACAAAAAGAAAATTATTTATATGTGTTGCAACTGGCTGTTTGACCTATTTACTGACTTGTGAACACTTTTAGAGATCCGTTTGTTCGATGCAAAGGGAGCTTCCGCAGCCTTATATCACAGGTTGGTGTCTGATCTTTTGACCAAAGGACTTTTTTGTTGTAACCCCCCCCCCTCCCAAAGATTAACACTAAAGGAGTTTGTGCCTTTGAAGTTGTGGTTTCTACACTTTGGGGCTCCCTCCCTTTGGACTGATCTGAGGACACTGCAGATGCTCAAGATTCACCTGTAGACTCGCCTTTGTTTTGTTTTGTTTTGTTTTATTCATTTATCTCTTAAAATGTTCTGATTGTAAAGCATTTTGTAATGTCTAAACTTCACCTTAAGTGTACCATTTATTTCTTAAAGAAATGTCACAACCACCACATACAACAAACTATAAATTATACCATAAACCACAGATAAGAGCCAGCAACTGCTTTTGCTCATCCTGCAGGAAAAAAACACCTTATCAACTGTTTATATGTTGAATGTTTTTCCATATTCTTCCAGCTGTTTCTAGCTCGCCCACGCATCTTCTCCAGGAAATACATGGTCCAATTAATATTCATCCTATTAAAAGTAAGCAGGATATTATTAATATTAGCATATTCTTCAACACGGGAATACATTAGGAATGAAACAGACTAAAATAAACAGCCGTCAGATAAACTGGATGTCTTCCGGTAAAGTGAGCCGACTTCTGGTGTTTCCATCACCGTCTGTGGAGTCACCTTGGCTGACAGCTGCAGAGGAAAAACTTCCTGCAGTCGGTCACCCAGCTGTCCGGCGCCCCCGTCACACACGAGCCCACAGCTGTGGACGCACCACAGGTATCAGACATGGAGACGGACATCGGTTACACAACACTTAAAGCCTATTATAGGTTTACCTGTGAGTGATCCGACCGTATGTGGGGCACTCATGTTGTGATACTGACAGTGACACAGCAGAGACTCTGACTTACATTAATCATCACCACACTGCACATACAAAAAGAAAAAATAATATTACAGTAATAAACAAATAATATTAAAGTTTGCAGACATTTAGAGGTACAAGTCAGCCTGAGGATCAGGGTCAAGTTCAGGTTCAGGCATGAAAGCAAAGACGGAAACTTTGGTGTTCTTGCAGGGGAGTTAACGGAAGTGGGAAGTGAAATGCCGATGAGAGAATAAGATGCAGGTGAAGAAGGTGGACGGGGAAGACCAGAGCAGATGAAGGAGGTGGGAACAGGTGTGAAGAACGGCGGGGCGGTCAGATGACGGGGAAAGAAGGGAAAGTCCGAGGGCATCTGGTGGATGGATGGAAAATGGCAGCGATGAGGAGTTATGTGAATGTGGCCGGAGAGATGGACTGTGACAGGAATCTGAAGAGTGATAAGCATTAATAGATGTTAAATTCCACTGAAGACAGCTGTTATCAATGTGTTTGAAGACATTCATATCCTGAATGTGGTAAATTTGATGTGGATTTATGGAAGTAGTTGCTGTGAAGTCCTCTGTTTTGATTGAATTTTGTCAAAATTAGATGGGACTTTTGAACTGAACACAACATAAAGGCAGGATTGTCTGACCTTACAAAGTCTGGACTCGGGGAATAATGATTACTGAGTCTAACAATACTGTGTAATAGACCAATCTTTTATTTTACACTAGGTAAAGATCTCAGCCCAATTGGGTCTTTGTCAACTCAAAGTAAAGCTCACATGGGCCTCATGCTGAAAGGAGGACAGAAACAGCTGCACACATGCGTAAAAGTGCATCTTTCACCTCATATCAGGAATATTTTGTTTGGATCTGAGCCAAACTCCACTCCGGAGGAAACCGTCCCTCACATGAAATCTATCTACCTCTTACTCATGAGACGTGATTGTAACCGCACTACTGCTAAAACGGGGTTTTTCCAACCGTTGGCCCACACATACTGTCCTTTGTTAAAACCAGTAGCTCATTATCCAGCAGCTCTATGTGAAACCTTGTACATTTCATGAAGGGAACATGCAATTTGTTCCTTAATTTCATCTCGTTACTCAACTAATGTTTAACTTCCATGCAGTTTTCCCTTATTTCCTCCTCCGTTTAGAGTGTCTAACTCTCTAAGTCATTTCGTTGCTAACTACTGTTGTCCAGCCGAGGGTGTGGACAGGCATGTGCGTCCGCGACAGATGGTAATGCCAGCCACTTCTCATCTTCACCTGCTACAAGAGGGGAGTTCAAGAGTGTAACATGCCAAAAAAGCTCATGCTATCCCTCTGGATCACACCCCCGCTCCATGCAGGCGCCCCGACAAACCATCCGCTCTCATAACTCAACTTTTACTGGACTTTAAAACTTTTTGCCAAAAGATCTTGGGCATATGAATGCAATCTCTTTTTAAAATCCCTTCTCTGATCCACTTCTTACCATCCTTTATAAATTTTGAAAGCTTTTCAAACAATCTAGTACATCTGATCTTTTCTTTATCATAGCTCTATTTCATCTCATCCTCCCCACCTAGTTAAAAAGCACTTTCTAAAACAATTTTAAAAGTGCAACAACTAAAATCATCTGCACTAATTGTTATGATCATTGCAGTAGTATTATTTCAAGTACACACTTTAGAAGTAAGAGTGGTAGCATAAAATTGTCAATACACACAAATAAAACATACCAAAAAAAACAAAACAAAATAAACCAATGTAAGCAGTGAAAATAAAAAAAATGACGAGCAAAGTAAATACTGCTCATTTTATCTGAAGTAAAATACTCCTCACACGTCACCTTTTTAAAATGCAACATGTTGGACTCAAGTCGGAGACAGTACTGGAGTTAAAGTGCCTCGGGGCTGTTGTGGTGTTGCAGTAAAAATCTATATTTGTCTCTTTACCATGAAGGTCAAGCCACACAAATATGACTGGCCTGCAATGATGGAAAGAAAGTTAGAAGCTCGTGTGAAAAAGTCTTTGAAGTGGGCAGAAATCCCAAACCCCGTCTGAAATCCTTCTTTCCCCTGTAATGGAGAAGAGAGGCCAAAAGAAAAAAAGTCCCTTCTGCCAAATCTTTCTACTGTATTTTTAAATCAGCTGTGCCTCCTCTTTGTTATATTATATCCCTTCCCCCCTTTACCGGGCTTCTTCTTTCTCTTTCTCTGTGACTGGAAACCAGAAAGAGCGATTGGGTGCGATGGGAGATAATGATGTCAAAAGAAAGATTTAAGGGTCAGGCTCAGTTAAAATACACACATGCTGTGTTCATGTACTCAGATGTGACAGGAGACAGGTGTCAGTGGGGATCATTTTCACTTTCCGGTCAACTTGATCCACAAACAAGATAAAATCTAGATGTAAAGTTATGAGTTTCACTGATCCAGCAGTAAGTCAGCTTTGGTTGCTGTAGTGCCAAACATTTAAAAAAGAAGTGTCTATATTTTTCTTAATATGAGTTAAAGACATTCACTAATGACGTTTGCATGGCTGTCCTTTATTGATATGCCTCTATCAAGATGTAAATAACCTCAGTCTGTCCTTGATCTAAAATAAAATATATGTCATGAAAATCATAATGTACAAACAAGACGAGTGTCAGCTTAATTTCCCCGTGAAGAAACAAACCGTGGTTGTTAATCAGCTTTGAAGCCCATTATATCCTTCTTATAACTTCATTATCTCTGCTGGAAGATGCACAGAAAATCCTGTTTCAGCTTCATTATCTCATTATTGCGAGATAGCAAAGGTGCTTATATTCAATTTGTCTTGAGCTTAGACATGCAGATAATGGCGTGGTTATGACTCTTCTTGAAAACAAGATGAACGCGAGCTGAAGGAGGGATGGTAAACTGAGTGAGTGTTATTCATGGGTGGACAAGATTTGAATATATGCCATCTTAATGTGTGTGTTTTGACTTATTGACTTTGACTTTGGCTTTGACATATTGAAAATGTTGAAAATGGAGATTCACCTTTTACCTGTGGATGGATTAAGATGAATTATTATATTTTGTAAAGAGCATTTTGAAAACTTGTTTGTAATGTTGTTTGTTTATTTCCTTTTATATTTATCATGTCAGTGTTTTGATTTAGACAGAATAATGCATTTTGGATATTTTTTAATGGAAATGTTTTTCTGTATTATCTAATTTATGTGCTATTTAAAAACAAACTTTTGCTGGATGAAGCATCATGTACCTTAGAAAACTTTCAATGCAATAAATAAATATTAAAAAATGTTTTTGCAATCTTGAATTAAAGGTATAATCCTTAAGATTAACAAATCCAGTTCATGCTACTATTTACACTCAAAGTATTTCAAAAAGCATTTACTTTTTATTTCTGTGATTACTGTGGAGTTGCTCTATTGTTTCATTGTGGGACAGAGTCCGCCATCCTGCTAAAGCAATTTATTCACCTCCAACCTCAGCGCTGACAACAATCGTTCATCAGAAATGCATCTACAAAGCAAGACATGCTATTTTTTGACAGCAGATCAGTTCTAAATGTCGCCGGGAGTGAAGGAACAAGACAGACCAGACAAAGCGAGCCGTTATATGACGAGCTGCAGGCGCTGCACACCTTCACTCTTCAAACTCCTCAGCAAGGGAGCCACCTCCTTTCACTTCCACATGGTGGAAAACAAGCATAATTACTGACCTATTTTATTAAAACAATGTGGGTTCATTGTCAAATTATTCATTAGTTTCTCTTCTGTTGTATATCTGAAAAAGCAGATGCTCAAGGAGTCTTTGCTGTCTCCAAAAGTCAGATGCCGATTAAACCTCACTTGTTGTAGGAAGCAGGACTTCACATAATCCCTCACTCCAAAGGTTTAGTGTTGCACTTCCATAAAGTTGGGGCACTTGTGGGAATGGTCAAAATGGATGCAGCAGAGACATCCTGAGTTATAGTCCCTTGCGTGGAGATCAAACTCCAAAAGCACCGGATCTTACTTTTCCCATGATGCAGTTTGATAGTGTGTACTTAATCCACCCTTCCTGTGTGTGTCATCAAGTCCTCCTTCAACATTATTACCATCCTTTCGTATCTTAAAACGATGATGACCACTGCCGCTGTGTAAATCAGAGTCACATCAAACATGACCTTTAGTTTCAGCACACTCTTCAGGGTCAGGAGTTTGTGTGTGTATCGTATCGTGAACATGAAGACTGCACAGTTTTAACTTCAGTGGCATTTAGCTCTTCAAAGTAGACATGAAAGCTGGGCCCTTGTGCAGGCCAACATGGAGGCAATCATGCAATGGCAGAAAAAAATGTTTGAAGTCGTGAGGACATTGTACTGAAGTTCATCATCATCTATGTCTACGTTGCCTGAAGTGAGCCCACACACTGGCTGCTCTGCTCACACAGATTGGGGGCAGAGTGTTTCACCACAGGGGTGCCAGACAAAGTCAAGGCCCAATGGTTTGAACAGACTCTGTCAGAAGAAGGGGTGGGAAATGTAAAAAAGGACGCCATCTACCAAAGAATGCCAGAGGGCTTGAAGGGCATGCCTCTCCCCTCCCCCGGTTTGAAAAACTGATTTTAATAACTTGTTTATGCTGACAAAGGAAAAAGAAAATTACGTCTACAACGTCGTCAAGGAAAATTACAGCAATCACGCTGACAAGCCTCCAAATGGGAACGGGCCGATTTCTCTGCCAGAAACGACATCATTGGACACATTCTTGTGTCTACTAACTATTTTCAGTGCCTGAGTGAGACTGAAAATAGCATTGCACAGAAAAAAGTAGAAGTTTGCAATGTCCCAGTTTGAGTTTTAGCTCCATGAAGTTAAAGTATGGGAGTATCAAGAGATCTGAAGATGGTGCAGGGAATTTGTCAATTTGTGCCAGTGGTCATCTGCAGTAGGGAAAAAAATCACAGTGGCCCCAGAAGTATCTTCAATATACAAGAGATGTTTTTAAAACTGTTGACACTGGAAATCCTCCACATCCTGCTGCAGTATTAGGCCGGCGTAATATTCATTAACATAAGCAGAATGCAATCATAAGAGTGAAAAGATGGACTTGCTGCATCCTTATCACTCTGACAAGAGTATGAATGAGCAATTGAAACCTTTTGATTAAACTCTTTCTTATCAGGTCAGCGCTGTTTTGCTGAGGCCACATTTCCAAATTGTGCAAGCAAAGCTCATCTTGTAGCACCACAGTGAATCACCCAGGAGGACTTTTAAAGTTTGGCCAGAGACAGAGGAGGAGAACGGTGATAAAAATCTGCCCAGCTGGGAGTTTAATTATACAATATATTAACACGTCGCTTATGTTTACTACTGTAAAGATTATCTGTAAGAGAAAAGTGAACTCTTACATGTGGACGGCTGCTGTTTTCACCTGAGACCAGGCTACAAATGTCTCCAATTAAAGGTCATACTATACTACTATTCACTGTTTAAATAACTTATAGCAAAAGCAATTCTATTTTCATTGCTGGAAACAGGCCATGAAATGAGACAATAAATAGCTCCCATCAAAGTTGTGCATTATTTTGCAGTGACTTCGTGCCAAGAGCTTTACTGTTCCAAAAAGCTTGCAGTGGGATGTGAACTATAAATATGCACACAAACACACATAATGATAAGAAGGAGAGTGAGAACAACAATCATTACAAGTGGAATTAATGCAATGATTTGACAATATTTAAAGCTTAATTGTATAAGCCTAAAAAAAAGTGACTTCAATTTCTATTGCTAAAATAATGAATGAAGGTAGAAATGATCATCTTGTCTTTATCACCATCTGAAAAACACTTTTAAAAAAAAATTATTTCAGTTTTCTATCAGTATAACTTGTTTGTTTCCTCTACGTTGATTCTCTCCAGACATTCACTTTTGTTATCTAACTTTTTTAGCATCCATTTTCCATACTGAGGGGCTCATGAGTCTAAACAAGCATGTAGTGGGTGAAGTACCACCAGCTTGTGTTTATAGATGAATATATCACCATTTTACTTATTAGTTATAATGCTGGTAAATAAAAAAAAAGAATATAAATTGTATGTGGGACATTGGATTGTTGCATTAACACAATTCAGCAATTCATTGTTTTGAAAACAAGAAGTAATTCGGCTTTACTCATCTGTTTTTCACCTCAACTCAGTGGAGTGAATCCTTCTGCAGCGCCCACACATGGCACACACTGAATAAATTGAGCGCACAGTCAGAATCTGTTTGGAATAACACAAAGAATAAAACCATGAGCCCTCACCCCCCGTTAGCAGTGGTGAAATTTTCTGGGCTGGAGGCTTACTGGAACAAGAATCATTAAGATATACTACCCAGAATTTCTGATTAGATTAGAGTTGGAGCTTTGTGTGCAGCGGAGGTGTGTATATGTGCACATTTGTGTGTGTTTTTGTAAGGCAGAGGGCATAAATGGGTTATGGGACCTCTGGATGTTTTGGGGGAGGGGTAACTGATTGTACCTCCTAACATTGCTCAGATCCTGTGACAGGGTTTGCCCTGAAGGGGACCGTCATGTTACCGTTGACCTCGTGGAAAGATTGTTGCCATGGCCACAAGACGCCTTAATGAACTAATGAATCACTCTGGCACACCTCAGCTCAGACACATCAGTGTCTCGTTGAGGGCGCAGAAGGAGAGGAGGGGGGCCGGGGCGGGGCCAGGGCCCCGTATAGACACAGTACAGGGTTTGGTTAGAGCAGTCGACGGGACCCAGGTGGCCAATTGTTCCCAAATGTAGTGAATCAAAATTTAGTCAGGACAGCTCTTAATCACCAGCAGACAGCACACTTCACATTCATTCTTCTCTGATTACATTAACAAGACGCCGAGGAACGTGCCGTCTCTTTTCTCACATAATGGAGAGACTGGAAGCACTTTTGTTTGTTCTGAGCTTCGGTATGTTGTCCTCGTCTTGTTTTTTGAGCTGATATGTCATCTATGACAGAAATTATTCAGGCCTGCATTAGAAATCACATCACATGTTTCTGGAATGGTTCACCGTTTTGTTTGCTTTCTTTCTGAGAAAAGATCGAAACCGCTCTCACGATTGTAAGCAGCTAGTTCTGTTCAAAATGAATAAAAATACATTTTAACCCCGAAACTCATGAATCAACTCACCGTGTCTCAATCAATTAATCTGTGGACAGACAGAAACATTAAACTGACAAATAGAGTTTTCATGAACTGGAGTCATGAACTGGAACGTTTTCTTGAAGAACCCAAATCAATGACTTTGAATCTGTTTGTCAGGTTTGTTTTCACCTTTTCTTTAGAGAGACATGTACCAAAACCAGTTCTCATGAACCTTATCTGAAAGCTAGAGAGGCTGCAGAGATTTACTCGAGGGATGATAAATGGTTATTCTTCGATAAAAAGTTGCATCACTCAAACCTCAACTATGTGTGTCTGTGGACTGAACTGAAGGTGTGGTCTGACCCCGGCTCTTTCCTCTGCAAAGGAAAATAAATAGAGCTCATTTTGCTGCATTGCTTTAGGAGACTCTCGAGGGCTCCCTGTGACTTATGGGAGTCACTGAGTTAGCACTGCAGCTAAAATGCTTCTCAACTGGCTCTGAAAACCCTCTTATGGTTCATAAATAATGTCCGTGCTTTTGGCTGTACTGCTGTCCACCACTGTATAATTAGCATACTGAGATCTGATCACAATGCAGGCAGAGTTCAGATAACACAAAAGCTTATTAATACTGAGTTTAAATGCAAAGAGCTGTAAAACATGTTGTTTCCAGATAACAAAGATACAGGTCGCATGTTAATAACAATTAATACACAGGTGGAAATGGGGTGAAACCTCTAGATAGTGCTTCAGACGTGGGAAGTGTTTTACATTGTGAGGTTTGATGAGCGCTGTGAGACTGTGAGAGATGCAGGTCAAAGAGCCAAAATGAAGCTAAAATATGCAAAAACAAGAAAAAAAACTTTTTAGGCTACAAAGTTGGAAGACATTTGACTTGGTATTCTTACCACAAATATCACTTGTGGGTTTAACACTTATTTCAGCTAATCCGAGTACTTTTCTTAAGAGCGTTATTTGATTTTTCTTTGTTTTCTAATCACTTCTCTCCACCTCTGAAACACAATTCAGACAGTTATAGTTCAAATCTCTGTGAACATTTCTTTCTAACAATAAACAGAACAGCTTTAATGATGTAGCTCCTCAATGTTTACATGTGCTCAATAATCCCGGTGATATTTAATTCAATAAAAAAAACACGGTTTGAAATGAAAAGCTGGAGCCTTCAGGCGGCTCTGATAAGGCAGCTTTAACCTCCCCCTCCTCTGCCACATGAAGACGCAGCCCTTTCAGCTGTTTACAGCTTCGCAGACAAGAAATAAGAGCCTTACCGCTCTTTTCTGCTGCGTTCTCACGATCCCAAAACCTGCACTCAAAATTAGAATTTACAAAATGTAAGCAACGTCTTCAGCAGACCTGGTGACAGACCTTTTAACTTCTCACATACTAATGCGAGATACGGTTTCTTGTTTATGCATCGGGAGGCATGTTACCGAGGGTCAAGAGTGGCCTCTTGAAACCGGCCCCCCGTAACTTGACTGACAACTCCAAGTGCAGTCGCTCACACTATTAACCTTTACCCATTCAATCATCCAATCACATAAAAAAGTCAAGTGTGAGGTATTCCCAAAGGTGTTAACCATTCACAGCGTTCATGCCTGCAAAATTCGAAATAATGGGGTCAGTCCCAGTGTACATTGTCCCCCCTAAAGTGCAGATCAAAACTATATTTATGTCTGTAGATTTTTATTGCCATTGATAATTGACTCTATTTGGTGGGCTTGATTTGTTTTTTTAAGGCAGGTAACCAAGTTTTTTTTGTATATTCCTCTAATTAGTGGTCATGCTGTAAGCAAACACACATTCTCTTTGACCTCTTGCTGTGTCAGCTGAAAGAAGTTGTTATTCTTGACATTTATTACGCCTGAAAGCCCGTGGTTTTGTTCGGGCTTATTGTTCGGTTCAGTGTGTTGTTACCCCTCCTGTGCGCCGCAGACAGTCGTGACACAGCAGTGGTCCCGTGGCTGCATTGTGTGTGTGAGGTTTTTATAGTGTGACAGGTCTTGCAGCTGCCAGTTTTATGTTTGACACATTTTACACAAATGTTATTCACTGTTTTTGTTGCATTTAGTAGTTTGTTTGGAGTTTTAGTTATCAGCAGAGTGAAATGCTTTAACAGCAAGTAGGAATTTAAGAAAGATTTTTTTGTATGAGTATTAGATTTTCTGTTTTGTAATTGTTACTCCAGCATTATATCTCATGCTTCACATTTAATACCAGCGAGCAGTCAATGAATGTATACTTTATGTTCTGAGGTAGAAAGTAATGCTATGGAGGTCGTCTGACTTTCATACAGGAGACCACAGTTTGCTTTCCAACACAAACCTCCAATTAAAGTTAGTTTTAGTTGCTGTAACCACATTAACCTTCATTTGGTGTAATGACAAATTTCCCTCATCTCAGCATTTCTGTATTTACCATGTGCAGATGTTGCAGAAAGTGAGGAAAAAAAAAAAACATTGGCACAGGATGTGAAGAAAAGATGTCTCTGAATTTCATTTAAGGTTTTGACGAATCATCCAATACAGCTGGTCGGTCTGTCGGACCAAGAGTCCAGGACGAGAGCAAGACAAGTCAGCAAATATAAGCACACTGCTGTTAAATTTGCTGTAGTAATAATATTTCCTCTAAGGATAGATTCTGAAGTCTCCTGTGACCTCTTGGCCTTTTCTGATTTGTCTTCCGGACAAAAATCCACTTGTACAGAAATATCACATCATAATGGGCAGATTGCCACAAGATTTACTTCCCTTTCTAAAGAAGCCTTTCCAGTAACCCCATCCTTAAGACAAAAGGTCAACTGTGCATGCACCATATCTTATAATATAATGGGGACATTGCCATTAAATTTGTTGGGCAAATTCACTCTTTTGGAGAGCACTTTAATTTACAGGTCCCAGGATGTTTCCTGGAAAGACGTATTGTACTGTAATGTATTAAATCAATTAAAACCCTAATTCACATGTCATTCATTACTTATGTTGAATTATATGTTTGTCTTTGAAAGTATATCATTTTGTATTTTCAGTTCACCTTTTATGCACTGACTAAAACACTCAGTATGATATGTTTGCATTTAACTGGGATTCATTTATTGGACACACGGCAAATGTAATTGGAAGATATATACCTACTGAGTTTCATCTTTTAACACTGGAGGACCCCCAAACATATGTGAGTAGAATAAAATACATATTATCACCTTATCACACAGATTATGCACAAAAAGGTAAATAATAATAACCTAACTTTACTGGCCATTAAAGGCTATTTTTATGGTAACTACACTGGACTTGATGCAGTCTGTGCTGTGTTTCTCTTCATCACTCTCTGTCACAAAATCATCATTTTATGAGATAATCCATCAGTCATCCATCAATACATTCAGTCTTTGTTTGTTTGTGCCTCACTGGCAGAGTGAACACAGGTATAAGCTGATGTTATGGTCTAATGGCAGAGAAAACATGAAGCATCATTTAGATTTATTTAGAGCCTTTGTTACAAATGTGTGCACACTCGCTGCAGCTTTGTTTTATTTGCTTGTTTACGCCTCAGCTCAGTGTGGGGGCACATGATGATTTCAAAGGGAAATGGTAACCAGGGGAAACTGGAAAGAGCAGTAACCAGCGCTCACCAACAATGGCTGCAGCGAAAGTAACAATGATGGCGAACACAAATGGAGGCTTTGCAAGCTTTTTTTTTTTCCACATCTGTGTTTTGTGCTGGAAAGATGTAAACAAAGGCAATAAACCGGACTGTGGAAAGAAAAGCTTTTCAACAAGGCAGCACAAGCAGTGATGTGATATTTTAAACCTGCCACAGTCGGGGCTCGTGCATGAACAATGTGAGCGTTTCAGCCCCCCCAACCTGCACAATGCCCCGCAGCCCTTTGTTCTCTTAGACTCCTCAGTGTTGTAATATGCTTTCAAAATATGTAAAATATGCCCAACTTTTTAGCCACTCAGCGTCAATGCAGCAATAGGTAACCCATCCATCCTCATCACTGATGTGTTATAGGCTCTAGTCACTCTAGGGTCACATCTTTGTGAATTTGGGAGGTTAAACAAGTTAAGTTTAAATTACACAGGAGAGATTCTTATGACTGCGTTTCTTTTAGACTCATCAGATTTCACTGAACTTAGGAAAAGACTATTTAATGTACTTTAATATTAATAAAGTGATGCAGTAGCTCTCCACCACAGTTATATTCCTGGGAGAGTGAAAACAGGTTTGGACAAGCATTTCGATGCAGAATACATAACTTAATAGTTGTATGAATAATCACAGTGAGAGTATTTTATCTCTGGGTTTTGGGTCAGACAATGTCACAGACCTGCCTGCTGCTCCTCCTGTGCTGCTCATGTAAAAGCTCGACTGTCACAGCATATTCAGGCAATTTTTGAAAATGGACTGACTAGCTAAGTTAAAGTTATATGAGCCATGTGAAAGAAAAGTCTCTCTCTCTCTCTCTCTCTCTCACACACACACACAGACACACACACACACACACACACACAAAGCAAATTACACTGTGTCAAAAATGACAGCTCTGGTGTTTTACTGACAATGCCAGTGTTTCCTTCTGTGATTCACTATGGACCACAGCGTGCGTCCAATCAACGAGCTGCACGTGACGTGCTGACTGTGCACTGCAGGAGGCTGCAGGGTGTTTATTCTGCGCAGTGCAAGGTGATTGTACTCAATCAGATGGGGGACAAAATGTGTTGTGATTAATTTTCTTTTGGCTCAGACCAAATTGGCCATCTGGTTTACAAGTGCACACAGTGTGTGTGGGAGTGGGCCTGTTGACCCACTTCATTGTTCATTCTTTGGCCCCTCAGGGCCATAATTTTCCAATATGTGGGTCAAGGACTCTGTAGGATGATGTTTGTATGACTGCATATACAAATGAAGATTCAATATATCTATATGCATATATGGGATATGCTGTCGAATGCTGATTTGTCTTTGTGCGCTTAAGAATGATTTAGAAAATGTGACTTTGACAGCTCTGAGGATGATTTGTAGTCACACAAAGATTAAATAAAAAGTGTGTAATGATCTTCATATTATCACAGTAAACTTATTCAGTTCTGATTATGTTCCTGCCAGTTCTTCAATGGGCTTTGGCAGGTTTACACAAACACAGGTGGTGCTCCGTCATAACCTCTGTATACCATCTGACATGCACTTGCAACCCAGGTACTGTCTAATGCTTTCTCTCTTTTCTGCAAGAAATTATTCAACATTTTGTTAAAATAAGCTTATTTGCTTTCTTTCCAGGAGCTGAAGGCAGCAGAAGGGCAACAGCCAGCCTGCTGATGTCTTAGATACGTAAATCAACAACTACAGCTCATTAATGAATATCTCTTAACATCTAAATATATCTGTTTTATTTAGTCTGCACAGAAATAGAAATTTAAAGATGTTTTATAGGAAGTTATGCTTGGTAGCTGTTACAATAAAAGCCAAATGCTGTGACTGTCTTTTGATCAAAGTAAAGTTTCTGTTTTCCCTTTATGACCAAAAATCTCTTCTCACCAACTTTATCACAACCTGTGCAACAGCCAAATGTTTGTGTGTCTCTAACCCAACCATGTTAAAGGTCCTATCAGTATTTTTCCCTACAATCTGCAGGTATGAAATGCAGATTGACACATTTGTCTCTTTTATTCAAGAATATTAACAATCCCTGAACCTTAACTGGCTTCTGAATACATTGATAAATTAGATTAGCTATTGGTCTGTATTTTAAAGTCAGATTTCAGTAGGTTTTTTAATTTTGTGGGTAATATGATCCTTCGGTGTACAATCATTCCTTTAAGCTTGTTGCCAGGAAAGTGTGATCTTAATTTCAGATCTCAACTTGAAGAAGTTCTTGAGAACTGTCATGCTTTCTTCATTTTAAAACTGTCTTCAAAATCAGAGTGCTCCTGTCCTTCAGTGATGTGGAGAAGCTTGTAGACGTGTGTGGCCTCAGAATAGTCTCTTGTTGATGCTCACAGATCCAGAATGTCCCTGTGGAAATGGATCAGGCGAAGTGAGAAAATATTTTCATACTCAACCAATCTGTGTTGTTGTTTAACAGTGATAACTAGTTGTTTAACTAGTTGCAGTAATAGTAATATTATATACTATACTATAAACTGTGTAATCATATTTTTTAGCATGCTGGCAGTGTAGCGCTGTAGTTGCCAATGCCAGTTCAACTGTGTTTTTTTTGGACAGATTGCTTTGATATTTGGAGACCTCACGTGTGAATCACAGTCTTTTTATGTGACACCGTTATTAGTAAAAACATTTGAGGTCTCAAGTGTTTTGTGGTATTTTTATCACCACATACCTGCAAAACTAATGACACATAATCATGCTGATATTTAGCTCAAAACACTGCTGAGCCTCAGTGCAACCTCAGAAAGTTGCAAGTGTGGCTTTTAGACTATTCATACACATAATACATTCATTAAAGGATGATTAGCATTTCTCTCAGCTGCACTGGATATGATGTACTGATAATATCTTTGCAGCTGAGAGCTGGTTGGATTTTTAAGGTCGGACTCCAGCCTGACAAAGAAACACTTTGAGCAGCAGAAGACACTTGGCAGCACATCGTCTCTTCCAAAATGCTGTTTGATGGTTCAAGAGGAGGTAGAAATTTTTAAGGCGCATGGCAGGCGAGTCTACTCCTTGCTGTCTGCTTCTCAGGGTTGCTATAGGAACCAGCAGTCCAAACCCCGAGAAACATAGTGTGTGCAATCAGCGCTGCAGAGTGGGGGAAGTCCTGCTAGGGTTACTCCCAAAGAGCCGCCTTAAAATAAAGATGAATTCTCTTTTTTCTCTCAGACTCTGCAGGCCATGAAAAAGATCTCTCTTCCTCTCTCTCAGATTTCCCCACCCCTCATGCTCTCACTTAACAAGTGGATGTAATCATGTTCCCCTCTTATTAAATATGCATATTCAATTTGGCACTCATGTCATATTTCAAAAGGTGAAGGACTTGCTGTCATGGGACTTAATTTACTAACGAGGAGGGGGAAAGTCTGAATCTCTGAGCTGCAAGAGCACAGAGCTGCGTTTCTTATTTTGTTGAATCATTTACTTGAATGGCGTACATGTATTTCACTTCCTCTCTGCTTACAGATTACTCTGGATTATGACTCCCTCTCTCTCTCCCCTTTACAGAGAGGGTGTGCCAAAGTTGATCGGTCAGATTAAAACACAAATTTTTCCAGTTAAATGGCCACAAATCATCCTCACCCCTCTTGGATTTCTTGGCCTATTGGGAAGCAGAAACAAACAGCGAACACAACACTGACATATTGTGACCTTTTAAGGTCAGATGGAAAAGGTGTTGGTGCTGTTTCTTGACTTTTTATTGTATTTTTGATTGTTGTCACCGGCCAAAAACAATAGTCATCCACCTTATAAACCCCCATTAAATGAAAAAAGGCTGGCTGTTACATCATGACAGCTGCATAAAAGGGGCACTG
>JBAJHX010000067.1:18834582-18844640 GCA_037176925.1 Amniataba percoides | reverse complement strand
TCATCCACCTTATAAACCCCCATTAAATGAAAAAAGGCTGGCTGTTACATCATGACAGCTGCATAAAAGGGGCACTGAAATAAATTTCAAACAATTCCTTTTCCTCCTTTTTTATGTTGTCCAAAGATACTAAAACCTGACAAAAAAGCAAAATTCACCAACATTAATCCAAAAATGTCAGTGTCACTGCAAACTCTCCAATCAAAGACCCCCCCATGTCTCTCCTCTTTCTTCAAAAATCACCTCTTCTATCATGAGCTGCTTCCTCTCCTCCTTTTTTTAATCAGTCCCTCCCAGATGGCAGCTCATCAGCGCTGCCCTCCTCTTTCATATTCCCTCTCTGAGAGAAAGCTTGTGCATTTTGGACCTACTGAAGCACAGATGCCCAGCACCCCTCCATCCCCACCTCGCTCTCGTTCCCAGGAAGGGAGAGAAGGTGAACGCAGATAAGAGGTCTTTATCTGGGTCCCACTGGGAGGCGGGTTAAGTTTAAGGTGAAGGTTTGACATGGCGGCCCGTCTGCTCTCTCTGGCTGCTCCCTCCCTCCTCTCTCCACCTCCTGATGCGAGGCTCAGGCTCGGTCCCCGATCCCCATGTCCTTGGGCTCATTCTTGACGGCCCCCACTGCTCCGGCTTTAATGAGAAAGATGAAAGAGGTGCAGGCTGGGAGAATACCCAGCCCTCCTCCCTTCCCTTCTACCTCCCCATTCACTTTGCTCCCCGTCCCGTTTGTTCAGCCCAGCTTCGCTCTCACTGGCCCTCCAGCACTAACTCATCCAAGACTTTTTTTTTTTTTTTTGCTGCAGTGGGGGAAGTTCCACCATACTAAATTGGAAGTGAAGCTGGTTTCTATTTTAAATTTTTCAGGTATTATTCCCTCTGATCTTATGTGCAAATTTCTCTCCATCCTTTATTTCGTTGTGTTCTGGCTCTGCTGTAGGTATGTTTAAATCATAAAGCCCAAGAGATGGAGCTGCAGTGAAAAATTCTGCAGTCCCCTTATATTGGAAAATCTTACATTTTAAGCTACAGTTTCATATTGGTGATAATAACATGGTGTTCATGAGGTTTTATTATTGTGTCATGCATATAAATATGTCCACAAGTGTTAAGAGTTATGTGGATTATAAACAGATATATAAAATACATCCTATTTGTTATACATTTTGCAAAAACTGTCTACACTGTGGTTTCTATCCCTTTAATATCTCTGTATTGGGCCAAAGTGGTGCAAACTGAACAGCACTTATTTATGCTTGGTTGTGTGTGTGATTTTTGCATCAGTGTGATTTGGTGCTTTAAAATTTCTGTATTTGATTTACCAAATTACACTAAAACGGACATTTGTGTCTAAATATGTTATCTATTAAGGATATCAATGATTATATATGAATATATATGAATGCATACACACTTACACACAATAAAAATGTAAATATATACTGAAAATTCTGTACTATAGTCATAAATTCATATATCTTTCATTGTAATACAGCAAGATGGTTATAGATATAAAACATTGGAAAATACCTCACTAATCAGATATTAAATATTAAACACAATTCCAGCACACTTACCAAGTGTGTTGTAGGACACACACACTACAGCAGCAGGACAGTGTGTGTGGCACTGACTCAAAATAAACTACTATAGTTGTGTTCATGGTAAGAGGTCAGATCAACATTAACATTGAGGTCTCCCAAACCTGACCTGTGACCCTTGAGCCTGATCATCTTATTCAAATGACAGCAATGATTCTGCACAATTCTCTGATTAGTAAAATTCACTCAGTTAAATTGATGACTGACCTGTGTGGCCTGTAAACAATAAGCACTACAGTTTATCACCCTCAAGATGATGGATTTTGATCACACTCAAGAGATCTGATAAATTGAAAATGAGTCCCTGCACAGCAGGACTTCAAATAAGGAAATAAGGATGTATTTGTTCCAAAAAAGGAAAATTTTAAAGTTTTGATGGGTGAAATTTAGTGAGTGTATTTACATACTATACATAACAGAAGCAGGCACAGTGTCAGTTAAAGTAAGTCAATGCTTCCACCTTGTGGCCATTTGGATGTAATGCAGGTTGGGATGACGTCTCTTAACATAAAGTTTAAACAGAAGGAATAATCACAAAGAGAAAAATGTGTCCTGTATTGAAAATGTAAGCATACTCTGGAAAATGCACACTCAGCAGTAAAATGCCCCGTTACTTTTGTACAATGTATTTTCTCTCATTAGATTTTATTATAATATTCCCCATTATTAATGTAAAAACAGCATTTTACTGTTTCTAATGTTAGTGTACATTTTACTGTACAATTGGTTGAGGTGGAGCTTATTTTCATCTATTTTGTATTGAACCATAACCTTAACTAATGATTATTCTTCATCTTTATTCTGGATCTTTTAAATACAGTTAATAAAGTAAACGAATCAGATCAGAAACACCACAGAACAGTATGTTAGGATGAGATTATACCAAAGAAACATCACAGGTGCAAATGTGTTTTAAGAGATCTTATAACATTACATACTGCACAGATGCTGTACCAGAGAAACAACACAGACTCACCTAAGATTAATATGATTTCTACACCAAAAAGCAGAAAACTTTTGGGACTTTGGTGGAGTGTTTTATTAAGCGCTTTCTGTGAATACATCATAGCTGCAGAGTAACAAACTATAGATCTCCCTAAATAAATATGATGCTTTCTCTTAATTCAGTAACTCTTCCTTTCAGGAGTTGTAAAATTCTTACCAGGACATAAAATCTTGCCCGCAGTGTACCTGATAATGTTGTAATGTCTACGACCAGGCTTTGACCATCATTTACACATTTATGAAATCAAAAGGACACTGATAAAAGTAGCAGTACATGTAAATGTCCACAAGGACGACAATCATCACATTATTAAAGAGCTCTAAAGAGAAATATTAGAGCTACGTTTCATAAACAGGAGGGCTTTTGGTGTGCATTATTCCAGTCTTATAAGTCTTAAAGGCTCTTGGACTTGTCCTGGTTGTTCATGTACTTCTGGTAAACCACTCCCAGCGTGGTGAAGAAGTTTCCCATGAAGAGGACCATGTAGGAGCAGCCGCACATCGCAACCTGGACCAAAGAAAAACAAACAAACCTTAATAAATAAAATGCTCAGTCTGAGGTTCTTTGCATCTTATAGAAAAATAAATAAAGGTGTTATACAAGCTATTATTTCGGTTTCCCTCGCCAGAATATCTGTATTTCTATATCTATTCCCATATTCACAGAGAAAGTTTTACAGGTTTACTCCTCGTAGGTTTGTGTATCTAAGTTTGGCTGTTAACAAAATTTGGAAAATAAAAGTATGATTTACAGGACCAGTAGGTGACTATCAACACATATTAAGTATTTAAGCAACTTCATTTTGTCAGGATGAGATGTTTATTTTAGTCTTTACCTTTATTTCTTAACATAAAAGGCAGAATATTAATCACTGGATTAAAAAAAATCATAATTAAGATATTTAGATTATATTAATATTAATATTAAGAGAAGACAAACCATGACTCTGAATGTATAAAATGACACCTTATCTCATGAGCCTGAAGTCTTTTATCATTTCTGAATTAGATCTCTAAATTTGAGGGCATTTATCGTCTGTGGAGTGGACAGAGACATCTTTCCCAACAGTCTGGCCTTTCTGTCTGGGCTGAGTTACGACTACAAACGTTACAACATTTCTAGAAAACTGTGCCAATCCTCCGCTGAGTCAAATACAGCAGAATGAAGATTACAAACTGCTGAACTTTGAGAATTGCGTAGAAAGCTTGAGTGCATAAGAAACATAAAATTAGTGCAATTCATTCACCACACATGTTCTGAAGTTGTTCAAAATGCACCAACATGTTATTTAAAAGAGAGGAACATGTTTGAGGGATTTCTTGAGTTAAAGATGAGGAAACATTGAAGCTTTCTGGTGTACAAACCTGCCACTCTTTACACTCGGGGAGCTGAAACATCCTGAAGAGTGTGATGCTGTTGTAGAGCTGCCAAAACTGTGAGAGGATTAAAAGAGAGGAGTCAAAAATGCTCCTAAGAGGCCATTTGAGACTTTCAAAAGTTTCTATTTTGTTAATTTTGTTTTTTTAAACTGAGCTTTTATCCAAGATTAAAAAAAAAATGAACTGGATCCATTTTCCTCTTCAGAATAGGCAATGACTAATGACCACTTCAAAACCAAAAGTGATGAGCACTCGGTGACAATAAGCAGTAAGCATTATTAAGAGAGGCTACTCACATGACCAAAGAACAAGAAGGGAAGGAGGAAGGTCAAGCCTCTCCACATCCAGGACTGGAAACCCTCTGAACAACCGAACAGGAGAGAAGAGATTAAACCAATCTATCATTATCATTAAGGGATATTCCTCCTGCATCGCTCCAGAACATACAGATAACAGATAATAAGACAACAAGTCAACGTGGGTCATAAGATGGGGTGAGATTTGAGAATTTAAAAATTCAAGAAAAACTACATTAACCTCCACTTTTCCTTTTACTCACATAAAACCATTACAAAGACATTTTTTATAAGGACGCCTTAAAAATAAAATAAAAGTAGCTCAGCTAATCTGTTAATTTGCAGTTTAAATGCATGTCTGTCCAAAATTGTACAATATATATGGTTAAGACTAAGACTAAACTAAAAAGTATAAAGTGTATTTTTTTGGAGCAATCAGTATATTCACGTGTTTTGTTCAGTGAATCATTTCCTGTCAGAAAATGCTGTCTGCACTATTTTTACTGGAGACTGCAGAGGACGGACAGAGAACTTAGTCACACGATGCAATGATAATCACTTGAAGCTTAAACTACTGAGTTTGTGGTGGATTATTAGAGGGAAGTCAAACTTCTCCCCCAGGCGTTTCTGAGGTATCACGAGAACCTGAAAACATCACGCCTCAGGCCACAGCTAACACATGAAAATGTACAGAGGGGAACATTTCACAGCTAACTTAGCAAAGTTAGCAGCTCTGAGGCTGTTCTTGGCACAGCACTGACACTTAGCAGCTGTAAAGTGAGTCATGTTAATGATCCTACTTAAGCGTATTAGCATGTCAATATGTGGACAAATAGCACTGAACACAAACTACAACTGAGGATAATGGAAAATAATTAGCTTTTCAGGTTTTAAGTCATAAACAAGTGTCAGACAAATTGAAAAGTTGGTGACGCGATGAAAAGTTGGAGAATCACCAAATTTATCAGCATTCATTCTCTCAAAGCTGAATGAAAGTTGGCTGTCACTATTTAACGGCCATACTGTTGCTAAATTATGTCAAACTGATCTTTGGCACTTCTTCCCTGCAATTTCTTGTTGTCTATTATACAAAATATTGTTTGTCTGCAATACTGTGAATTAAAGTCGGGCATATCATATCATTATTTGGCCTCTCTTGTTCTGGGCCTGTGCTGTCATGGGTGGATTGTTTTTTTAATATTATTTCAGAGATGAATACACAGTGACGAGCTGTTTACACTGCACTTACCGACGGTGAGATCCATGGTGTGTCTTTCTCCCAGCGCCCTGAGTCTGTACAAACAGCCACTCTGGTAATAATACTGGAGAAACTGGACAAAGCCTACTTTGCAAACACAGCAGAGAGCAAAAAAAAAGGAGAGGTTTATTGAATGTTGGCCAAGATACCTGTTATATAGCATACTTAATCAGCGTTATTTGCCTCAGACAAACAGATCTGTTCATGTTGGGGAATGTCCACACCCTCATTTACGTGCCTCCACTAGAAATGTGTTGCTATAAGTAAATATATTCAAAACACTGTGGTAAAGTTCAATCATTTTGACATACATATTAACTGTTTACAGTAGTGTTCCCAGCCTTTGTTTTCACCATTCAGTATTCATTCAGAGTCCTTAATATGAGGCTCAATCACATGTAGAGAACAGATAAATGCTTTTTTTGTACAGAAGGAAATTGCTCAGAAAAAAAAAATCCTGCTGCACAAGATTTGCTTTTCATTTTTCCAGTGTTTTCTTTTCTCCCCTTTTCCCAGACCACAAAGAAATCCTTCATATGAAACAATATGAGTGAGAAAAATCACTGGATGTGGACTGAAAAGGTCTGAAGTGCTCGATTATAGTCAGAGCTCTGAAATACCAACATAAAGCAAGTCTTCAGCACAGAGAAATCTTTTGTTCAGTCCTGTTATGAAGGATCACAAATAGGCTTTACTTCATTTTGGCGACAATCCAAAAACACTGAGAAACACCAGCCTAAACACTACACAACTCAGCACATAGTGAGTTTTTCATAATGTAGGTATTTATTGCGCAACTGGGAAAGAGCTTGAATCTCTTACTTTGGTATAGACAGTATGTCAGGAACTGGTTCCTAAACATCTGGTAGAGAGCGCCTTCAGGCCTGCATACAAATAAAACACCTGGTTAAATCAGCACCGACCAGTTTATAAATCATCACAATATTTTGTATAATTAAGGTGAAAATGTCCAACTTAAATCACCCACCAAGTGAGCATGACTCCCGACAGGAAGGTTGACACGTAGTGATGGAAAACCCACCAACCTTTGATCCTGAAACAACATGGAGGATACAGGACTGTGTGTAGAAGAGCTCGACACCAACAGGCAACGTCATCATGTGTGTTATGCTAGGTGTAGATGCAAGCTGGGTTCATGCTGCAAAATACATCAGGATCCCAAAAACATGAAAGAAATTATAATGTGGAATTTACTCAGTCACTAATTTACACAAGATTTCAACAAGTTATCTTTAAAACACAAACACAAGGTGCTGAGGAGGCCTTTGTGTGACCAGATTATCCACCATCATTACAATAAAAACAGTGGAAAGAGTTCATCTGACACACACCTTGAGCCGTTGCTGATGAGGATACTCTCCCGGATGGTGAGCGTGCAGTAGTACCACACCAACAGGAAGTTGAACAGGGCATCAAGGGCTCTGAAATAAAAACAAAAACAGGCACAAAAAGAAGTAAATCACAACCAAATTCACACATAATAGTTCAACAAACTAATTTATTCATTCACTCTGTTAGTCTACTCTGGATCTGAGTTAGTCCACGGATCTGCTTCATAATAATTAATCATAACTAAATTCTAGGTTTCACTATCCATCATGGTATTAAACTTTATGTATGTGAAACACTGTCCAGAATATCATTATGGGGTTTTGAATTTGACTGCACAACTTTAAAACTGTGACTTACATTGAAAAGGTTTTTTTACCTGTAGCTGAACACAAAGCGACATGTGAAGGAGAACACAAAGAGGATGACCGTCAGGACCAGTTTGAATTTCTCGTATTCATCTTTGTAGGCAAACCTGTTTGGTGAAACAAAACAGAGATGATGTTAACGTGATGCTGACATGGCCGAGATCTGAGAGGCATGACTGGGGTTTAAGAAAAAGGACTTCAATGGGACTTACTTTGACTGTTTGTTGAGGAGTGTTACGTTGACGTTTCCTAAAACAAGAGTGAGGTATAACCTAAAAGAAAAGGGAAGTGCTGTCAGTCATGCTTAGTGCAAACATCATAAACTTTTTAATAAGTGTATCACATAAACACATTTTATAAGACGCTTAATGTGCCAGTACAACTACTTTCAACATTTTATTATGAAACTCCCCTCTAACCCACAATACACACAGTCAATGTGAATAAGAATCAGACCCGTTCTTCTTTGGCAGAAAAGCCTCCATCTCGGAGAAAGCATTCGTTCGGTCTTTAATGGACTCCTGGATTTCAGCAATGGCATCCACATCATCTGAACTTAGTTTGGGTGTTGGATGATTTTCTTTGCATCTAATTGTGAAAGAAAAAACATTATGACATGTATAATAATAATAATAATAATAATATATGGACTTTTTAGCACTATCATTCCCCATTTATTATAGTTTTGTAAAGGAGAGGTTTATTTATTCATACATTCTGTATACACCAGAGCTTTTTTCCATTTTTTTCCCCAGTTGAAGGTTTCTTACAGAAAAGGTCATCGAGTGCCTTCTAACAGACATACGATCTGTGGTCTCTGCAGACGCCTTTAAAAAGCAGCTGAAGAGTTATTTATTCAAACTGACCTTTGTCTAAGCACAGAGCGGGGGCGTATGCTGTACAGACTGTAAATCCTCTTGAGAAAAATGTGTGATTAGCAATATTGGGTCATATTCGTGAAATTTGATTGAAGGTATTGCCAGATTTTGAATAAACTCCCACTGGAGATGTTTGAGAATCTGAGCGATATGATTGAGTTTTAGCTTTTTTAGCTTTTTAAAAGGGAATTAAAGTAATCCAGTTTGTTGTAGTGTGTTGATCCACTAAAAAACTCTGCAGATTCTGCTTGCATGTTTTTAATGAACTGTCCAGTCAATACTCACTCTTCCAGTGATGCAGTGAGCTCTTTCAGTCTCTTCCTCTGACGTGCTATCGCGCTGGAGCAGCTGTCCTGCAGTTTGGTCACTTCCTCGAGTTTCTGTTTGTATTGACGATGGGTGTCCTGAACGGAAAAAAAGAGAAATATTTAAAGTTGTGTGGTGCAGTACCAAAGTTTTTATGTTTAATTATAAATATGAGAGGTAAAGGGGCACAATATAAACACAATTTATCTGGAAATATGAAAGGAAATGAGTTGAGAAGGAGAAATAATCCAGGATTTATAGTTTATGAGCTAAAATGAACTAAAATAACACAATGTCCTTTGATGAGGAAGTGATTTGATCTTGTTTATTGTTACTGTTTATCTTTTGTCATTATGATTCAGTTTTATCAGTGTTTTTATGTCATAGTCTACATGTTTTCTGTCATTTTCTTCTCATCATCTGTCAGTACGAAATGAAATACATTTACTGTACTTGAATACAATTTTGACATAATTTACTTCATTTTTTTCCTCTCATACAACTTTATACTTCTATTCCACTACATCTCAGAGGGAAACAATGCACTTTTTATGTCATTACAGAAAGATTTAGCTGCTTCATAAATAAACTAATAATGTAATAAACTACTTTGTAGTTTGTACAGCTAAAATGAATGTCACAATAGTTTCAGTTGATTCTTTGTTCCAGTTTCACAAATGTGATTTGCTGTTTTCCATTTAATAATTTGAATTATTTTAATTTATTTCAATAACGTTGAGGTGGTTTGTTCAACTGTAAAGGCGTCACTTTGGGTAACTGTGATGGCATTTCTCAATATGATTAGATGTGTTACAAACCGATCAAACAATAAATTAATGCAGAAAATAATCAGCAGATGAATCCAGAATGGAAATGATCATTAGTTGCAGTGGAAGGCAAAATAAAAAATGTGGTACTTTTACTTTTAATAGTTAGAATAACACAATCTTAATACTCCCTTCACCCCTGTGTTGTACTTTTTTACTTATCCCTTAAAGTACATATACATATACACACATATATACACATATCATGTTATATTAGCAGTTTATTTACAGTGTGGTCTTATTATTAGTACTTTTACTTAAGGATAGTATCTGAATACTTCCTCCACCACCATCCTCTACTTTATACCTTACACATTATAGCATGTACATTTGTTTATACATATATATGTACATTTCTACCACATGTTTACCTGTTTATAAGTTACTTACACATCAGAATATATATCCATTGATATATGATTGACTACCTTAGAGTATTTAAAGTATGGTACTCATATGGTATTAATACTTCTATATAATTAAAGACTCTGAATATTTCCATTGACACTTATATAAACTAAATCGTGGCTACTTAATAAGAACACATGACTCTCTCAGCTGTATTATAAATAAAATCAATACTAACACATTGAGAACAGGCTCCATATATTCCTGTATTGTCTGTGGTGTTTCCTCCTGAAGTGAGATAGTTTATTCTCCTGTCACTGTGAGTTTTTGTGTTTCTCTGTCTGTCACAGTCACAAACACAGATATATGTTTGATGTGATAAACGCAGCTTCATGTTGTTGGTGCGGGCGGATCCCTCCTGTCGGCCCGACTCTCAGGAGG
>JBAJHX010000067.1:18791880-18809497 GCA_037176925.1 Amniataba percoides | reverse complement strand
AAGGATGAGGTCTTCAGAAGTATCCAAAGTCAGTCTGTTCTGATTGATTGAAGAGAACAACAGTCATTTGAATAATCTGTTGAGAAAAGTCCACATCATGGCAGACAGTTAACTGACATGTATTAGCAGTTTGTTGTGTTCACATCGATTCAACTTGGTGTAATTTGTGCCCCTGTGCACCCTTCGATAGCTCAGTTGGTAGAGCGGAGGACTGTAGGTTGAAAAAGCAGGTATCCTTAGGTCGCTGGTTCAACTCCGGCTCGAAGGACGAGCTTTTCACAGCTGACAAAAGTGAGTACAATCACATTGTGTTGATGACAAAGAAAAGCTCGTCTTAGGCATCCAAAGTGAGGTTTTTCTGATGACTGAGTCCTGAACAGGTCAGAGGATTAGCCTTTTTATTATCATGAAAGCACTAGTATTAAACAAGCAGAGGAAAACATTTCATCTTCATATCCACAAGACTTTCTTCTTTCAGCTCAAAAAAGATAATGTGGAGATAATTTTATGAGCCTACCTGCATACATTTGCAGTTTCATCCACTACAGTAGATTAGAACCACTGTAGAAAATCAGTTATTTCCTATTATTATTTTTCTTTCATTTGTGTCAGAGAAGCAGACTCTCTCTGTTGTTGAACAACAGGTCAAGTAAATGGTGCTGCAAACAAGTAAGACATGTGTTATAAATATTTCACTCTGGAAAGATTAGTCATGAAACTGTAAATCAATAAGATCTGTTATTTTATCCTGTTTTACAAACAGGACATAGGTTTTCAATTTTTTTCCACTTTTTTGTGTTGTTCCAAGTGCATAAGAAAGCATCTATCAACACGTCGATCGGTCCTTTCTGCCCATTTATTGTAAAGGAATGGTGACTCTATTGGCTGTACACAAGGAGGGATTTACATACTAGGAGGGCCCCCTTTTCAACACCCCCCCCTGTGCATTGTGTATGTAGCCTGTCGCCTCATGTCACATGTGACAGCTTTATTATTTGCCCAAAGACCCAAAACCAAATCAGCACTTTGTTGCCGGGGCACCGAATGGCTCTAAGTTTTCTGTGTAACACTTAGTGGTAATTTTGGTAAGCACAATTTTAAATTGGCAATATCCACAGTACAGTGCAGTACAGTATAAACACATTAAAACTAAAATATACACGTCTTCAAACAAGATTTGAAATTTGTGTTTTTGTTACTGCTGAAGAATTGCATGAAGAGGCAGTAGTCTGTCTCCCAATATATTTCATTTTCTTACGTACTGTGGCCCTCAGTTCAGATTCCATTTTACTTCCATTTCTGATCATCGCCTTGTGTGAGCCATCCTCTAATAAATACAAAGCTGGCACATCATGTGTTTGACAATTTATTGACATAAGATGTGGTGACAGCAAATCATTTACAACAGGGTTACAGCAATGATGCTAGAAATAATCCATTTCATACGATGCTCTGATAGCTCTCTTCATACATTCTGTATTGCTGGCAACAGTTTAGGATATACTTCTATTTGTGGGAGTGTCTGAAACAATGGCACTTAAAAAAAAACACGAGATCTACAACAGAGACTTGAAGTTGGGAGATTAGTTTTTAAAGGGAGCAATTCCACAGCTTAAATGAAAAAAGGATAAAATGTGGGCTCATGCACATATATACGTGTTTTTACATGTAGGAAAATAGTGTCACCAACACAACCGATACGCTGAAGAAGACTTTTTCTGTTGAACAGATAAGAGTTTTCAATTAATTTTCAGGGTAATACCAAAACATTTGAATTTATAAGCTACACAGACTACACCATCACTGGACTACACTGCACTCGAGCAACTCTGGGCCTCGGGGATTGACCCTATTGTTCTATAGCACAAACAAAGCCAACATTGGCAGGTTATTATTGACACGAGGGTGCTAAATCATAAGCTTGGCATTTAATTAGCGTGGTGCTTGGTCCTGTGAGATTGGTTTGGCTGACTTGCCACAGGTTTGAACTGGCTCAAGAATCATGGCATGAAGATTACAAAAAAACAACAACACTGATATCAAAATAAAAGGTGAAAACACTTAAAGCGCATTAATTGAACCTACTGCAACAATTAAGCCAGTTAAAAGGAAACACGCAGAGGTAGATGCACAATAAATAGGAATGAAAGTGTGAGTGTCGAAAGCTGTGCACAACTATGCAGCTGCAGTAAAATGGTGTTATTATAAAGTAATTGCATATGAAATGAATTTGCAAAGATTTGTCTTAAATCGGAGTGGCACTGGTGTGTGTTCACATAATGAATAGCTGCTGTGGTTTGTGTAGTGGTTCCAAACTAAGGAGCAAAGACTTTCAAGTTGAAAACGACAACCTGGTTATCTAATCCAAGAATATAAACAAATCTACTGTATGTTACTTGCAAGTCAGAAGCTTCTTGACTGTCTGTTCCGCTGATGGTTTGAATCTCTCCAGTTGATCAACCTGCATATGTTTGCAGTTTTTTGGTAGAAAACATGTTTATTGTGTGTGGGTTTTTTCTCTATTGTTTTTAATTTATGTGTTTTCAGTTTGACCGTTAAAACGCCTTCAAAATGCTTTTAAAAACAGCTTAATATTCTTAAGATGTTTCTGTAAGAATGAGGTTAAGATTACATCTCAGAAAAGAGCATGTGCTGAAGGCTGATGGAAAGATGACTGTAATAAAGAACAATGTTAAGATTTATGAAAAAAACTCATCAGTAACAATGAAAGGAGTTACTTGTTACTAAGTGCTTTCATTTTTGTAATTTCTGATCTGCATATATTTTCCAGAAGGCAGAGCTGCAGCAGGACAGACATCAGTAGCTTCTGACTGACTGACACACTGTTGGTTTCAACTCTTCACAGACATTAATGGCAAAAGGAACAAATCAACACTGGTATGATTCTGTTTGGTACAAGTGAAGCAAAGCAAGTATCAAAAATAAATCGTGACAGCGAGAAGTGTGAGCCACACACAATACAAAGTAAAAAAAACAAAACAAAAACACAATGGCTTTGCTGGGAGAATCTGTTTTTTCCCCACTCAGGACAGTTTCACCATCAGTCACATCTTCACAACATTAAGACACTAAGTTAAGGATGGAATGGCAGGCGTGTTTTCACTGGGAGGTAAAAGTCGAAATGGGGAGTGTATAGGAGGATTTAATGATGCTTTTAACTACCAAAACAAAGGAAACATCAAACGTGTTTTACTGTTTGACTTCAGTCGTATACACAGAACTACACCCACAATGCTTTTCTATTAAATGACACTTACCAGATGATTTAGTATCATTTACTGTTTGGGTTCCCCTGTTCTGGCAGTTAGCTGCAAATGGCATAAATGAATAAAACACTGCGATTTGTTGTCAGAATGAAGCACGAGTTGCTAAGCTGTAGAGAAGTTTCAGTTCTTCAGCACAGAGTCGTACATCTGGTAGACGTACTGAGAGACCTCGGGGGCCCGACACTTGAGAGACAGCTGTGGAAACAGAGAACAGAATTACAATGTGAGACCTGCATGCTTAATCTGAGCAAACCTGGTTTGAAACATTTAATTTAATCAACTTAGTCGACATAAAATGGAGAAAATTAGTAAGCGGTACTTTGAGAAGGCACATTTTGGATTTAACACCATTCATGGAGAAGAGTACGTAAACTGTGTTTTCAGGTTTTACAGTGATAAAACAAATAAAATCAGTCACTATTTGAGATAATTATCCATCGCTGTAGTGGTTATCATAGAGTTTTCCCCTCTCCTCCCTTCAGTTTAACATTACAGGGACTTAAAACTGAAATGATTAGTCTCTCATAAGAGAGATAATCTGCAACTACTTTGAGAAATTGATATACTGTTTTGGCCAATTTTAGAGAAATAGTGAAAAATGCTTCTTATTCTCTGTGAATTCAATGTAAATATTTGTTACTGTTTTGTTTCATATCAATGTAAAAGTTAAAGAATCCATGATAAGAAATTGTTTCCCTACATGTTGATAAAATCCTGATTATAATATATGTATATATTTCTGTTTGATAGATCGTGTTTGCCAAAAGTCAAGAGTTTATCATTTAATGGTATTAAGAGTAAACTAGATCTAGAAAGTCATCAAACACAAAATAAATGCAGAGAAAACCTAAATACCTCCTTTATCACAGAAAGGCTCCTAAGTTATACTTCTCATTGAAAGTCTGTTTTGTTTTCTAACCAACTGAGCTGCTTTACAGCGCTACAGTGAACCTTGAAGATGTCACCTGGAATCTGGAAGCTCAGACTACGAGGGTCTCATGGTAAAGTGTTGAAAACTGTACCGTGTAGTTGGGGTTGCCGGGCTGGATGCGGAGCTCAGCCAAGATCCATATGCCGTTGGTCAGCTTGAGGGACTGGTAGAGCATATCCTGGCCTTCTACGTTTCTCTTGGCGATGGTGTAGATGTTGTTGTTCTGCAGCTTCCCTGATACTGTGTCTGCAACGCCACAATCAAAGTCAAGAGATTAACACGCATCACTACTTGGTGCTGCCATCTAATTATTAAACAAAGTCAAAAATCACACACAAGAGGCTGTAATCGCTACAGGAAACGTAAGCACTATAGATACTAACTCTAATGTTCACATGGCTGATGCAAACTCCACTACTGCTAAAAGACTATCAGAGGGATCTGATGGTAAATTAGCTCTGTCAGGGTTTTAATAAACTGTGAAACTAAACCTTCAGACCAGGTATTCTACAAGTCTAAGAACAAGTCAGCCTGCTGCCAGGATAATAGTGGCCCAATTATGTGAAAGTTGGAGGGGTCCTTCAAGTACAGAGGAAGAGGAAATGTTGAAGAATCCCAAGACAGGCATGAAGATGGAAAAAGAAAACACAGAAAGAGGTGTGAGGTCTTCAGGCTGACGTGTGTTTTTGATGATGAGATAAAAAGGGAACGATGTGAGGGTTGTAGCACTGAAGTGTGCACAAGATGAATTTTATTTCTGAAATTTATAATCATGAATGCCGTCAGACGACGAGCTCCAACCTGCAAGCGAACCTTCTCGGCCCTCACAAGTGTTGAGTTTTATATTGGATTGTGAAGTTTCCTGAATATGAACTAAGACCTGAAACAACAGTGTCTTCTTTTAAAAAACAACTTAAAACATCTTATTTCAAAAGGTTTTAATGCGGTTTAAAGTGTGTGGTTAACTGGCAAATCTCTTTATTATTCATCTCTGCTATTATTCCTCTTTTCTATTCTTTGAATAAAAAAAAAATCACTAAATTTTTAATGTAATACCCATTTTTTACTTTGCATGTTTCTATAAATGTAATATCTGATTATTTTTTAGGGTTTTCTCATGTTTATCCTATTGCTTATTTTATAGCTTTTATTTTGATTTATAGTGTATGAAATGTGCTATAAAAATAAAGTTGATTAATTAACTGATCGAACAGAACATGTGAACAAAGCTTAGTCCAGGACTAAGTGTTGTAAATGATTCAGAACAGAAACAACAGATGAGACTTCATGAGTTAAAGTAAAGACACAGATTATCTGGATGAGAAAGACAAATAAATAATAAATTAATGATAAAGTTTGTTTTTCTAACAGACAGATTTTCTTATTTGTTTACAAGGAACAAGTCATTACAAAAACAGTTTTTACCCAGTTTACCCACAAACACACTCACCTGCATTTAGGTGGCAGTCCTTTATCTGGTACTGTAGCTCGTTCTCATTGGGAATGTCTTTCCAGGTGGCAAGGAACACCTGTCGCTCTGAAGATGGAAAAGAAAAAAACAATTAAAATATAATATCCACACAGAGAAACATGACTGAATGGCAAAAGTGTTGTAACACATCATGTATTTAACCATCAAGGTCTAGAGGTACGAGTTTAAAACAGATGAGCGATCTGATCTATTCTATTCAGGCTTGGTTGTTTAATCTTAATATAAACAGATGTTTTGATTTAATATCTTGAATTTTAGTGTTTGATCATAAGATTTTAGCAAACTGTTTTTTTAGACTTAAATGAACTTGAACGTCAATATAATTTGATCAATTTGACCTTCGACACCTGAGGTATCTTAAATTTGTGAATCTTGTGAATCTTAAATATATAAATATATAAAATGGCAATAAAATGTTTGTTAAACTGCACAACCTGAAATGGGACAATTTAAAATTCACACCACCATTTCAGACGAAACGAAAGTGCCTAAAATTCGGTGGTATTTACATTTCAACATTAAATGTTCAGTAGTAATTAAACCTCTGAATTATTTTTCATTTGCTTGAGCTTACCATGATAATAATTCTTAAACATGTCCTGTTTCAGTGGTTGTAGATATTATTTATAATATATAACACTGATGTAGTTATAGTGAGGTGCGATGTGTTTTTTTACCCATTTTTCCATCCTCAACAAAGAATATGTTGAGAGGGATGAGCACACTGAAGTAGAAGACATCGATGTTGTTTTTCACAGCCACCTGCGTACAACAAAAGAGTTTCACATCAGACAACAACCCTGCCTGTGATGGTTTTGTTTGTTCTGTATGTCTGTGAGGTGCTGTGGGAGATGTGGAGAGTTGCTGGAGGTGGAAGAAAAGGAGGAAAGAAAAAGGTTTACGCAAACAGCAGAGAAGCTGCTCTCCAGAAAAAGAAATCCCTGGTTTTCTTTTCTTCTCTGATCTGAGCAGCCAGTAAGGTAGCTTTCTCTCACTTTCTCTCTGACTCAGATTCAACACGCTCAATCTGTGGAGCAAGTCCAAATTTAAGAGGCTAGTTTCAATACTGCACGACACACGACACAGAAAAAAGTGATGGTCCAGCTACAAATACCCAATAACAGCCCAACAGCCCTCGAATATCACATGTTCAAATGTTTAGTTAGCTGTTTAACTTCTGTACCTGCAGGTTATTGAGCGGGTCCATCTTCATGACTGGCCCAATGGTGTTGATGGGCAAAGAGATGTCGATACTCTGGCTGGGCATCAGTGGAGTGTGGATGGGCAGAGGACTGGTGGGGATCATCCCGAAACTACATGTAAGAAAACAAACAAAAATCATTCTCAGATTCTCATTTCTGGGACACAGCAAGTAAAAACTACAAGTCAAACAGCTCTAGTGTTGTTTCATTATATCGCGAGTCAGTCGCCGACCTGTTCTTGTTGAACTGGACAGCGAAGTCGGTCATGTGCTGCAGGGCCTTGTTGGTGAACGACATGTCCATGTACATGTGGCCCTGCCGGCGAGAGAAGGTGCCAGAGATCTCCAGTCCCTTAGCTTTCACTGCAGGTAGCCAAACCTGGAAAAAAAGCACCAGTGGAATCACTTTCATAGACAATATAGATTTAATATACCTTTAAACCACATGTAGTTACACAGCAACACCATGGCGAGTCTCACCTTTCCTTCAGTGTTACATCCAAATTAAAAAGAAAAAATGCAGCCATGTTGTTCATTTTAATAACACCACATTAAATCTTGTTTAGCAAAGAAAAATAAATATTGAATTAATATCAAATTAAACCTAACACTCTGTGGCAGCCGACCAAATATGTATTCTACTAGTAAATGACCTTGTTGTGTTAACATTGCATTTTACCTTTAAAATGTCATGACAGAGGATAAAATAAGTCTTGTCACATATCCGTTATTCGTGTGTATTCTAGCTGAGTTGCTCAGGCTGAAGTTGTGTGAACTCACTGCTTTCGGGGCCACGTAGCCTCCGGTGGTGATGGCCATGCCTGTGGAGAGCTCAAACAGATCGTTGAGGCCGCTGCTGACAGCTGGAGGTGCGGGTGTAGGTGACGGAGCGAAAGTACTGGGGACAGATGACGGGATGAAGTTCTGCCCCACCTGAAGCAACCACAGCAAAAGCACACACACAAAACACACGATCTAAGAAACCACAGTTTTAGTGAGGTTTTAAGTCGCGGGCAACTTGCTATAAAACTACAGAGAGAATCACACGAACAAACTGAAATCATGCCAAAGGAAGAAACAATGAACAAAAGTCTTCAGAGATTTAAAAAAAAAAATTTCATCTATGACAAGATTATGTGATTTGCCAAAGCCCTCATGACAGAGAAAGTGCGACTCCAATGTGAGGTGAATTTTGAAAAAAGGACCCTACTTGCAGCTTTGTTTGTTTTAGCCCATTGAGTGCAAAGCTATAATGAACTGTGTTTTAGATTTCTGAAAACAGTCTGCACCGTCAGCTCAAATACAGGAGTAGTAATAATGTGACATGAAGTTCACTGTGATTTTGACTCTTAACTCAAGCTATTTTCAAGTAAATCATGAGTAGGAGAAAGAAAATATGGGCCAGAAAATGGGCTAAAACATGCAAAACATCTGTGTGATCTTCAAACTGAAAATACGCGAGTGTGAGACAGAAGAAGCTGGTTTTAGAGTGTGGTAGGTTAAATTCAGGAAGCATGCAGCATGCAGACAGGCGGACTGCCGAACAGAAGGGCTTGACTTACTGCTGGACTTCCCCCAACACCTCCGCCCAGGTCTCCCCCCAGCTACAGGAGAGAAGAGAGGCCCCCAAAGACAGCATCCAAACATCACAGACAGACCAAACGCACAAACAAAGACAGAGACAGAGACTTTCTTAGCAACCGCAACCCATCAAGAGGAGCCCTCCCTTCTTGGGAAAACAGCGACTCTGCATAGTAAGTTAGGCATTAAAATAAGACTTTACAAACTGCAAGAAGATTATCAAGAAGTCCTGCTAGTCCAGCGGCTTGGAGAAGTGGAAAAGTGATCAGTCAGAGGAAAAACACAACAAGGATTAATGTAGTTCCATGTTGGGAATATACTTTTTATGAATAAGTTAGTGTACCAAGTTCATTCAGGATCTGAAAACATTTCAAAACATTTTTCTTCTGTATTTAAAGTTTTTAAAGCTGCAGTCATTTTTGTGTTGCACTGAACAGAAACAGCAAAGGCACAAAAGCATGATGCAGCAATTTATATTAAAGCATACTTACATGAATACTATAGCCAAGAAAAACCCTGCACCATGTTTTTGGAAATATTAAGAAGTTTACTGTTATAAAGGCTTCCCTAAATCCTTCCCTTCATGCTCAAAGAGTGAATGGGTTGTTTTAATGATCCACAATGAAAAGAGGGAGGAGCACAGTACACATAAGACAACATTTCTGCATATAACACTTTCTTCAGGAGAAAAATGGGAAGTTCTAGAAAAATGCTGAATTAAAGACTTTTTCTTTAAGCTCTCTTCTTCATTTGATGAGCTTCCTGCAAGTCAGCACGACACTCCCACTTTCACACTTGATTACAGCTGTAGAAATTTTGCACTGTGAGCAGCTGCAACATCTGTGTGTGTTCATGCTCACCAAACTGTCCAGGCCACCTCCTAGGAGGTCCACCGCGCCCATCTGCATGGAGGAGACCTGCGGCACATTGACCGGGGGGCCCAGGTCCAGGTTCAGCAGGTCACCCAGCAGGTCACCCTGGCTGGGGATCACGTGAGGCTGGTCCATGGCAGCTGCTGGGCCTCCACTCACTGGACTCTCACCTGTGTCAATGCTGTCATAGGAGGAAACCCAAACCACATATCACAGGCTGAACTGAATACTGTGAAACAATGCAGAGCTGGAGTGAAATTTGCAATTAAAAAAGGCCACTGCCGAGCAAACTGCACTGATAGGAAACAAAACAGGGACATTAAGGTAACTGTTAATTATGATTATCAAAGTTGAGACTGTGGATATTCACAGAAAAAGTGAAACCTCTCATCTTTTCATAAAAGATATTTCTTCCTTATTAATATCAGTAAGACTTGAGGCAATATCTTCAGGATGTTGGGCAACGTCCTGTTCTCCAGAAAAGTCAGTGGAGCATAAAATGTGCTGTCAGTGTGTTCTGAGTGGACACATATTGTACAGTAGACTGTGCTTTTATTTTACTCAACAGCAACAGCTTTAAGGCCTATAAATGCCACCCTGAGATATAAACTGCTGGTTGACTCAGACACATAAACAGCACTTTGGTCTTTGTGTCACGTTGTCTTCCTGTGTATCAGGAATATTTACAACAGTATGAATGTTACTGATAACAGCTGACTGATTGTGTGACTGTATATGTTGTCATTTTGGCCAAAACTATTTCTATTTTTCTATATATTTAATCTAGTTTAACCTCTTAAAAATGTTGAATGTTTCACAGTGAGTGCAACGAATACAACGAAAGGCAGTACAATAGTTGAAATCGTGCACTGTGTTTGTGTGTCCCACCTGCTGTGCTGCACAGGAAGGTGTTTCCGGTGGATTCCATGGCTGCCCTCGACAAAGGCGCTGGGGGGTTTGTGATAGACCGAGGCCAGCGAGCCAATGTGGCAGATGAGCTCGTCCAGCAGAGTGGGCTCGATCAGGTCGGTCTCCTCTGAGATCAGGGGCTTTTCTGACAACACCACCTCCTTGGCAGTCACAGGGTCAGTGGACAACAGACGCCAGTAAATGTAGCCTCTGTCACGCAGGTCGGGGTTATCAGAGTCCTGCAGAGAAGCAGAGAGTTCAATAAATGTGCTGTGAAATACCTTTTTCATCATTTATAAGGGCAGATCAAGTGCATAAATAAATCCTCTAACTTCCATTAAACTGCACTGCTTCACAATAAAAGATGACACCCACCTGAGTAGCCAGGCTGAGGACCTGCTGCACCAGCTCCTGAGTCTCTGAAGGCTTCTTCAGGAACAGCTTTACAATGGCAGTCAGCAGCGTAAGCTGGACCTGGAAATCAAAGCACACGCTGTTTTATTAATAGATTTCACAGTACAATGCCTCCCAGAGTCCATCTCTCATTCTTGCTATGGATGGAAAGTCTCCTCCTATAATGGGGGAATATTACACTTTTCTGTGAATATTATAATTTTCACTGGCTGCATTAGATAATCTTGTTAAATTGTTGTCTTGTTCACAAACTGTCTGAATGTCTGACCGCTGCTGTCTCTTCACACTATTTTTAGCAACATCCTCATGTTTCCAGATCTCAGCAATGTTCTTGGAGAACAAGGTTATCACAGCTGATGGGAGCGATGTCCACATCTTTGAAAATTGGACAGTTCTGGAGGAAACAGGAGCTGCCGTTTCCTCACAACTCCTGCAAAATGGATGATGGATAAACTGTCCAAACTTCACTGGGCTTAATCTAAAATATTTTACTGTCTGTGTTAATTATGGACTTTTTGGGGAAAACTGTAGAACAAAGTAATGACAATTTTTACGTCTCATCTTCTGTGTATTTGCCTATCTGGACATAAGTAACTACTCAGGATTTTGATCATTTGATCACCAGAGAAAACTGGATTTTTCTTTCTTTTTTTTTTAAATGAACCCACCTGGGTGCTCTCATCATGGAAACCCTCGAGAAAGCTCTCCAGCAACTCGTCAGCGTTGTCAATCCTCTCGGCATACTCGCCCACAATCCAGATCATGGCAGCACGAGCATCGGGCTCATCCAGAGAGTCCAGATTCTCACACAGTGTGGCAATGATGCTTTCATACCTGAAGAAGAGCAGTACCTCATTTACAACAGCTTCAGTGGAGAAACGAAATACTTTAAAGACACAGAGGTCAGCATCACATCATATGAAAACAAATCTTGATGAGATTCAGACGTCAAACAGAGTCTGATTAATCATCCAGCATCAAATGACCGGACATATGTGAGCTACACAGCGATGCAGGTCTCAGCGGTTCAGTGGTAAACTTACTTGTTGGGGTATTTGCGGAAGATGTCCCTGATGACCACGATGGCCTCCTGAACCACGTAGTTGACTTTGGTCTGGATCAGGTCCAGCAGGGTGCTGACACAGCGCTCAGCTGATTGCTGGAGAGGAACAGGACACAGGAACACAATGTCACCATGACTTATGAGAAAAGGTCATTACAAGTAATAACACAACTTATCACTTATCAATACATGCTGAAGAATCTATTGAACACCAGTTTGGGAGAATGAACACTGACCATTTACACTACTAAACAGATGCATTCAGACTTTTGTTGTAGGCAATTAAAGTGGGTGCCTCCATGTGACTTTTATTCATTTTTGTCTCTTCTTGTTTGGAGAAAAAGTCTATTTCATGAAATGCGATGTCCATGATGAGACTTCTGATGAGTGATGAGAGCATTTCTTACCTCCACTTTGATGGCACAGCGTCCAATGGCTCGTACAGCCTTGCGGACAAAGTCAACATCCACCTCTGTGGCATATTCCTTCAGTTCAGCCAGCACCTGAACGTGACAAAGAAATGCAGTGAGATTTACTGTATACAGCACATCAAAACGCACATATATATTTAAATCATTTATATATTATAAATCTATCAATATAAATGACTCCTCTTCACAGTGGAAATAGTGAATATACAAATATTTTACATCTTTGTTCTTGGAGAAACACAAACATCACTCAAGCATAAATATTTCTTAGTTTCTTTAGAAACCATAAATGTTAAGCGCATAAGGTACCTGGGCAATGTTGGCCTGAGAGGCCAAGCGGATCATGATGTCCAGCTTCTCCAGTTTCACATAGATGGGGTCGTTGTACTTGACAAAGAACACCTTGATCTCCTGCTTCAGGATCTCCGGCCTGCACACAAGCAGCACACAACAGACTGTGAGAAGGACACCGATTTAAAAAGACACGATTATTTTACTGGCCTGAATAAATGACGAGAACCTTTTCCTTCTATACAAGAACCAAACATCTGCACATTCACAACAGCAGACACCAACAATAAGAGAACCCCCCCCCCCAACATATTCCAAGAGTTTGGCAGGAGTGTGTATGAGTATTTAAAAGATGACTTTTTTACTTTTGTTGGTTATCCATTTTATGTAAATGTTTGCGATATGTTGAAATTGATTATATGCTGGCATTAGAATGAAGTTTACTGCAGTAAGAAAATACAACCCAGTGATCACAAACCTTTTCTGCACAATGAGGTTGATGTTCCTCAGAGCCACGTATTGAACCTCAGGCTCTCCGGACAGTAAGGTGACCAGAGGCGGGGACAGCTTCTTCAGCAGGGTGTTGTAGTAGTCGGAGTCTTTGGGCAGCAGCTCCAAAAACTTCATCAGCACCTTCACAGCCGACAGCACCACGGCCGAGTTGGCGTGAGAAAGGCGAGGAGTGACACGCTCACAGATGCTTTAAAAGAGAGGAGGGAAATATTCATCTGAATCAAGTGTCAAAATTACAAATGATTTGAGGAGAGTGTGGAAGTGACCGTGCTCTCTTTTATTTTATTTTAGCCGCTATCCTTGTTGCCTTCACATATTCATTGTTGATGGTTAATCAGCACGAGCCCATGTTCAGCACTTATGCTGGAGTGATTGCTACCTCTGTGCCTCGCGCTCGTCCTTGGGATTGTAGTTGGACAAGCAGTCCAGGATAAAGATCTGCCCCCACTCCGTGCACTCGTTGAGGGCCGTCAGCAGCTTGTTGATGTTCTGAGGATTCAGGTCCAGCAGGTTGCTGTTTGGGTGAGACTCGCTGATCTCAGACAGGGCAGCAACTGCATTGGCCACAACCTAAAGGACAAATGAGAACTCTTAAAAAAACACAGCCAAAGCTTTTTTTCTAAGAGTGTTCTGGCATAAAATCAAAACGGCACACCTACCATGGGGTTTGAGTCGGCAATGAGGTCTCTCAGGGAGTCCAGGAAGCCCTGGTCCTCCACCATCTGGGCGTTGATGTCGTGAAGCTTGGCCACACAGACGGCCGCCGTCTTCCTCACGTACGGGTCCTCGTCCTTCAGGCACTTCCTCAGCGGCTCACACAGATACTCAGTGATCTTGTCCACCCGGATGCAGCCCATAGTGCGGACAGCCAGAGCCCGGATCAGAGGGTTGGGGTCCTCACAGTCCTGGGGGGGCAAGAAAGTGAAAGTCCATTTTTATAGAGACCTTAAATTGTTCTTGATATTGATGTGGTTTTAACTGCAGCTCAGCATGAAGGCTTTATGTGGGAGAAAATCTGCTTTAAAGATTATTCCAGCATAATAAAGATCTAAACACAAAGCATATATGCAACCACACTCCAGGAAAAAACATGTTATACAATGGCCTGATATCTTCAGAAAATGTTATTTGAAATTTATAATATTTCTTCAGGCCTGGAATTAATTCATTTTCATGATTAATCAAGCATGCTGCTTAAAAATAAGCAAAACTATTCTTTATTGTCAATTATTGTTCTGCCAAATTGGAAAATCACTTTGTTGCGTATAAACTCAGCTTTTCAAAAATGCTTTCTCGATTGGAAAAATTTGAAGGAATCTCATCTAAGTGTAAACAGGAAAAATAAAAAACAATTATTTATTCATTGTTCTGTGCTCCTGTAGGTGTAGTTGTAAATCCTGACAGTATTGTACACAGTTAAGTGGGGGCCTTGCCTTGACGAAGCTGTTGACGGCCATGATGGCCATGTCCGGCTGGCTCTTGGCGTAGTTCATTAGGTAAAGGTAAACCAACTTCTTCAGCTCCAGGTTGTCGGTCTGCATGCAGTTCACCACGTCTGGGAACAAAGAACTGACAGCAAAGCAAGAACATTCAGTCAGATCTTTACATTTTGTTAACAACGTGAGCAGCGTGACGAAGACGGATGTATACTGTCACAGAAGTGTGTGAACAGCCTGAAAATCCCTCTGATGGCAGAGTCTCCTCTTACTTCTACTACTTAATGTTTGTAGGGGAGATACAAGACAATAAAGAAATTATAATTAATTTTTGGATGTTAAATACCACAATGCAGCCACTCAGTAACTTATGCTATAAGTGTGTGGTGAGCAAAACCTCAAGTGAGCTATTAGATATATTTTGATTAACTCAAAAAACTAGATGGCTTCTATCTCACATAACTGTTTGGTTGATGTCATGAGTTTATATTTCGGGCGTACCTCACATCCTTGCCAACAGTCATTGCGGCAATGACCTTCTTCACTGCCTCTTTTCTCTTCTCCTTCTTCTCATTATTCAGCTCCGCCTTCAGCTCAAAGATCTCCCCTGAAAGATGAATCACGCTCATCAGTGTTGGCAGCAGCACGATTAAGCAACTGAATGTTCAAGGTTAAAGCGAATTTCTCCCCCTTTCTACTCACCTTTTTTGTTGGTCGTGAAATATTTGGAGTCCGTCATGATTGTGGTCCTTGAAGTCTGCACAGACAGAAGAAACACACTGCTTTTAAAAAAATGCATTAATCATCCTCTCTGACTTCTCTTTAGACACACAAACTTCAATACGCGTTTGCTTTTGCTTGAGAGGGTGTGACTGTGTGAAGATCACTTTGGCTCCATGAAGAATAATCACTGAGTTAAACTGCGCTGCCTCCCACATTATCAAAGATAAACATATATATTAATTGCTGTAAATTAGGATTCATACTAAGATTCAAATATAGATTTCTCCCTGTGTACTTATTGGCAGCTCAATCCATCCATTTTCTTTCGTGGCTAAGCAAGGAAGTACAGACTTATTTGCATCTCTCTCTTTTATAAATATTCACGACTATAAGCTCCTTACAAAACCAAAATACACCAGTATGATATTTCCTACTGACATTATAACCTTTTAACTCCATAACTACAATAAAAAAATGTGCTCCTTTTAGTGGGTCTAGCTTATTCGACCATTAATAAAAGGTGTATTATAATATGCTTAAAGCCCTGTAATCTCCAAGGACAAACATCTTGCAGCAGACTGTCGTACTGAGTCGTGTCTGTGCGGCTCTGTAAGATTAGATCTCTCTGTCAGATTAACACAGTCAGAGATAAATGTGGTTTTATTGTAAAGTAAAAATATCAGGGAGCAACAGCATCAATTTTAATCATTAATCACTTTAATTAAGTAGAATCAGGTGTGTTGGAGCAGGGAAATAACTAAAACATGCAGGGGTGTAAATCTCCAGGAAGAGCATTATTAATCATTAATAACTTATTTAATGTGTTACCTAACACTGTCACTTTACCCACTACTATCTATGTTTTTTAAATCTCTTCATATTATTACATTTATATTTATATACCCATTCATCTATTATTATCTGCAGCACATCTCCCTCAAACATGTCATATTTCTATTTGTATAATATCGGTATTTCTATTCTAATGTAGTGTCATATTTTACCTTATACACCATATCCTTCTCCTATATGTTGTTTATATCTTCACATTCTTACATCTCAGTTATGTATATTCATATATTTATCACCACAGTTTTATATCTGTAGCCTTGTAGTTGCTCTCATTCTTCTTCCTCTTATTATTTTTCTCTCACCAGATCCAAACAGGAAACGTTTTGCTGCGTAATATTTGCTTATGCTACTGTATACAGTGTTTTTTGTGGTATAACTCTCGTTTTTTATGTGGGCTGTCAAATTTTTTACTGACTATTTAGATAAAGTGTAGGAGGCTGGGGGCAACCATAACATTTTTCACTTATTTATACATCTATTGCATCTCCAGTTCATCAATTCAGGACATTTGCCTTAACAGTGTTTGAATAAATATTTCTAATTGTCTTGTTTTATATTTTTGTTTGTAATATATGTTATAATATATTCCTAAAACCAATAAAATCAAATAAATAAAATCAATGGATGATGAGACGTTCAGGTGTCCATCTGTCAAACGGAAACTCAGAAACTGAGCAGAAAATACAGGTACTGATTTGAACTACAGTCTGTAAAAAGAGGTGATGTTTTATTGTTTTTGCACAGTTTGCAGGACACCACAAAGACGTTTGTTTACATTAATATTTAGCTTTATAATCCAGTTTTTATTCAATACTAGTGTTGGACATCTTGCACAATAGTTAAGACACATTTAGTTTAAAGTTATCCGGCTAATCTAAACCCTACACACAACTAGCCAGCTAACTAAACCTAAATGAGCCATTTGATTGAGTTAGCATGCTGTGTGTTCCTCTGACTTACTCTTTTGTTAAATTAAAAGCCTAAATCGGTGCTGACTTACTAAATAATTTGACATTTAATTAAAAATCTGAAACCGCACTCCGCTAATGTTAGCTAGCTGCGGCTAACATCACAACCACCACCTTGATTTTCCTCTTTCGCTAACGATGCCAGCCAGAGAAAACAAATTAAAGCCCCTAAATCAACATTAAAAAGACAGGCATTTTTTGAGAAAAGCATCGTTTCCTGTCGCGGTGCTGTTGAGGGGCATTTGGTGAGAGCTGACATCCGACACGGAGACGCGATCGGCGGCCCAGTTTGACCCGGGAGGAGCGCGGTTTGTTTGGGAAGATCCGCCCGGCTGACCGCTCCTAACACGGACTCACAGCACAGCGGCAGTGGCTTTAAAATGTAAATGTCGGTGGGTAAAGAGTTTCGGGTACCTGGTGGAGTGTTTCGGGTGCCCGGTGGGGTGTTTTGTCTGCCGGTGAATGAAGTGAAGCTGCTCGGTGCTTCGGCGGAGGCTCGGAGGAAGATGGAGACTGGGGCGGTGCGTTCAGGGTCGTCGGAAACGGGACAATTTCCCACTGCAGGAATGATGGAGGCCTTATTATTATTATTATTATTATTATTATTATTATTATTATTATTATTATTATTATTATTATTATTATTATTATTA
>JBAJHX010000067.1:18765999-18786389 GCA_037176925.1 Amniataba percoides | reverse complement strand
GTATCTTACATATTTGAACTTCAGTAACAAATTTAATGTTGACATGTAAACGGTCTCTGCTAAAAATATAACGTACACAGGAATGAACAAACTGACAATTCATACCAAATAAATACTTCATGTGCTGAAAAATGTCTTTTCTCTGATGTGTGGACATTTAGAAAATCCTTGAGTTCAGGTTAAACCTTTATTATTTTATCTGAGTAGTTCTGATGTTGCCTACAGTAAAATAAAGAATAATTTTCCTGTTATCATGATAAAAAATGTTCCGGTAAGAGGAAGGTTTAGATGTGAGGGAGCAATAATTCAGTATTATCACATTTCCACATGTTAAAATGTTGTTTCTGAGGACAACCAGAAGGGACAAGAAGTATTATTTCATCATAACATACAGTTTGTTGCTTTGCACACATTTTATGTATGTACACTATTTCAACATTTGACAACTATTCTTTACTTCTTCTTGGTATTAAATCAGACTGTATCTCCAGTATTGTAGTCATTATTTGCATTCATTTTAATTTAGGGACTAATAAATAATGAGATGATGAGATTTAGAGCTGATCAAACAAAACATGATCCTAAAACAGTTAGCATATCAAAATAATGACAAACCTTGAGTCATAATGAGTCATTATTTTGAGGTAAGACCTTTTTTTATATACGTTATATACATTGACACTTTATTGTGATTGTGATTATTATTCATTATTTTGAAATATTCATTATTTTGAGAGAAGTCATTTTTTTATTTTGAGAGTGTTTCTCATTCTTTTGCGATACAAACTCATGATTTGGCAATATCATTATTTTGAGAAAGCAACACATTAAGATATTAGGTCATATATTTTAAATACTTACTCGTTATTTTGAAATGATGAAACTTCATTCTGAAATGCTAAAACTTTATTTCGAGATAAATCCTTATTTAGAGACACAAATTATTTAGAGAAAGTTTCTCTTTATACTGACTTGCAGCATCTTTCTTGCAGAGACGTTTCCATTGTCCTGTTTAGAAATAAAATGAGCTTTCTGGCCTCCCTCCACCAGGTGTCGCACTCCGCAGCGCTCATCGCTGTTTTGTAACTTGAACTGTCGCAGTTTTATGACGTAGGGGGTTCATACGGACACAAAACGCCAGTTTTCGTCTGTGAACTAATTCAACTGTTTTTCACAAGGTCCGACAGCGATGGGACGCGAGTCGAGGTATCAGTGTGTTGTTTTCATCTCGAGTTTAACGCGCTGTGACTAACACTTGTGGCCGCAGAGCTTCAGCTGTTTTAATGGCGCTGAATGTGCGTTCAGACGTCTTTAAACAACGTGATGTGTGTTTGTTTCAGACACTACAGGAAGCGCTCCGCGTCGCGGGGCCGGTCCGGCAGCCGGTCCAAGAGCCGCTCTCCGGACAAACGATCCAAGAAAGACGACCGAGACCGAGACCGGAGCCGCAGGGAGCGCTCACGGAGCCGGGACCGGCGCAGGTCCCGGTCCAGAGACAGAAAACGGGCCCGGTGGGTGTCAGAGACCTTTTTATACCTGTGATCCTTTATATGAGAGAGAGAGAGGCTGAACGAGTGCTTCATGTTTGTGCTCCTCTTCTGAGAGAGAAAGTCTGCAGCTGCAAAGACAAACAGACCTGAGTCCATTTTTTTCACTTCAGCTCTGATGAGGCCACATTTTAAATAGAAGTTTGTGATGTTAACTTATTATTTTGGGATACTAATTTATTATTATAGGAAGATCTCTTATTATTTTGAGTATATTTCTCATAATTATAGAATACTAACTGTACTTTGTGATCACTCTTTATTTTGACATACTTTTAATTACAATATTATTTTGAGATACTAAGTCTTTATTTACACATGTATTATACTAACACATTATTTTGAAATATGAACACTTTAATTTGAGATATTTATGTTGTTTTGAGATATCAAGCCATTATTTTGAGGATAGAGTAGGTCAGAGATGAATGCAGGTGTCTGACCATGCAGGGAAAAAAAACAACCAAAAACTAATATATGATGTGAGTTCATCATTGATCAACAGTCTTATAGCAGCAGCCAAGACTATTTGTAGGTCGAGCATACTGTGAAAATGTCTTGAAATGTGTAAATGTTTTCTGTTTTGCTGTCAAGGCGCTCCAGGAGCAGAGACAGGAGGAGGACCAGGAGCCGAGAGAGGAGGAGGTCGGGCAGCCGAAGCCGAGCCAGGAGGTCCCGATCTGCTAGTCCCAGCAAGAGCAGGAGAGTGGATGAAAAGTGAGACTTCTCAACAAACAAACGCACACATTCAGACAGAACTGACACCTGTGGAAACCAAAACTCCTGAGATCGTCAGGTTTTAATTTGTGAAATGATTTATCTTTTTATCACAGCTTGATTTTTGTACAAGGTGACAAATTCTTCTTGCTGTTATCCTCCCCACAGGTCAAGGAGCAAGGAGAAAGACAGCATTGATCCCTTATCTGACAAGAAAAAGATTAAAGAGGAGAAGGAGGACGAGAAGGTCGAGGATGTGAGTGTCATTTTTCCTCCTCTTGTTAACCTCTAAAAAGTCACCTTGTAGTAGGTGAAGGAAGGGGAGAAATATTTCTGATCTTTTCTCCTGTGTCCATGCAGCAAGACTTTGACCAGAACAAACTGGAGGAGGAGATGAGGAAGAGGAAGGAGCGTGTGGAGAAGTGGAGGGAGGAGCAGAGGAAGAAGGCCATCGAAAACATCGGAGAGATCAAGAAAGAGCTGGAGGAGATGAAGCAAGGCAAGAAGTGGAGCCTGGAGGACGACGATGGTGAGCGGTTGTTACAAATAACCAGCAGCACTTTTGTTTAAACATTATACCCGGCTTATCAAAATGATTAATATGCTTCTATCAGATAACAGATTGCTTGAACAAAACAAACTTTAGCTTAAGTGCTGCAGAACCTTATAGCCGACTCCTCATTTCAGACGACGACGAGGATATTTCACCTCCGATGGAAGGAGACGACGATGAAGATGGGGATGGGAAGGGGGAGCACAAAGACGGTGACTTTAAGGAGGAGAAAAAAGAGGAGGAGGAGGAGAAGGAGACTCCCATGGAGCAGCAGACCGAGGACGACGACGTGGATCCTCTGGACGCCTACATGGAGGAGGTGAAACAGGAGGTGAAGAAGTTCAACATGGGAGGTGTGAAAGGAAATGACAAGGTGAGGTCAAATACTGTGTATAGTATTTATAGTGTAAATAGTTAATGTTGTCAGGATTATAAAACTTTATTTTAAAACTGTATTCAGTGAAAGTAGGAGTAGTAGCAGCGGCTATTCTAAAAATACATAAAGTATGATTATTGCTGACTAATGTATAACAGTGCCAACAAGAGCAACTTGCATAAATGAAATGAAATTAGTGTGTATAGAGTAGATGTCTCCTGTATGGATGTTTTCTTCCTGTATTTTGCCAGATGATATGAATGTGTTTTCATCATCAACAGAAAGGAGCAATGACTGTCACCAAAGTGGTGACAGTTGTTAAAACCAAGAAAGGACCTCACACTCACAAGAAGAAGGGCGAGCTGATGGAGAACGACCAGGATGCTATGGAAGTGAGTTGTTTGTAGTTTTTAAAACTCAAATTTTGTGTTGGAGGTCACATAAGCATTAATACTCTTCCTTCAGATGTTTATTTCATCAATGTAATACAGACTGTGATTTAAAAAAAAAAAAACTTCATGAACATACTGCTAATTATTGAAAATGTTGCCGACGTGTTTGACAGTACTCATCAGAGGAGGAGGAGGTGGATCTGCAGACGGCTCTGACGGGCTTCCAGACCAAACAGAGGAAGATCCTGGAGCCTGTTGACCACGGGAAGATCCAGTACGAACCCTACCGCAAAAACTTCTACGTGGAGGTCCCTGAGCTCGCCAGGATGACCCAGGAAGGTCAGAAACTCGAACTCAGGAGGTTTCAGTTATGATCAGCTTTAAAAGTTTAATTACAAAAACTGTCATGAAAACTGAGTACTGACCAAAATGTGGATTTAGAATCACAGATTAAAAGAGGCCAAGTGTTGAAAAATGTCAAGTGCTGGTTTTATTTACTTTGAATGATTGAAATGCTTGATCAATTTCTTTGGCTTGTTTGCTCCATCTTTGATTGAATATTTACATCAGAAGCCATCAAGCTTGTGTATAAGACCTAGTTTAGTCTTATAGAGTGTGGCTGTGATCTGTGCAAGTGAGGCTATACTGATAAATAAACAGAAACCAGATATTTCTGCTGCACAAAATGTGCTTTTTTTAGCAGTAAAACTAGAAAAAAAAGTTTGTTAGTACATATATTTTTGTGTCTATTTCTGCTGTGTAGATTTCCAGATTTCTGTCCTTTTCCACGAATCTAACATCTCTGTTTGGCTGGTTTTATTCGGTACAGATGTGAATGCCTACAGGCTGGAACTGGAAGGGATTATCGTTAAAGGGAAGGGCTGTCCCAAACCCATCAAGACCTGGGTGCAGTGTGGGGTGTCCATGAAGATCCTCAGTGCTCTGAAGAAGTGAGTGTGGAAAAATGTACTCATATATATGCAGGTTACTGCCAGATGTACATGTTTATTAAAACACTATTCAAGACGTAGTTTCCCAGTGTTTGCCTGCCATAACAAAAATAACCTTTTAAAAAGAGCAGCCACTCACATCACATTTTGTCTGCCCTTTTAAAATGTATGTCACATTTAATAGGATTTCTCAGCTGAAAATCATTTTCAGATTGTACGTGACTTTTGATTCTTTCTAACCATAAACCAACACACCACATCCGCGTTTGTTTCTTTCTCCTTAACGTTCTCAGGCACAGCTACGAGAAGCCCACCCCCATCCAAGCTCAGGCCATCCCTGCCATCATGTCGGGACGAGACCTCATCGGCATCGCTAAGACCGGCAGCGGGAAAACCATCGCTTTCCTGCTGCCCATGTTCCGACACATCATGGACCAGAGGCCTCTGGAGGAGTCCGAGGGACCGATCTGTAAGGAACAGATGGTTTAATACTTCACATATCGATCGCTCTAACATGTACATATACGAAGACTGTTGTCAAATGTGAAAAATGATTTGAATGAAGTGGTTGGAAACAGAAAGTAAGATCTGCGGGAAGTGGAGAAATGATGGTACCTTTGTGGCTTTCAGAGACTTGGTTCGTGGCCTGAATCTGGGTCAAAGGAAGACTAAAAGACTAAAATAGGACAGTTGATCACCCGCTGGCTGTTATTCTTCCACCTCGTTTCTATTCATCTGCCACCATATCATCATTAAAATCAATTTTGCATGAGTTAATGTGCTTGGCAAATATGTTTCATAAGATTTTAGATGGGAGAGCTCAAAATAGTAAAAGAGAGAAAACACAATCTCTGTTCTCATCCTGTTTTTCTTCCCTCTGTCACAGCTGTAATCATGACTCCCACCAGAGAACTGGCTCTGCAGATCACCAAGGAGTGTAAGAAGTTCTCCAAACCACTGGGACTCAGGGTGGTGTGTGTTTATGGAGGCACGGGCATCAGTGAACAGGTAAACACACACTGAAGTTGACTGTTTTCTTATATTTCTTTTTATTTACCCGAGGACTTTAATTTGCTCACAGCAATTTAGATATTTCAGTCAAAGTCCATCTGACACAGCAGCAAATTGGAGATCAGCACTCCACAATGGTTTTCACTCTTACTGGTCAAGACAGTCCTTCATTAATGATTTGAAAATCTTAGTAAAACATTATACATAATTCATTAAACACAGAACTGGACTTAATGTCCTGCTTTTTATCTTCTTCCCATTCATAGTTTCATTAACTGTGTTAAAGAATAACTCTCAGAGAGGATCTTCTCATTGTGTCTTTCTCTCTTTTTATTGAGGGAAGTTCTTTAAATCTCACCAATTATTATATGCCTGCTAATGTGGAGGAAATAATTGGTTGCAGTCTTGCTTGATAACACTGACTTTCATTTTATGGAGCACCGTAACTGTGTCTGTTATGTTTAACGTTTTATTATTGCTCATTGTGTCCAGATTGCTGAGCTGAAGAGAGGAGCAGAGATCATCGTGTGCACACCAGGAAGAATGATTGACATGTTGGGGGCCAACAGCGGTGAGTTCACACACCTTTAACTGTCTCATTTCTTTATTCTGGTAGGATGTCAAACATTTTTTATGCCTTGTGAGCCTTTTGTTAATGACCTTGCATGGAACAAATGTCACAATATGATCAAATAAATAATGAACTCAGTCAGTATCACTTACTAAACTGTTGACATTATTTGAGCACCTTTTTGGGATCAGTCAAATCTACAAGACTGAGGTGTGTTTCCTGAAGATCAGGGGGAGAACAGGTAGGTGGATCTGGCTCTGCCTCTGTGGTTCCTCCAACTCCAAGCCAGAGAAGATCGAAATGTTTGATAAGTGCATTGTTTCATGGTTGTTGTGTTAAATGAGAGTAGATGAATGCTCAACCAGGGCTCTACACTATTATTGTTTTCGCACATATTCTCTCATTGATAAATTCAAACCACTGAGAGGAGATAAAAGGTACACGTGCATCTTGATATTCAGAGCACAGAGAGAGATTTTCCAGTTATTTTTACAGATCGCACATCATCACATCTGTTTCCCTGATTATCTTTTCATTTGTGGATAAATATCATTGTGGAGCCCTGCACTGCACTGAGCAATTGCACACAAATTTGAAAAATACTGAAAATGTCTTGTGAAAGTTGGTAGTTAAATTTACTGATGCTTTTTAAAGCTGTTTAATGTAAACCTTTTGAGTTTTATTATAATAGCAGGGGAGGTCTGTTGTTTCCACACATGCGAGGTAATCTGTAATATGTTTCCCTTGTAGGTGAAAAGGCGCTTGGTCAGATAATGCTTGATGGGGCTCCATCTCTTGTATTGTATCTTGAGGCTGTTTTCTGACTTTTACAGGTCCCTCATGTCCCTGAGATGGTACGCAAGACCAGAGACAACAACAAGCACTAAAAATGTGTTAAAATATGAATAAAGTAAAACTCTGGCCAAGTAGTTCTGAGAAGATTGTACTAAAGTTTGGATGCCTTGCTTTGTTGTCAAGTAATGTCAAATAGTCTGAGAAAGGTTTTCTGTGTTTGGTAGTTTAGTTAAATGAGTTTTTGTTTACTTTTCTTGAGGTTAATTGTTTTCCTCGTGCTCCTCTCCCTTGGTGTGTAGGTCGAGTCACCAACCTGCGCAGAGTTACGTACGTGGTGTTGGATGAAGCAGACAGGATGTTTGACATGGGCTTCGAGCCACAGGTGGGTGTCGCCCAGATTTATATATTAGCATTCAGGATTTCTTCTGTTTTTTTGCATGTCTCAAGTTGTCGACTTTGCCTGTTTGGCAGCCTGAGAAAAGAAATGGAAACTGTTTCAGAGTCTTTAATCTCACACAGTTGATTGAAACTAGATGTATAACTGCACAAAATACTCAAAACCTGCACAGGTTAAGAAATAAAATTATGGCAGAGATGAAACACAATAACCCTCAAAAATTGATAAAGTTGACAAAATTCACTATCCTTGTCTTGTTTTTCTACCAGGTGATGCGTATTGTGGACAACGTGCGTCCTGACCGGCAGACGGTCATGTTTTCAGCCACTTTCCCCAGAGCCATGGAGGCGCTGGCTCGTAGGATCCTGGCCAAACCCATCGAGGTCCAGGTGGGAGGCCGCAGTGTCGTCTGCTCCGATGTGGAACAACACGTGGTAAATCATCTACGTTTCACCTCGGTCTCACTGAAAATGATTTCTTTAAATGGAGTATTTGGTTTCTTTCTGACAGACTCCAGTGTTAGCTTACCTTTTCAGATTTATATTTTCTTTTGTATTTGTTTCTGTAGCTGGTGATTGACGAAGACAAGAAGTTCTTGAAGCTGCTGGAGATTCTCGGTCACTACCAGGAGAAGGGCTCGGTCATCATCTTTGTGGACAAGCAGGAGCACGCAGACGGGCTGCTGAAAGACCTGATGAAAGCTTCGTACCCCTGCATGTCACTGCACGGAGGTAAGAGGGCACATTTGAGATGCACTGAGTCTGTATATACAATTTCAATTACATAATTTTAATTGGATAATTTCAAATGATTTGCTCTTTCATGTGTTCCTCTCCTGCCGTCCTCTGTAGGAATTGATCAGTACGACAGAGACAGCATCATCAATGACTTTAAGAACGGAGCATGTCGTCTGATGGTGGCCACCTCTGTGGCGGCCAGAGGCCTGGACGTCAAGCAGCTGATCCTGGTGGTCAACTACAACTGTCCCAACCACTACGAGGACTACGTCCACAGAGCCGGGCGCACAGGCCGAGCAGGCAACAAGGTCAGTCACTTAAAAACGAACTTCTCTTGTGTTTAATGTGTTTTTTTAATGAACTTTAATGTATGAAAATGACTGGTTAGCTCTCTTTTTAAGCCTTTTATATCTTTACACATCTCTACATCACGTTCTTTCTTCAGGGCTACGCCTACACCTTCATCACAGATGATCAGGCTCGCTATGCCGGTGATATCATCAAAGCCTTGGAGCTGTCCGGCTCTCCTGTCCCGCCTGAACTGGAGCAGCTCTGGGGCTCCTTCAAAGATCAACAGAAAGCGGTAAGATGAGCGATCTGAAACAAGCGAAGGGTGTGTTTGTGTCAAAGCTGCATAAAGTTACACGAGGCGGCATGCAGTGGCCTGTAGTGGAGGATAATTGTGTGAATTTCAGAAATATTATTACCCAGATTTTATGTATCGTGACGCGTCTTATTGGTTTGTAGTGTCACTAATGTTAAGCTCAGTGGTGTGTATGTTATGCACTGCTAATTAATCACTTCCCTTATAATAATTTTCCAAAAATGAGTCGGTGTAAATCTGATCTGTAGTATTGTGCACTCAGATTATGTTGGCACATGTGAGAATTATTCCCATATTGTCTTTTTTTACTCTCCTCCTTCATCCTTATAGGAGGGTAAGACCATTAAAAGCAGCAGTGGCTTCTCAGGAAAAGGCTTCAAATTTGACGAGACAGAGCACGCCTTGGCCAACGAGAGAAAGAAGTTGCAGAAAGCTGCTCTCGGACTGCAGGACTCTGATGATGAGGACGGAGCTCTGGACGTGAGTAATGTCAACTGTCTCTGAGCATCATGTTAAAGATTTATTTCCTTTATATTATTTGAGTGGCCCATCCTCCCAGTTACAACTGCAAAATCACTCTAATTAATTATTTCATCAATATTTCATCTCTCCTCTCCCTCCCTCTCCTCAGATTGAGGAGCAAATCGAGAGCATGTTCAACTCCAAGAAGAGAGTGAAGGATCTGTCTGCGCCTGGTGCTGCTGCCACTGCTGCAGGAACAGTCGCCGCCACGACGACCGTCCCGGGGGGGCTGCCGGGCCTCGGACCCACGTCTGCTGGAAACATCCAGAAACTGGAGATGGCCAAGAGGCTGGCGCTCAAGATCAACGCCCAGAAGAACCTGGGCGCCGAGGCTCAGGTACGTTGAACCGAGATGAAATATGTTAATGCTGGTGTGTCTGTCTAATTTGTGCTTTTTTTTATGTTTCTTTGTCCTCTGGTCTGTCTGCGATTTGTTTCATAAAGATTATTTTCCCTCACATGGACCAAATAAAGTCAAACTAATTGTCTCTTTGTGTGCAGGACGTGATGCAGCAGGCCACCAACGCCATCTTGCGTGGCGGCACCATCATGACACCCTCAGTGTCAGCCAAGACCATCGCGGAGCAGCTGGCGGAGAAGATCAACGCCAAGCTGAACTACACCCCCGTGGAGAAGCTGGAGGAGGAGCGGCAGGCGGCTGAGCAGGCCGAGACCATCAAGAGATACGAAGAGGAGCTGGAGATCAACGACTTCCCTCAGGTCAGCGGCTGTCTCATTCAGCTTGGAAATGACCAAAAAGCAACACATTCACACAAGAGTTGAAATATAGACTCTCAGGGCATTTTTAAAATATAAATAAAATTAGATATCATTGTTTGTTCCCAGATTCAGGCAGCTCCTGCAAACTTCAAATCAATAAAATCATTTTTCCAAGTTAAAAGTTCAGAAAAGAAAAAAAAAACAATCTACTTCTGGGTCTGCGTAGACAACAGACTTTGATTCAGGTGTGGCGAAGTCATGATTGGTGCTTCACCCACTTCAAACCACTAAGAAGAGCAGAGACAAACTGTAAGGAAACCTCACTAGAAAGAATCAAAACTGTCTCAAAGTCTAACAGAAAACTGACACTTCAGTAAAATCTTGTGCTGTGTGTTTAATCTCCTGCTGCATGTGTTTTTTTTTTTTTTATTCAGAGAAGTTAGTATTTGATGGAAATAAAATAATCTATTCAAATGTTCTTCCCTCTGTTCTCCCTCAGACGGCCAGGTGGAAGGTGACCTCTAAAGAAGCTCTGCAGAGGATCGGAGAATACTCTGAGGCCGCCATCACCATCAGAGGAACCTATTTCCCTCCAGGCAAAGAGCCCAAGGAAGGAGAACGCAAGATCTACCTGGCTATTGAAAGTACGTCTGATCTTTTACACTTTCAAAACGACTTCACTTGGAGTTTCCTGTGTCCTTGGTCTTGATAATACTTGTTAAGTTTAGGGTTTGTAGAGTGAGTTGAGTTGAGTGTCAACAAGTATATTAAAACATGCTTCTAAAGTACACTTCCTAATCTGGCTTTAATGCTGTGTTTTTATTTTCTAGGTGCAAATGAACTGGCTGTGCAGAAAGCTAAAACTGAGATAACGCGGCTAATCAAGGAAGAGCTCATCAGATTAGTAAGTATCCTGACATCGATAACCAGACTATCACTCTGACATCAGGCTAAATATGATTTAGTTTCAGAGCAGAAAACATGCAAATAAATGTGTTGTTATTCATATGTCTCTTTTTTTTTTCCACAGCAAAATTCGTACCAGCCGACGAGCAAAGGCCGCTACAAAGTGTTGTAGAAGAGGACGTTTCCATCTCTCAGCAGTCTCCCGTCATCTCGACATTTTCATCAAAATTGTTGCAGAATATTTTAGTCTATATTTTTAATAATGTTCCCTTCAATTACCTACATTTATTGTATGGTTTTATTTTTATTTTTCCTCAGTTTCCTCTGAGAGTTTCCAGTGATACTTTTTTTTTTTTTTATACATGTAAGACCGTGAAAACACGTCTGATGCCGTTTTGACCTCAAGTGTCATTGAACCATCACAAATCTACAATAAGCTACTTGCAATATGTCTTTAAATAAAATAAACCTTTCTTTAATGTCAGTTTTTTGGGGGGCAGATTTCACCCTGTTTTGTAAAAGCAGCAAACCATCCATAGTCTTTAAGAAAAGCCCCCCCCCTCCTCCTCCCCCCTCCCCCAGTGTTTCTACTTTTCCTCACAATAAAACAAAGTGTTGCTAAGGAAACGAACTTGATTTGTCCTGTGTGCATCCACAAATCTGGTAGCTACTGTGCACCCTTACTGGCTGTTTTAATTATTCAGCAGCCTTTCGTTTGTATATTATTCATCAGTGGTGGGAAGTGCTCTTTGGTGAGCGTTAAAAAAAAGGACTGTGGCTCAATTTCATTCAAAAAGACACAAAAACAAAGCAGCTTCTCTGCAGATTTATTACCTCCTTTTGGATGCAAATAAACACTTAAATGGATTTTAAACAAAAAAGTGTTTAAGTGGTTCAAGAGGGGAAGGATGGAAAAAAAAGTCCTCTCCACATCCTCTGCTGGCCGCTCTGCGCATGCGCACCCCGTCTTATTAATTTTTAATGGAAAATGGCTGCGTTTCTTATCCAAACCTCTGGAGCTGGGAGATAAAAAGAGAAAAATAACCACCCAAATCACGTTGTGTGAACAGTCTCTTTGCCACCCGGACGACCCGATGTGGGGATTATAATCCGGCTCGCCGATGTCCTGCGGTGCGTAAATTATTTGGCACAATGCATCGCCGCTGCACGCTTTGAGGGATGAAAGATCATTTTTCTCTTTAACCCTTTCTGCTCCGAGATCTGCGAACAATCGAGGTACAGTAACCTTTGGTGCAAATGCTGGCGGTGTGTGTGTGTGAGGGTGTTTTAGATGAAATGTGTGTGTGCAGTCGGGTTGGAGATTTGCGCACTTTTGCTTTCCTGCGCGTTTGAATCCACCTTTTTTCTGCTAAACCTTCATTCAGGGATCTAAAATGAGCAGCTTGTGTTTGCAACGTTGCACAGGACAGGAGAGGACAGGAGGAGGTGGGGGGGCAAAGTGACACCCACAGCAGGGATGAAGGGATGAAGGGAGGGAGGGGGTGTTTGTCGTCTGCGCGCAAAGATCCATGTGCATGTTTTATTTTTGTGAATGAATATTACTACAGACAGTGAGATGCATGTCATAGTAAAAAAAAAAAAAACCTACACCCCCCTGTGTCCTCTGCAGGAAGAGAGAGAGACCTGCTGTCTCCTAACAGAGGAAGTGTGTGTGTGTGTGTGTGTGTGTAAACAGGATAATTGTGATGATGAGTGAATTTGATGCAGGTGAGGAGACAGAAAATAGTTCCCTCACTGCTCCCCTCCTCTCAATCCATGCATGCATCCATCAAAAGGAGGTCAAAGGTCAGCAGGGTTCAGCATCTTGCATAAAGCCACTTTGACACCTTAATTATGTCGCCGCTTGTCCTTCATGGTGTTGAACTCTTTTGGAGGGACTGTGAGCACAAAAATGACCTTTTAAATGACGTTTGTAATCGTAACATATGCTGAGATAAAACTTTATTAATCCTTCATCGAGGAAATTAGCTTGTTACAGCAGCTAAGCAGAAAGGCAAATATGAAAAGAAAACATAATATTTATATATAGTAGGTAAAAAAAGGCATAAATATGCTATAAATATAAGCACATTATATACATGCTCCATATATACAGAAAAATAAATTGCACACGATATGAGTGAAGTGACAGTAATTCATTCTTTGTGTTTACTACACACACCTGTTGTTACATTATTACTGCGTGGTGCATTCAAAATTTCAACCTTTTTTCAGAAACCACCTCTGTCTGCCTTTTAAAAAAAAGTTTTTTAGCCTGTAAGGAGTCTGAAAATAAAACAATCGATGAATTTAAACATACAGACAATAATCAGCACAACACAACAAACTGAACAAAACAATGGCAGGAAAAAAAACAACCAAAGCTCATAGATTTCGATTTTTTCATCCGTCACATTAAAATATGTCGATATTTGTCCAGTGAAATTGGTTGTAAATTTTGAAAGTGCCCAAATATTCTGCAGCTGCTTCTGTCTAATCCAAAAACTGGTCTGACATTTGGAAATGGAAAATGTTGCACAGCATCTCTCTAATTTTGTGGGCTTGTCATGTCGTACTTTCACACTGAGCCGAGACTGTACACAAAAGCTGTGTTTATTAAAATCAATTTAGGAGCTATGAAGTTATTGTGAATTCATGTTTTATCTGCAGTCATATCTTAATAAGGACTGTGAGCCTCCTGAAGACATAGATGTGTGTTTCCCAGCGAGTCTTCATGCTTAATTTCTTTCCTCATGTAGAGCTGCTCTGTTCAGACTGAGCATAGATCTCCATGAAAAGTTGATGAAATTTGGGTGTTTTTTCATAATGAGCCACGATGAGGTGAAGAAAATGCAGCACAAGAAAACTTATCAAGTGTTTGCCAGTTTACATGACAAAAGTTTTCAATGAAGAGCAAAGAATCAGTTTTTAGAGTCCAAAAACTTTCATGCATCAAAATATGCCTCAGTTTTGGTTATAGAGATGAAGATGTTTTGCAGTTTGTTTACATGCTGTCTTGAGTTTCACTTTATATTTACTTGGCATTCTACTCTTTTAGACAACAACAGTACTTTTTGTGATAATAACACGGTTGTGACTTCTTTCTGACTCCCAGCAGAAGATGATGCGCCAGGTGACAAACAACGACTTCTGCATGAACAGCAGGCCGTCGTGCCTCGCAGAGGACGGCCACCTCCCCACCTCCCACTTTGAACTGTGCACCTCTCAGTCCAACAAGTTCTACCCTCCCCCCCCTCCGTCGGCCCTCCAGATGACGCTGGCTCCCATGGCCTTACCCGCCCAGAGCCACAAGACCATGGTGTGCCAGAGACAGGAAGTGCTGGGGGGTGACCCCCGCACGCCTGGGAAAATACCCGGCATCAAAAGCACTGAAGCACCGGATGACGGCAAGAAGAAGAACAAGGCGGTCGGGAAGACCGGCAGACGGGGGAGGCCTCTGGGAACCACCAAGTTAGCCGGATACAGAACCAGCACGGGGCGACCGCTCGGCACCACCAGAGCCGCCGGCTTCAAGACGAGCCCGGGGAGGCCGCTGGGCACGACCAGAGCGGCGGGGTACAAGGTCAGCCCAGGACGGCCCCCCGGCAGCATCAAGGGCCTCTCGCGCCTCAACAAACTGGCTTATGGTAGCACCTGCAGTGGGGCGGCTTTCCCCTACCCGCTGCCGCACAAGGAAATCCTCTGTGAACCCTCCTGCAAAGAGAAGACAGCCAACGAGTAAAAGCTGATTCAGCTCGGCCTCCGTCAGCTGGACACGTGTGCGGAGTTTCTGCCGGACAACGATCGAAAACTTTCCCAGACCGCTGAGAGGACGAGATTTTCTATTATTCGTGTTGGTGTCATCTGTGTGCCTGCCACCTGATTTAATACTGTTAGTTTGTCAGTGTTACCGCTGCAGATCCATCGTGTGTGTGGAAGTTTTCACTACACACTGCTGTGTCTGTTTTCTTGGGAAAAAGTAATATCGGATCTTTGTGTTCGGTGGGTGGGGGGGATTTTTATCTTACTAACAGCAGCAGCGGTGGTTCTGTTCAGTTTAATCTTCAGTGTGCTTAATGTAGCATTGAAACACAGCTGAATGATCAAAACATTCATTTTAAAACATTTTATTACTTTAAACAAAGGAGGCCGTCTTTAGAAGATTGAAAGTCACAATTATGAGAAATCTGCCAGCTGTTTTACTATTTTACTTTGTATGGTCAACACACTACAGTTTGGATTCCCTCTGAGCTCGCGTCATCGCTCTTCTTCATGTTGTTCTTTAAAGAAACTTTAACGATGTGTAAAATGTGGTCTTTGAGTTAAAAGTCTAAATGATACATGTAGCACCATCACATTTGTGAAACAGGAGGCATCTCAGGCTGGATTCTTTACTTTGAGAACATTCAGAGGCCCTTCAGAGATAGCAGTGCAAATAATTATCCAGGCACACACACACACACACACACTCACACACAAAATCCAACTAAGTCCAACATTTTTCACTCCGCTCCAGAATTAACGCTAAAAAATACACAACCCCTGCTCATAATCTCTAACTGTTCACTCTTGAAATGTCACTTGGTAAAATGTCTTGATATTATTTGCATGCAAATGTCACCAAAGCAACTTCATTGTTGTGAGAAATAACTCAAGTCCAAACTGTTTTCTTTTCTTTTTTTTTTTTTTACTTTTGCACTAAAACATCAACAACTAAATAAATTATAAAACAAAAAAATACACAGTAACTTAGTTCACCTCTTGCTTTTCTTATAACCGGCTAAAGATTGGTTATCGTGGACCTTGGCTGCCTTGTTTGCTCCTTAATCGCCACAGAAAAGTTTTCTGCAGCTCGGCACTGGTTCCGTCTTTATTACTGTAAAATTTGAGGTAGTTCTGGACGTTTATTAGCTGTTTCCTAGAAGAAATGGTTTCACATTTCAACAGTGACATATGAGTTCTGCTTCAGACACCAAAACGATTTTCTGAGTCTCATTTTTCTACAAAGCCCCTTTTCTTTCTGTTTTACAAAAATTCTCAAAAGTATGAATGTTTAATTTTAATCTCAACATAGAGCACCTCTGCTTGAGTAAAATAGTCTGAAATTAGCCAAGTTTTTAGATCTGATCAAACAAAATGTAAATAAGACTAAAAATCTGAAGTATTCAGCTTAAGCTTTTGACATTCAACAGTATTTTAGTTTCCGTTGCCGCAGACACTTTATATTTGGTTCTCAAAAGGTGCTGAATTTCATCATCCCAAAATATCTTTCAATATTTGTAATTTTTTTGTGGTTATTATAAAAAACAGACAAATTTGAGAAAAATATATTTGTGATTTTTGTTGTAGACATACATATGTACAGTTCACTGTGTGGGTGTGTATAAATGTAGAGAGAGAGTACATTGGTTTAATATTATCTTTATCTTTTGTGGCATTCAAACCACAAGTTTCATAATTTGGTTTAAGTGAGGATAATAACAAAAAACGCTTATATACAAAACACAAAAATACAAAAAAAAAAAGTTATTTTTTACTTTTATCTTACATTTGTCCCAAGAAAACAAGCAGATTGATGTCAGATTATCATCTTATCTAAACGAATGTGTCACTGAATGCACTGACTATAATAAATAAGGCAGTTAACTTTGTAGATAAAAAGGTTATTTACACAACTGATCTTTTAAAAAGAGCTTTTATTTGATGCGATATTTGCGTGACAGTCATTTACTTACTAAAGCCTCAGATATCTTATATGTGCTCTTGCTGACTGAAAAAAAGCAAACTAAATTTGTATTTTAATTTGCATTTCAATGCTGAATCCTAAACAAATCAGACCTTCGCTGACCTACATTTAGTGTCTTTCCAATCTCTTCTTTGAATTTGGTGTGAAATCTGCAGACAGGTGGCGCTGTTTCTGCAGAGCAAACAACCAAAGCTGCAGGAGTTTTATCAGGAGGAGAGAGAGGCAGTGAACAGGCAACAGAAAAATCTCCTCCGTCATATTAATAAATAAATCTGAAGTGAAATGAAAAAACTCGAAGCCACATTTGTCAGGTGTGAAGCTACAAATCATACAATCATCAACTCATAAGTATTGATGTTTTATTTTCTACATCTGAAAGTAAAAGTTTGACTCCCTCAGTCCCTCAAGTTTTGATTTTAACGATGGTACAAAGTCAGATCATGTCTTTTTTTGTAATGTTCCTATTTATTATGTTGTTTGAGGTCTATGACACTTGAATCGGAAGCTGGTGTGTTTCTGCGATGTGAAATGATTTAGAGCAGAATGAAAGATGCAGAAGTTTCATGGGTTTATTTTTTGACATTTCATGCTTCATGCACCATAAATATTCTGGATCACAAAAATGATTATAATCCACAATATCTGACTGTTTGAGCTCTGTGTTACTGTATTTAATTGAAGTTTGTATTATTATACATTTTAATCTTAAAACTTGCCCTGATGAACATTCAGTTTTTGGTATTTTTCTTATACAGGTATTTAAAATCCTGCGAGTGAAGAAACGAGCAGCTTCACGGTGTCGCTCTCTCATGACAAAATTTAAAATAGTCAAATTTGGTGCAATAATCTGTTGTATGTATTGTACTGTGAAAACTTTGATACTATCACTTTTTATTATGGTTGTATTTTTATACTTGTGTACAAGGCCTTCTGTCACTTGTTTTGTTGACGTGTGCGGTGTTAACAGAGATTACTAAAATGTCACATACAAACATCCTCCTCACCCTCCTTTACCAAAGAATATCTAACTGTAGGCATTTACGCGAAATGATTTTAAAGATACTTCAACATCTCACAAAATAACCTTAGCATGAAAGTTACTGTGTAAAATGTAAAGTAAAAGCACTTGGAGACCACTATCCCATAAAAGATAGTATGATTGTTTGGATTAGTAGAAAAACTTAAAAAATGTTGCTTCTGATTAAAATGTTTGTTGAATGCACTGTAAATTGCTAAACACGGATGATGTAAAGTTACATTTCATAATGTTTATATCCACCTGTTACTCTGCTTTGAAAGCCTTTTTTTAATACATATATAATTCTTATCTTATACTAACCATGTTTGATATTTAGCATATGATATTTTGTTGAGGCTGCCTGTCTCAGATTGTGAAGTGTTTTTTTTTTCTTTTTCTTTAGATGCACACGGTGAGGTGGAGGCTGATGGGATAAACATGCTGGCAGGTGTGAATAATAAAATCGGGTCATGGCTCACCAACAGACATATAATGTTAGTAACACCTGTGCTTCACCTTTTACAACAAGTCAAAATATCTGAATAGTAAAACATATTTTGGGTTATTTCTCCACATTCTTGACTAACTTGGTATCTCCTCTTGTTCTGAGAAGCACCTCGTCTCTTAACAAACATACGAGAATGATTATTTAGTCAACCTTCAACAGCTCCCACAAGGTTTTGATGTGCGCTGGTGGAGCAGTAGATCGCTTCTGTACCATTAATTTTTATAAATCCATGCAGGTTTCCTCCATCAGTGGTCTTTTGTCCATATTCTGAGATCAATGGGTTCTCCCACTGAAGCTTGTGGGAAACAATGTTTGCAAAGACAGCTAAAAACAGAGCTGATAAACAATCGTATTTGATTGTTTAAAAAATAAAAAGTATATTATCTGCATATGTGGAGTGAGTTACATCATGCTGAGCAAGATTGTGTTGTAAGTGCTGGATTTTTAATTTTTTTTTTTATTCTTACAAATGTGATTCTGGTAGTTTTCTTTTCTCTGAAACAGAACGCAGAGCAGGACAAAATAGTAAAATGTTTACGATGCAGTACAGTAGTATATGATTTTCATTTAGCTGAGAATATGGACTGAAAACCCCTCGAAATAAGACAGATGAAAGAAAACCCACTGAGTTATAAAAGTTAATGGAGCAAAGACAAACTACGACATCTGTTTGTTTCTTAAGAGCCAGATTAGAGATTACTCAGATTAACTAAAATGAGCAGCACTATAATTTTGTGTCATATTATTTGATATATTTGTTGGGTATAATCTCAGATCACTTTAAAGGTCCATCTTTCACTCTGTATCTTAGCTCTTATTTATGATATTTTACAGACAAGTTGTAAGAAATTATGTTTGTTTTCCTGAATTCTCTTTGCTTGACTGGAGGCATTGACATTTTGGGACGTCACAGAAGAGATAAGGCATGTTTATTAATGGTGGATTACTTAAAATAGACTCAATAACACAATCATTTATTGGCATTTGTTTCATCTTTAGCTCTAATATTTCAAGTTATATCAGCTCTGAGGCAAGCCACACAAATCACTAGTTTATGTTACATTTGCTTTATTTCATTTCACCATCTTCAACATTACATCATCACACGGTCTGGTATTTGTAGATGATGAAATTAAAAAATATTACCTCACATTCTGAGTGTTTTTGAGAAGACGTGAATCCCAGTTATTCTTAAGGTGTGATTGGCGAAGACTGTAAAGCTTTGTATTATTCCCATTTTATTCCTGCATGATTGTTGTGGAATGTTAAAAAGTTGTGTAATAAATCTGAAAGTAACACATCCGACTGATATATTGTCTTCATGTTTTTTCCTGTTGCAAAGGAGCTGACATTTAAAAAAAATCACTTCATTTTAGGATTGTGTTCTTCAATTTTTATTAATCTCTCCAGTGTGTTTGTATAGGAAAATGTGTTTTTTGTGATACTCTGAGAGAGAATGGAAAAGTATCATTTGTTTTGTGTGACGTTTTTATTCATTTATTGATTTCTTTGTTTTGTACATTGATTTTCATGAATATTTTTGAACAGTTTTAGCTTGTGAAAAAAAGTCACTCCTGAAGGTTGAATTAAAATAATGTGTAAGTGACAGCAGAGTAGACATAAACCTACATTTAAAACAAAAAGAAATAATTTAATTTTGAAACAGAATTACACATTATAACAGCAACACAGGACACAGTAAAAACAACAGTATTTGGGATACTTATGAGTAAATATTAAAATCTACAAGTCATGTTGCACAACTAAAATGAATTGTTAAGTGCTATTACATTTATTTAGCAGATCCTCAAAAATCAGATAGATAAAGAAAAATGTTGACGTACCTTTTATAGTAATCAGGCAAATTTTTATAATATCCTCATTAATTTAGAGATAAAAGAAGATAATGTTTGGTACATGTTCTGAATTTTTTTTGCAAATATGACATAAAAATCACCTTTAAACAAACAAAATAGTACAATCTGCATCTTGCAATTTTTTCCATTTCCCCATTTCAATAAGTGATGCAAACAGAACAAGAAAAAAAAAAACAGTCAAGGTCCCACCTGCGATATTAGATCAGACCTCAGCATAAACTGTACACAGATGAGTCAGTCTTTAAACTCTTGTCTGCTTGAGCTCACAGAACTCTGCAGTGTCTCCAGCAGTACGTGGAAGCCAAAATCCCGGATAGAGAGGCTGAGTGAACGTGGTGTGGACTCTGTGGAGTAGAGTCATGGTCTCAGAGACGCTGTAGAAAGACAGAGTACCTGCACTGTGATCCAGGTAAACTCCGACTCTGGAGGACTGAGGGCCTGAG
>JBAJHX010000067.1:18691738-18740009 GCA_037176925.1 Amniataba percoides | reverse complement strand
ACACACACACACACACACACACACACACACACACACACACACACACACACACACACACGCACACACACACACACACAGAGCCCCTCTTATCTGCAGAAATCCCTGTGCTGCCTCTCTGTCCTCAGTAAATCTTCTCAGTCTGTCCTCTGTCCCTGCGCGCTTCAGAGCAGCTCCCTTCTGCCCTTTATATTCATTTGGTTCATTTAAAGCTTCAGTCAGGGAGAAATGCAGATTTTTTTTTCTGCATCAAACTTGGCATTTATACAGTAGCATATGATTCTCAGAAACCTTTGATAACACTTACTGTGTTATAGCTGCTAACTGTGTATTTTCTGTTTGAACTCCAGAAATCATGGCTGTGCGTAAAAGCTGCAGCCGCTCAGTGTCCGGCCTCTCTGCGGCCACTAAAGCCTCTCTGACCCTCACAGCTCTGCAACCTGCCTTTTGCATTCAGGACTTTCCCATAATACAGTTTCTCTCTATATACTTTTTAAAAAACACCTTTTCATGTGACTCATCCTGAAGCGTAGAACACCGGGGTACCAGTCGAGTCTCTGACCGACACCCCGAGCAGAAAATTCAGCGACCTGACAGGCGAGCTGCGCGTTTTACTCACCAGTTGGTTGCCAGCAAAGGGCAGACGACAGAGAGGAGAAAAAAAGTGAATAAAGCCTCAGAGTTTCCCCATGCAGCTGCTCGGTAAATCCACTTTATGCGTCGGCTGCGCGTAAACGCTGCGTCCGCGGTAATCTGCGCTTTGGTTGCGTCTCCGCGGCGCTGCCTTGGTTTTCTTTTGCCAGCGATGTGCAGCACGCCTCGAGGTGACGTCATACCCCCCCCCCCCCAACACACACACATACCGCCATCTCCCACCTCCCCCTGTTGTCATCCTGCTTCATCCTCCTGCACCTTCAGCCTCCTCTTTCACTTTTATCATCATTTTTTTGTTTGTGTTTTAATCATCATCAAACTTTTCCATCATCACCTTCATCCCCAAATTTATCCCCAAACTGTGTTTCTGATCTTCATCTCAGCATTTATTTTCATCCTTATTTCTCAGCACTAATCAGACAGTAAAGTGAGACTGAGAACTTTAAAATAATGCTGCTCATGATAATAATAATATGGCTTTTATTTCTTTTTAAAAACAAACCTGCTCTGGTGTCTTTTCTGTGACAGCGGCTGAGTGAGAAGTTTTATTTCTGAGCGACCATCCTTTTTTATTTTTTATATTTAGATTTATTTTTAAACTCACACACTTTGTTTTGGACTTTTAAAAACTGCTGAGCGTCTTGAAAAATAAAAGTTTGTCCTTCTGTCTCCTCCATTTAGCAGAATCAAACACGCGTCTGATGTTTTTACTTTTCACATTTATTTATCCAAAGATCAAAAACAGACAATAATTTCAACTTAATTCATCACACTTGCATCCAGACTGTTAAATATTTTTTTGCCTCTCACCAAACATCCCAATATTTGACTTGAATTTCTACAAATAGCTGAATTTCTTGCAGACTTCACTTTGTTTGGGTGCGGACACTAATCATGTTTGTCTCTTCGATAGTTAAGTGATTCGGCAAACATTGATCACTGTAGCCAATAAGCCCTTTTTAATTGATTATGTGTAAATATAAATGTAATTGTTCGTTTATTAATATTTACACGCAGCGTTTTGTTCTGCTGATGGTTTTACATGGAAACGTTTTAATTGTATTTTATTTGTATTTCGGCTTTAAATACTAGCAACTGCACTAAATTAGATTAAAAAATTAAAATAAACATTTCTGTCAAATAAAGATGCGCAGGTGGAAACTTTCAGATCAGACTTTCAGGCCTTTTTGAGCTGCTGAGGCGCGCCGGCGGAGAGACGCAAAGACGCGAAACACAACGAAAAGGACAAAAACCAATTTCTTAAATCTTTCCTCTAAAGCAAACAAAGTGACGACCGGGATCAGCTCTGCTGCTCTGCATCAGTGTTGTACTAATGAACTAAAGGCCTGAAAAGGTGAAGTTAAGACAGTTTAGGCCGCAAGTAGCCGAGATGGAGATTAAAGCAGATTTGGCTGCAAACCGTGGGCGGACTTTTAATACGCATGAAAATAAAAAAAGAAAACACCTGTAATGCAACATTAAAAAAAGACTTATTATACATTTAAAGTGTTTTTCTCTCCCATTAATGTCCTTATCACCCCCTCGCTGCAGAGCTGGGCTTTAAATGGAGACAGAAACTCTCTCAGGCTGCATGAGAAGCGTCCTCGGCCAACAAACACCACCGCTGCGTCTGTGTGGCGAAGAATATTTCCAGCTCCACATACTTGGTTTACAAGCTCCTTCTTTTGGCCCGAGACATGGGAGAAAGTGTGAAATTTGTCCCACCCTTACACTTTCCTTTTTTACTCGGCCAAGAGCTGCGCACGAAGCAAAGCCTCGGCTCTGAGAGAGGGATCCTGGAGGGATTAAAGGGGGAGCTGCGGGCCTCCCTCCAGGACCGGACAGACCTCCTTCCCATGGTGCTTTCTTGGAGACACCGAGGGCTCTCTCACCTATCATGTCAGCTGTTTCTTTTTCTCCAAGAGCACATCAGGTTTCTCTTATATCATCATAGAGGTGTGAACATGCAGGTGAGAGATGCACTGATGTAATAATCGATAAAAACTCCAGACAGTTTGGACTTGGAGTTTAGTCTTTCCTGCCAGGCTTTCACACTTGCAGTCAGGGGAAGCTCTTCCTTAATTGTTATGTCAAAATGGGAGATTAAGTTGCCTAAAATGTACCACAAAACAATAAAAAGGAGCTAAACATGCCTCGCAGCACCTTATAAGATAATAACACATGACCAAGTGATCAAAAATGAGTCCTTTGCTGTATCTATAAGGTGTGTGTGTGTGTGCACCCCCATAGGAGGAGATTGTCTGCAGTATTTTTCCCTTCACCCCACACATGCATGTCGTCCTGCTCGATTTGGAGCCTCTGTACTGGCTCTCGTGACTCCCATTAGGCCTCGATCCTCACAACACTGACCCCGGCTCCTCTGCATGCAACTGTATCCACAAAACGGTAATAATAGGCGATATCAGGCTGTCTACCTGTGAGGCCTGCATTGCTAAATAATGAGTCTTTCACACTCACACACACACACACACACACACACACACACACACACTTGCCTCTCTCTATAATTAGGCAGTAGGTAGGCAGGCAGGTAGGAGAATGCTGTGATTACTCAACGAGTGACTCGAGGAGTTAAGTAGTGCCCTGAAGGTGAGGCCGTGGCCTCATCTCTCCTGTGCAAATAGGTGGAGGGATTATTTAGCCCGTTTGGAGTGTGTGTGAAGGGGGAGGAGGTGTGTGTCTGTGGCCAGGGCCTGTCTGATGGTCACCCCCGCAGCGTAAATAGTTATTCCTAAATAACAGAAGGGCTGATTGCGCTCTGGAAAAGGTGGAAAACAAGCTCACACCCTGTCAGGAGAAGCGTTTGAGATTGGAGGTGTGTGTGTTCAGGATACATTTAACACACACTTGCAGAGTCGTGTGTGTTTTTCTGAATCAGATTCACTGCAGAATTTTTAAAATCCGCTCTGGTCCACAGAAAAAGACGACTTGCTCGTGTTTTTCTGTTTTCTCTCTTCTTCGTAGCCCTCCAACCGGCGGCTCCCAGCGCGCTCCCCACCCGGGACCGTCATAATAAAGCAGAGCTGGTGGCATTAGTATGTAAGGCCTGTTTCCGCTGAGCGAGGAGCAGAGAAGTGCTTTTGAGCCGTTCGTCGTCCAGACTCTGTAGAATCAATCAGGAGGGTTTTGTGAGCTTGACGCTGGGCTGCTCGACAGGACGGAAAGCTTTTTTCTTTCTGTAGCATCGCAGCCGTTTTTCTAACTCGGAGCAGGGCCGCCTGCATGTCAACAAGCCAAACACCCAACCAGAGCTCAGACAGATACACGACAGTCTGTTCGACAGACTTGCCAGGAAGCCATATTTACTGCACCAAGTTTCCACTACCATGCATATCTATCTGCTTTAAAACATGTGAGCGGACGAGGATGAAGTCACCCTCTCATCACTGGGGCTATTATGAGGAATGGATGCTTCCCAGTTGCCTTTTTTTTCTTTGAAACAGTCCCCCTTGAAGTGTGTTGAAAACGCAGATGTCACAGTTTCCAATCGGCAGTGAAATTAGTGATGTTTTGATTGCGCAGGGCCTCGGAGATTACCAACGTAAACAGGTCTGGTGCATAGATCATCGTTTCAAGAGGAGGCATCATCCCTTTTTTCCACTTTATCCAAACTCAGCAGGCCTCTTTGGCTTAGCACTGATGAGAAGCGGACGTCCAGCTTCCAGTTTTTCATCTGAGCATCAACCTAATGCTGGCTAAAGTGATATTTCCTTTTGGTAAAAACATTTAAATGGCTGACCACCAAAACTGGCTGCTCTATCGCCGTGCATGGATTGAGTGTGCCTAAAAAACGTCACTCCCTTTAGCTTAATAAGCAAGAAAAGGCACATAATAAATATAATGTCATCTTCCCTCAGTCCAAATTTTAACATCTCTTCAAGAAACATTTCCCGGATTCTGATTTTTAAATCAGAGTTTAAATCCCTCACCTCTAATCTCAACGCTAAATTAAATAATTCTCAAATGATCTACGAAAGTAAAACCTCAGTTTAAAAAACACTCACTCATTATCGACTGCTGCACTACGCAAAATGCATCCTGGGTTGTAGCTTAAGATCTGGAGTCATCTAATCCTGAAATACTGTTTGGTGATAGATTCAAATCGTTTTCATCCATCTCCACTTCTTTTCTCAATGCTGCAAACCCATTAGTGGCTCCATTTATCTAAATAGAGTATTAAACCTTATTTGACTTTCTAGTGGAGGCACCTAAGTTCCCAAATATAGCTCTGCAAATCTGGAGGAAAAATGTTTAAAATGATACGCAAGACACCTGAAATATTTAGATTTATATATTTTCTTAACAAAATTGCTGTGGAAAACAAAGTGTTCAAGCGATGAAGTAATATTCAAGATCTCATCATCCCATATGACCAAAGTCACATGTACTTTATAATTTAGCCATAAATTCTTTGAGTAACAAACATGGAGTCCAAGAACAAAAAGTAATTTACACTCTTCTCTGCGTTTTGAGGAAAGCCAGGTACAGGGGAAACTCTCCAACAAAGACAAAACTCAGCTTGGACCTGCCTGAGATTTTTAACCTCAAGAATAATAGTGCATGAACCACTTCTTGAACTGAAGCTGCATCAAACTACTTTGCACGGTGGCGGCTCCAAATGGCGGCATCGGGTAACTGTTTGAAAACAGCGTGACCCTCAAAATGCGGAAACCCTTTAAAATGCCGCAATGTGTCGTCGTCATTAAACTGATCAGAGCAAGAGATTTGTGCAAATCAGGTGAGCGCTTCTTGTAGTCGACTCTCCACATCCTCGATTTTCGCTAACAGCTCAAACTCTCCTCGATATTCAGTTTTTAACTGCGACCGAGACGTGATAAGGCGAGCGTATGTGTGTGTTTTCGTATAAAAATCCTCACTGCAGTGGCTGTAAATCCCCCAACGCTCTGCTTCCTCTGTGGTCCAGCGTGGAAATTAGAGATCTTAAACACCAAAATGTTTTGTAGGAATCTGAGCAGCTCGCTCCCCATTTGGCCATGGTTTGTTTATCAGGCCAGCCGAAAGCCGAGAAACAGCAGCAGGGACACGAGATCGGTCCTCCAGGACTCAGTCCCAGACCAGCAGGAGTTCATGTCCAGAGGCAGAGGTCTTAAACAATAAACCATCACTATGCTCTGCACAGTAAGATTTTAAGCCGCGGATATTTATTCCACAATGAGGTTTCCATATCTGTTTATCCCCTCAATCCACCTGCATCTATAAATGATAAAAACTAATCCAGAAGAATGGGCCTGTTTTGTATTCAGAGACACCTTGAGCCTCACAGAGCACATGGTGTTAGAATATCTGTGTTGTCCCAAATGGGATTAAAGTACTGATTTCACTCACTGAGGAAGTTTCTATTGGACATGAAGTGTATCTGCTCGGCGCTGTACATCCCACACGACCTCACTGATAATTGCTTAAATCAGATTTCCAATATCAGTTGTACAGAAATAAGTCGTTTAAAAAAAACTCCACTGCTGTCCCTGTTTTCTTTCTTTTTTTTTTTTTGTTCTTCACTTTTGATAAATTGTTTTATTTACCGTCTCTCTCCAACATCTGGATTCTGGCCTCAGCACTGAACAAGCTTGGCTGTGGCTCGGCGAGCTGGGAGATTTATGGTGGAGGCTTATAGCACTCTGCTGTGTTTGGGATAGCGTTGCCCTGCGCCGTCCCACTAAGATCACGATACTCTCTCCTCCCCTGCCTCCCCGCTTTCAATTCAGCCTCTGGCTCGCTGAGGAAAACTGTCCGCCCCCTTCTTCCCCTCGCAGTCTGCCTCTGTCACCAGCGAGGGACAATAAAAACCACAAGGTCATGCGGCTGCTCTGATTACAAGCGAATGTTGACAAAGGGGCTCAAACAGGCTGCGTGGTACTTCAGATCTATGTGACTTTAAGTGACATATAAGCAATACAAACAATAATACATGTTGTTTTCTTCACCCTGCATAACTATTGATTATTTTATTCACCTTTCGTGTGGTCCACACAACAAAAAAATTAGAGAAATTCCTATTTCATGATGTTATAGTTGAATAAACCTACACATGCTCAGTACTGTCATGTAGTTGATGTTGATTTTTTCTAACCCAGATCAGGACATGAAGAGTTAAAATGTGCTTACTTGCTTTCTTGCAGAAAGCTTGACAGAGGAGTGATGTCTAACTTCTTGTCTCTGTTAAATACGAGTCTAAAACGGGAGGAAACAGCTGCCTGGCTCTGCCTTAAGTTTACAAATTTGGTGAAAAGTTACCTCTAAAGCTCACTAATTAACACATTATATTTAGTTTGTACAAAACTCAATGTTTTATGGTAGATTATATGTTGGATTATTGCAGAGCAGCTGCCTGTTGACCGGTAAAGATCCTCAGAAGTTATTGCTCGGAGGTAAGAAATAGTTGGGAGCATAACCCCGTAAAATGGTGAATCATTGAGTTTAATGCTGAAGTTTTTGTAGGGATTGAACAAACTCCTGATGTGTTAATCCAGCGAGGTTTAGATGTGCAGTAGGTGGGTTTTGTTGACTCTGGATGGAGCCAGACTAGCTGTTTGCCTCAGTTTTTTTCTTTGTGGTAGGTTACATTTGCTGGCAGCTGTCTTCAGGTTTATATTGAACAGACAGATAAGTCAGTGGTGCCAATCACTGCATCTAACTCTTATGAAAATGTTGAACCTTTGCTTTAATCAAGAACTTGTGATTACTGAAACCAAACAAAAATCATATCAGTCACTTGTGTGATAGTCTTTTGCAACAATTCTGGAAAGCACCAACAAACTTTGTCATTGGAGGACTTGCGGGTATTTCCTTTTGAACTGATGCCACTTGATGGATTTCTTCATATTGAGACTTTCACGTCATTGAAATGGTTTCAAATATGTAGCGTCACGTCATTTGATGCTCCATAATTTAGCTACAAAGCTCATTTGATTAAGCCTGTTTCAGGTCATAATGACTTTTTGAACGTCACTGCCAGTGAAGATCTTGTGCTTGTTCTCTGGCTTCTGTCAATTGTTGCTGCTCCACTTCCTCATTTTTGGACTAAGAGAAAGAATTGCGTCCAATTTTCCATCATTTAAGGTACATTACCTCCCCTCCCCTCTTTCGCTTTCAACTTCACCAGGGCTGCCCAGAGTGTCTGTAAAAATCCTTTTGACCATTTTTAAAGAGCTCCCATAAGAAGAGATCAGTTTAAATATAATGAAATAGTACTTGAGAAGTAATTTTTAGAGAAGTTGTTTTTGGCATAAGGTCCAAGAGCCTCAAGCACATGCATAGTTTGATTGAATTAGATTTTGTGGCCCACCTCATCACAAAGATTTGAAGGCTTAGCATCATATAAGAAATATAATAATATGTTTGTAGCATGTGGATGCTCCCTGTAGCATGTTATTTATCTCTGCAGTCTGTCTGCACCTTGTTCTAACATGCGAAGGTGACAAAACGAAGGACAAGAGGAGCTGATGAAGGTTACTCAGAGCAAGGCAGCTCCAGCCTCTGCACTGGGCCTGATACATGTGTATATAAACCTACTGACAGCAGGCTGGAAAAACAACCTAGCAGAGAGAGAGAATGGAAAGTAGAGTGGAGAGTAAACGAGAGAGAGAGAGAGAGAGAGGGAGAGAGTGTCCAATCCGACCCACCCAGGTTTCGACCTATAGCTCTCTTTGTATTCCCCTGACACAAAGATTTATTAAGCAAACATCACGTTCCCAAAAATACATATTGAAACAATTTTTGGACAAACACGGGAGACAAAGTGAGCGTCCTGCGCTGTCACGGGAGTTTGGAGCTCAGGGCGAGGCGGCGAGGCAGCCAGCAAGCAGCAAGTGCATTAGTAGTCTCGCTTCAGGAGTTCTGAAAAGGTAAGCAGTCCGGGGCGGTGATGTGGGCCGTCACACAAGAGCGAAGGACTGTCAAAAGAGAGACAAAAAGGAGGGAGAAGTGATTAAGAAGCTGCCACGGCCTCCCTGCCTGTCAGTGTACCTGCCTGCTCGGTGGAACCAGGCCGAGCAAAGGCCTGAACCCGGAGAGTGTAAACAGTTATAAACACACTCCCATGTACGTGTGCACGGCCGACACACACAGGCTCACACACTCGTACAGCTGTATGTCCTCAAAGCACGTTCTCACACACGCATGTTTCGCTGCAGTTTTTAGGCTGCGTTCACAGACTTCGCTTTAGACTTTGGAGTTATTATTATTGTAGCTCTCTGCAGTTACGGCGAGTCACTGTGATCCACCTTTTCAAAGATTATACAAGCTGTGCAAACACTGGAGAAAAAAATGTGACTGGTCTGCTTCAACGGTGTCAAGACTATTTCCTCAAAAGTTACACAAGGAAGTGACAAGGGTGTAAAATTCAGTCAGATGTTGTTCGAAAATAGGAAGTAATTCAGAAACCCGGCACTCCCCACTCAGAAGTCAGCAGTCCATCCGTCCATCTGTCTATTTTCTGCTGCTCATTTTGAGTCAAGTGACAGGAGGGAAGACAAGCCCACGTCCTCTGGCTCCTCCTGGGGGGATCCTGAAGTCTTTCCATGCCAGATGGGATGTATAATCTCTCCAGTGAGTCCTCGTTCTGCACCAGCGGTCTTTTCCCAGTGTCAAGACGGTTCGCTTTTATTTGACGTCGCAAATTTCTCTGTCAAAGTTCACTAAACTGGACGCTAATCCTCAAATTTGCTTCGCTGCTCTAAGCAAATCTCGAGGTCACAATTTTGTTCAAATGAGGTTTGAGAGAAATTAGTTATCTGAACAGTTTCTTGTTATGTTGATGTTGTTGAACTAGAAACGATTCTCTACCTGCAGCCCAGAAACATATAAGTCATGCTGACTTCAAAACCTTTTACTCTCTCAGCTGTAATCCTTAACCTCCAGCCCTGAGCCTGGTTCACAATAGAAGAGATTTAGCCACATTTCTTTCATCTTTGAGAGAGAAACGTTCTGGTCGTAGTCAAAGCTGCCGACTTCTGGCTCTGCTGCGATTTCTCCTTTCGATTCCATCGTATTCACGTCTGCTAAACGTGAGGCCAAAGTTAGATAAGCACAAAAATTCAACTTTTTCTTTAGGTGACCTTGATAGTTGCCCTTTTGATTTATAGTCAGAGTGCTTCCAGTGTGTCCCTGACTTTTTACAGGTTTGCTGCATTAATACTTGAGTTATGAAGATGGAAAAACCTGCAACGCAGTCAGGTCAAACTTGACGGCTTGTGCACTCAAATAATGGATGTATACTGTGCACTGACTTACACCTCAGCTTTCACATAGCTAACAACGTGCCCTGCATTGACCATCTTATTGCTTTATGAACCCACCTGTGGATTTCTTTTCTTTCTTAGAGGCTAATGCATCAAAACAGCATCCTGCACTTTGGCCAATTTAGGTGACATGTTCTTGGCGAGCGTTGAAACTCTCTGCGTCAAGTAAGCGTCATGTATTGATTGAGAAAAAAATGGCTGAGGTTGAAGGAGCCTCCTCTACATGTTTGCTCAGGAGCCTTCGCTGTGTTTGTCCATCAACAAAAGGTCAACCACATATTTAATTTCTCACAAAGAGCCGCACTCTCTATTCACTTCACCTGGGAAGTTGTCGGACCTGCGAAAGTCACAGACTGAATGTATTCAAGCACATTTTTATGCACACACACACACACACACACACACACACACACACACACACACACACACACACACACACAGTGCTCCACCTCACATCCTCCCTTTAAAAAGAAGGAAAAAAAATGATGTATGTGTTTTTCAGAAAGGACACGTAGGTGAAACTCAACATGCCTCCTCTGTTGTCTCTCTTTCTCAGAGTGAAAGATATTCAGGAGGGAGAGGACAACGTCGCCCCGCCGGACAATTTACTGCCCGTCTCTTGGAATTCCACATCATCCAGGTATGGGAATGGAGAGTGGGAAAAGCCGGAGCGGTGAACTCACCCTGGCAGTTTTATCTTGATTGTCAGATAAAACGGTATCTGCTGCTCTAAGGCTGTACATGAGCGTCTTTAGCAAGAAGCACTTTAGCTCCTTCTCACATTCTGGCTTCTGATAAAAAAAAAAAGAAAAAGAAAAAAAACTGCACAAACACTGTCATTAGCAAGGCCAATAAAAGTGTACAGAGGGCTGGAGCTTCTTCTGAAGACTTCTCTTTATAGCAGCGACATACTTGTGGAGAAATAAAACCCTTTCTTTCGACTTCATCAATCAAAGTCTCTTAAATACTGAGCTTCTGCCCCGTGAAAGGGATATCAGCCACGCATCTCTCTTTGTAAAGTGTGACTGAATATGCATCCTTATGTCTCCATAAAGTTTAAAGTTTTGACTATTTACAAAAATAAGCAACAAAAATGTTCGTGCTATGACTGCGTTTCAAGCTGATTTTTATTTTTGTTGAGAGTGAAAAGATGTCAGAAAATAAACCCCACTGAAACAAATATATAAAATGGAGGATCAACAAATTTAACATACAGCACCAAAATATCAAAAATATACCAACTTTGGCACCAAGATTGTATTTTTCAATGCGCACCATCTCCAATTTGCTCTTAAGTCCAAATGTTTATCAGAAACCTCTATAAATTTCATACCTTTATGCTAAAAAGAGCAACTTCTTTTTACTCCTCCTTTCTATTTTCCCCTCTTCATTCTTTCCCATGCTGTGGACTGAGCCAGACACGCAGACACAGGTATGGATTAACACAGGTACACACACACACACTCACACACACACAGTAGCCTGACCGAGCAGGTCAGGTTAAAGAGGAGTTAGGGAGGAGGAGGAGGTGAGCTGAGGGACTCTGGTTATCCTCAGTCAGGAAAGAGTGTTTTCCCACAGCAGCACACGCAAACAGCTTCACATGGCTTCTCGTGTAACACGGCGCTCAACTCTCAACCCTTCTCTCTCTTTACTGCTCCTCCTCTGTCAGGCTTATCTGATGATGTAGTTTTCAATAAAAAGTGACCTTTCGCTGGTGATCACCATAAAGCACAATCACTGTCCAAATACTGTATATCTGAAAAAACTATGATGCTTTAATTGCATTAATTTATGCCGTTTTCTTCCTTTCCATTCTTATCTTCACATACTGTGCTATGAGCTCATCTGAGGAAATAAAAAAGTCACACACACACACACACAAAGCAAAACTAGACTTTGGGACAAATTGTGCTTTGGGTTAAAGTTACTACTTGGGTTAAGGGACTTTTTTTGTCGTGGTTACAGTAATAAACACTTGGTTCTGGTTATTTTAAGTAACATTAGATTAAGCAAATGTGCCATCTTATTATAAAAGTCTTTCTGTCTGTGTCATGATTTTCTCAATAACCATACGTCTGATTGACTTCACACTTGGCAGGCGCGTTGCTGAGGACCCAAGCAAGTGCAGTGTGGAGTATGTGTTTATTTGGATGAGCGTTTTTTGAGAAAGCAATGGCCACTTCACCAATATGCATTATGGCAAGACTGTAACAGTGACAGTACATCATCAGCGTCATTTCAGCAAGTGTCCAAAAACAGACCTCTGACAGAATTTATGAGGGGAGAGCAGGTCATGTTGGAGGAGGTCGGGTTGAAGAAGAGGTCAGCGATAGATTGGACCGTTCCCTAAGCTCCATCATGTTTTTAATATAGTAACCATGACGACGAGGCTCTCTTGACATTAACCTATCTAACACAAATGATCTTTCTCCTAAATTCACCAAACTGTAACCATAGCACTGTCGCATCACAATTTTTAAGTGATTTATGTTTTTAGAAGGCTTCAGATCAAGAAGTATGTCAGTTTTCAGAGATTTGTTTCTTTTAATTTTGAGGATTTGTTGTGACAGTATGATATTAAATGCTAAGTGACTCTGATTTTACCAGACCAGGTAAAAGTGTGGCACTAAAACTTCTGTGTCCATTGAACAGAGCAAGGGTGTGTTTTATTGCTCACGAATTAACCTTTTTATTTTTAAGAATAATGATATGTAATTTTATGTGATGAAAATGAAAAAGTCTAGCTTTAAATAGCACTACCTTTCCTAAATAGAAATGTTTTTAAACTCTGTTGTGTATAAAGTTATGAGCTTATGCAGCACAAGTGTTATCCAAAATATGAATGAACAGAAATAGGAACTCCCCTCTACATACCTAATATAGCATCTTCTCTCTTTCGCCAAGCTTTTTCTTTTTTTTCATTGCACTCATTTGTTTTTTATCATTTGTTTTTCCCCCTCTCTTCCTCCTCTGTCCCTGTGGTCGTGATTTTCCAACATCTGACATCTGCTGTGCAGAATGAACAAACTGGTTCCCAATGTTTAGTTGGGTGGAAACGCTAGAAATACACTGCAGTGATAAAGCAGGTGTGGGTGGCTTTTGTTAGACTCTTGTCTTACGCTGCGAGACTTTATTCCCAAATGTTTTGAATTGTTTGGAAAGTCTGAAGTTGGCAGGGATTAGCTGCTTCAGTGTGTGTGTGTATGTGTGTGCGTGTACCTCTGTGGACTCAAAATGCTGCATAGGAGGGAAAATTATACACACACCGAATAAAATACCCCAATGTTGTGATAATTTGAGATTGACTAATATCTGTTAATTATGAAGATATATTCCAGTTTCCAGGTTAAAACTAAGAAACATTCAGTGTTTACCAAGATTTCTCACAGCTATTGCTCTGAAAGTAATGACAATTTGACCAAAATGGAGATGTGATGCTGCTATTTTGGAAATGAGGCTGCTCCAAGTTTTCAGTGTTGCAGTGGAAATGTAGTTTTTGGTTAGAAAATCATCTGAAACATCATTTAAATGCTCTGTGTACTGGTTAAGCATTATGATGCATTTAAAGCCAAAAATATGCTGATTTTCTTGTTGTTTAAATGAAAATACTTGAAGAGTTTGACCAATCATAGAGAGCAGCTCCAACTCTTTTGTAAAAGGTCACAAGATGCAAATTATAAACTTATTGTAGGTGTTTTTATGTAAAATCTGAATCTTTAAAGTGACTTTTGCAAATCTAAAATAAATGTAGCTGAATAAAGTTCAACAGCTTCCTTTGAAATGTGATGATTTTGAAGAATAAAGCTACAAAAAATTAAAATACAAATGGTCAAATTTGCACTTTCTTTCGTAAAATAGTTGATTAAATGTACTTACTTACCACTGAATACAATGAATAGATTCTACCTAGCTGCAGGATAATTTGTGTGGTAATCAGATACAACAGTCTCTTCTAGCTTTCATTTTAGCTAAACTAAAATCTAAAGCATGTAGTATGACTAACTAGTGAGGAAACTGTACAGCACATATTTCATTAATCTGTTGAATTGTGTTCATAAATAGTCATCGCTCTGGAGCTCTGGACCTCCAACAGGCCGCCACACGGTGTGTTGAATCACCGGTCGGCCTCTGCTTTGTGCTCCACCTCGAGTTCACACTCAACGTTTGTATTCAGGTTTACGAAGTTAAACGCTGGATGGCCGAGGGTAAAGGCTGGAGGCTGGAGACGTTGGAAGGAACGGCGGCAGAAGAAAAAGCCGCAGACTGGAGCCGGTGAGGGTGGGAGAGAGGTGGGAGGAGGGTGTGTCGGGTGAGGCTGAGAAGGGTGAGAGCCTTTCTCAGGTAGGTCTGCCCAAACATGACGGCTTGTTTACCTGTCAGGTTGTTGCTTTTGTCTGGGCCTCCCACGAGAGACAAAAGAGACGGAGATTTAGCTCTTCTCCAAGCAGGACCACCAGTGTTGTGCGTGTTTCTTTGCGAGTGTGTTTCCATGTGTTGCAGAGGAGAGCGCTCATGTTGCCGTGTTTGTCTTCACGTGTGTGCGTTTAACATCCTCACGTGTTTCTGTGTGTGTGTGATTGTGAATGTGCCTGTTACGTGAGTGTGTTCTTGCATACATACATGCCTGTGTGTGTGTTTGCACATGCGTGTATGACCCTGAGTGCCTGTTGTGTTTGTTTCTGGGCGGGTTTGTGTACAAAAGCAAACATGTGTGACTAATTCGTTTTCGGGAGCAGCAGACAATGTACGCAGCAGACTGCTGTGGAATTGGGTTTAGGGTGAGAGGTGTGCGTTTCCGTGTGTGCATACGTGTAAAAGGGGTGTGTGTGGTTTTCTTTGTGTCTGTATATATATGTTAAGGTATGTGTGTGTGTGTGTGTGTTGTAATTTGAGCACTGTCACTTAAACAAGCACATTTATTATGGAGTCTGCCCACTGACCTACTGTTGCCGACCGTATACGGTGTCATGCAAACCTTCGTGTTTAGATATGTTGCTGTTAAAAATGTATTTTTAATAAGAAAATTTCCTTGTCACTGGTACTTTAAAAACAACAAAAAGAGTTTCGATACGACAGTTTCCATTTCCTGTTGGCATTGTGCTCTTGCTAGCCGTCCACGACTTGTTGACAAAGCAGAAACAATGAGCGAAATGCGGCATTAAGGTTATTTCTTTTACATAGCTGACAGTCAGGGCAAGCCCACGGACATCACAAAGCCCGTCTGTAAAAGATGTATTAAACCCACGCAGGCCGACGCGTTCAGCCAAGCACCTCGCTGACAGACACATCGGCCTGTTCAGGGAACTCAAAGTACGTCAGGTCAGCGAATGTGATCATAACATCATTATATGCTCCTCAGATATATGTCAAATGAAGGTCATTTGTTTGGTAACAGGCGAACTTTTTTTAACCACTGGAGTTTGGCGAGGCAGTGAAGACCAATGAAAAGTGTTTCAATTGGCTTTAGCTTTTTAGCTGGCTTACCAACATGGCAAACATCTGTAATGTTTTATGTTAATTTTACCTTTACCTTCAGTCTGCTAAAATAATCAGTCGACCACAAGTTTGAGATCAACAACACCGATATAACTGATTATCTTTGAATGTACGTTTTTGTCAGTATTAATTACTGTTACCGGGAAATGTGCTCAGATCAGACCTTCGCCAAGGAGCGTCGAATGTATTTAGTCATTTGTGTGTGTGATCTATTTTAATACTGTAGTGTTCCTGCATGCGTAGTACTTTTCCAGTTGCTTTATGTTTTGGGCGTGCAATCATTTCAGTATCTGTATCGAAATATTTAGGCAGGTATCTTACATCATCACTTTGGTATTGTGACAACACAAGCCCATAAATTCCTGTAATGGTCTGATGGGAAATGTTTTTATCTGAACACAACACAAGATATAATAATTATGAATGAACCTGGTTTAGTGGATATATTGAAATGATTTAATATACAATATAGAAACAAAAGCTTTACATAGTAAAAGTGACTCTGAGCTTCTGAAATGTTCACATCATGTTAAAAAATAGATAAAAAAATATTGCAAATACTGTTGCTGTTTCTGCAGTATGTTTACAGTGCATAAAACACTTTACACTTTAAATCATCTCGCCAAATTTTCCACATAAACTTTATAATTATGTATTATTTATACCTTAATTATCTTTAGCAAATTGTACTATTGTGAAATAAAAAAAGCACTTTCATTGGATACAAATATGATGACAAAAAACATGGATGAAGTTAAATGTAATTTAATCATGTAGGCTATATTATGAAAGCTTAATTAGATCTTCTTTTTATGATTTATTAAAATATTACATTTATTCTTTCATTTTTTTATTTCTAAAAGTTAAAGTTCTTGATAATGTTTTGTACCACTGAGCAGCGTCTCTTCATCTTGACTGTTTTTATGCCAGCTCTTCTTGGGGGTTTCCTCCACATGTTTTCTGAGCAAAGGCTTTGAAACAACGCTGAGATCATCTCAGGACACTAAAACTCTTCTTAAACCCAGACTAATTAAAACCGTCTCTGTAAGGCGCCCTGACCCCACCTGTCCAACAACAGCAGGGACTCTGGCATGTGGTGCCGTCCTCAGATGAATTAACTTACAAGACTTTACTCAACAATACATTAAATGTGTAAGATGTCATCAGGTTATACAGACTGTTTAATGAAGTGTTAAAAAGCTCAAACACTGTCTTACATACACGCTGATCTGCCAAAAAACAACCAAGCATATTTTTTTAAATGTATAATATTTCCATCTTTATTTTTTTTTTTTGGCTCACAGATTCACATAATAGTCAATCTTATACTTTTATGATTAATCTGAAACAGCATATGTTGCTCTGTTCAATCATTCCTAAAAAAAAAAAAGAAGTCCACATTTATGGTGACCATCTGTGCAAAAATTTCCTAAAGACAATTCAACAGATTTCAGTGGGTTGGAGATGCACATTTTGAAATGCACACCTCTTGCACAAGCTGCATACACGTCTATGAAAAACCACGTAGTTGCTAAATATTTTCCAGGAAAATAAAAAAAAGCTCCATCTTTCATCGATGAATCTTTGGAAGTGATTCAAAGGCTTTTTAATAGAGTTAAACTCAAACAACAAACTGAACTGTGATCGGTAAAAACAGCAGAGTTGCAGTTTCTAGCTGTACTTTTTTTTCCTGTCGCAGTTGAAACTAAATGGTAATGGATCCGCTTTCATATATTAGGTTCTTGTGTCTAATTGTGTGTGTGTGTGTGTGTGTCCTTGTGTGTCCTGCATGTGTGTTTGACAGTCTACCTGTGTGGCAGTAGGTAAGCCCAGTAATCTCTGTTTGTCTCAGTCTGAGAAGTATAATGCTGTGACTCATTCCTCGAGCGGGTGTGCTAAAACCCCGAGCACTCTATCTATCATAGAAATCAACAGTCGCCACTGTAATTTACGAAACTAATCCTCAAATGCCAAATTAATATGTTAAGTATAGGTGTGATTAAATGATGTGAAAGATGCCAGTAGACTCTGAATGTTTAGTCAGTGTTCTCATCTGTGGTGAGTGAGGGTGAGTTTAATGTGGTAATCCCAAAGATTTCTGCGTTTTCTTTCATTCAGGACTGCGTGGGCGATGCCGCGGTGTCTTTTTTATGTTGATGAGGGGTGGCGCTCTTTGCTTTTCACCTCAGATGGTTGCTGATGGTGTTGTTGGCAATGCTAACGATGCAGTTTGTCCTCCATTTAATCTAAACAAAGCGTTTCTTCTTCTGCCGCTCGAGGAAGAGCTCTGTGTTTTTAAACCGTGCCGCTTTATATCTCTCAGCATCTCTCCTGGCAGTTAGATTTGACCTCACGTGTTGGTCGTATACAAATGTGTTTTCTAACTGACAGAAGGTTGTTTGGTTCCTGTTTTCCAGAAATGATCTTTATATTCATTAGCAGGCCTTTATCTCTGCAGCTATTTTGACTTGTCGTTGTTGATCTGTTCAGGTGTCCCAGTGAGTCATGATGGTTTGGACGAGCACCAGGACTCTGAAACTGAAACATCTTAAATTAGGATTAGATTTATGTACTATTTATGTGAGATTAATGTACAGTCTGATCCACAGATGACACGTTGGCAGACAGCTTGACAATTTAGATACTTCAGTTTAACTGATTACCTGTTGACCTAAAGAGCATCAATATTGGATCTAAGATTACATCCAATTAAAATACTCTTTTTTTGTTGTTGTTGTTTGTTTGCTTTTGCAATATCTGGATGGCAACTCCTGCATGGTTAAAGTTAATGAATTATTGTGATTACAGTTTAAAAAACGGCTGAATGAAAACTCCTGTGGTCTCCTGTGCTACGTGCGAATCCACCTCTCATGCTTCCACACCCTTATTTACTACTTCTTCTCTCTTTGCACTACTTCCTGTATTGGCTCTAAATTTCAGCACTGAATGAACATTGTACTAATGTTTCCGTTCCAATATTTGATGTAATTCCTACTGGAGGGCACTTAAAATTTACCTTCAAATGATCCCACATCAGCAAATCTCTTTTCCCATCTACGTCCATTGTCTCTCTCCATCTCCCACTCTTCCTCTGTCACCTTTTCCATATTTCTCTGTCTCTCACTCCCCATATCTCTTCTCCCATCTACCTCTTTGCACCCCCCTCCTTTCCCCCACCCCATCCATCCATCCTTTTCCTCTTGTTGTGTAAAACCAGCTGCTGCTTCTTTCTCTCTTGGGCTGGTGAGCCGAGTGCTGAGGAGGAAGACACTGAATCCAGCTGGACATATTTCACGGGGATAGAGCGAGAGATAGCAAGCTGAAAGAGGGAGACAATGGGGGAGAGAGATTTTTGGGGACCCGAAGCGATAAAGGGCAATGGGGGTAAGAAGTGAGGAGAAATGACGAGAAAAAGAAGAAGCAGCGAGGCGTGGAGGCCCAGAGACATATTTCAGGCTGCAGTGGGGGTCTGTGGAGGCTGTCAGGCTTTGATCTGGTCTACACATTGTGTGTAAGTGTGTGTAAGTGTGTGTTTGTGTATGTCTGGCCTGATTGCCAGATGCCAGGGCTGCGGGATTAGGAAGCAGCTCTCTTCTGGCACAGAAAGGACAAAACTTTTTTGTTTCACTTCACACCGATACTGTAATATAACAACATAGTAAGAATCAATACAGTCAATCATTAAACCCTTTAATCTAATCCATTATTATCTAATTATACGCCCAGTCATTTACATGAGTATATATTATTATTGTGTTTTCACTTTCATGATATAAACAAGCATTTTACACCATAAGAACGCACAAATCAGTTGTTGGCATTTTTTATTAAGTTAGTTTACTCAACCTGATTAATACTACTAATCCTCTGATACCTGTTGCATGATGTCTCTTTTGGCTCTGGAGGAGTCTGTCTGAGAATATAATCCCAGTGGCATGAAAGCCTGCGTTACAAATTGAGGTGTGGAGTTTGAAAGACTTAGGCATGCACCAGACAGAATGGTTTAGCAAGTTTAACAAAGAAATGCTGTGGTTGCATTATGGGAAATGTAGGACCCGGTGTTTTGGAGTTTGAGCGGTATCGGGGGCAGGTTATCTCGACATCTGCTGCACCAATTTGGACCGTTTCTTTTTTTAAAAACTTGAGTCCTATTTACATGATATGACCGTGGATACATCAGAATTTGAGATGATGATATGACTCGCTGCCCCACTAATAAAACTGGTGTTATTAAATTTCTTTTATTTTAAACATATCATTGAAAAAAGCTTTATTTGTGAAATTACAAGGAGAGACACAAACCTGGTTGGTAACCTATACAAATGTCAATGAGTGGATTTATAAAATGCCTGTACTTTTCTTTGGCTGGAGGATAATTTCATTTTCCTCTGGGTGTTTTCTCCGTTCAGATAAATGTGTTTCTCCTCGTCCCGGCCAGTGTCTCTAACCTTTGCACTATTTTAATCAGGTAAAGTAGTTCTTCAGTAATCCACTGTTTGCAGCTGTATGATGGAGAGGTACATATATGAATGAGTGTTTGTGTGTGTGTGTGTGTGTGTGCGCGCGTGTGTGTGTGCGCGCGCCTGGTCTTGGTCTTGTAGAGACTGGAGTGGCCTTGAAGTCAAAGGTCAGATAAACACAGCTGGCACTCTCCTCCTGGCTGGCTTAGAAGAGCTGTTTTCTACTTTTTTCTCCTGCCCGCTCCTTCTTTCTTTATCTCCACCTCCCTCGTCTATCTGTGTCACTCCTATTTTGTCTCACTTCTGTCTCCCTTGTGATCTTTATTTTCTCCCCGTCTCCTCTTTCTCTTGCAACTGTTTCTGCCCCCTCACTCTTTCCTTCCATAATCCTTCCTCTCTTTTCTCAGTCACCTCTCACTTCCCAGCCTTTCATTGTCTTTTTTTCCCTCCTTATGTAACTTTTTTTTCCTGTTTTGTTTGTGCTTTATCTCTTCAATCATCAATCAAATGTAGTTTTTTCTCAGCTTACGCTCGCTGGTCGTGCTCCTGCTTTTCTCTCACTTCGAAACATTTGCTCTGATTTTGCCGTCTCTCCTGTTTCCCTTCTTGTTCTACTCTTTTCCACATCTCTGTTTCTCTCTCTCTCTCTGTCTCCCCATCACGTCTGTTCAGGGAGGAATGCTCCCTCCATGCCCAGATCCATCACATCACCACATTGTTGTCAATAAATCAGCCTCCTCTGTCTCTTTCTGTCTCTGCCCTGCCTTTTCATCTGTGACCTTGTCAGAAGTCAGTCTATCTACACGATATAGTCAAAAGTATGTGGATACCCAAACTTTGCACCCATATGTGACTGTTGCTCAATACTATTGTGTATTAATACATTGCCCAAAACAGCATCCACTCTTCTAGGAAGGCTTTCCAAAAGATTTTCATACCTGGCTTAATGGATTAATTTCTCCTATTTAGTCACAACAGTATTATTGAGGTCAGATTATAAGTGCCAGCTGGTACTCCAGCTCCTCACAATGTTGTTGGATTGACTTGAGGTAATGGCTCTGTGTAGGCCAAGTTCTTCTACATCATCAAACTAGGAAAACATATATGAATGGACACGTCTTTGTCCGCGTGGGAACCCCCCTGGAACAGCTGCTGACTGTGCAGCGACGTTGGCGCAGTGACCACAATCGACTTTGCGGTTCATGTGTCTTTCTTGGAAATGGAGAAGTCAGCTGGTTCAGTCACGGAAAGACTGTGATGCACCTGCTCTGTAGGTCCAAAAACCTGAAATCTGAGGGACACCTGAGAAACTTATTTAGCATCTGTACACACTACCTGAGAAGCACCTAACACTGAAAAGTTTGGAGCACTGTGCTGTAACACAAAAATGGCATGTTAAAGTACAACAGGGGTCTCCTTGAGGTGTTGCTGTGACCATGCTGCTGTGGCTTTTTGTACCATTCAGGACATATCGAGTATTTTCTGATATTGGCAGTTCCTTAGAACATGTTCACGATGCATTTAGCTTTTGCACTACCTTCTGCAAAGATGCATAGTTGATCTTTAATTTCTCTCTGTGTTGGCCTCTATTTAATACTCAAGCCAATGTTACTCTGACACTTGTAACCAACACAAAGTTGTACCCTAAAATAGATTTTACATATCTTCTCAGTTTCCCACAAATCTCTGGTTTAGATCTCAGACTGGTTCTGTAATGAACAGCAGTAAAAGTATACACCTTAGGCAATCAATCAAAGGTTTTCCCCATCAGTCAAGAAGATTATGATGTCAATGCATGAGATTTGTGTCTAAGTGTTTCCGTGTGTGCATAAGAAAGACTTGGTCTTACATTTGTTTGTATGGACGTCTGAGTGTCTGTGTCATCTGAACCACACACTGGAGAGTATTTCAGCTCTGGAGTTTGCAGAGGAGAGTCCAGTTATCCCTTCAGGTATCTTCTTCCATCTTCCACTCAGACACCTCCTCCGGTGGATGAAAGTGTCTCCACAATAACACTGCAGCTTTGTCAGTTGCTCGGACTCCATCCATCACCACTTCCTCCTTTTAAGTGTCAGGGGGTAAGTTGTACATCCGCAAATATCTTGGAGAAGCCTCAGCTGGGCAGATGAGACAAGGGGTTATGTCAGTATGTTTTCTCGGTTTTGACGGGCCAATCGGACAACGAGAGGGTTTGAGATGCGGGGCTAAGATTGGAAGCTGCGACCCCACAAAATGATGGCAGGAGAGCAGAAAGTGCAAATCTCTCTCCCTCCTTTATAAACAGTGTGAAGGTGCCCTTGAACAAAGCCTGTGCGCCCGGGTGCTTAGCGGTCAGCAGCGCACAGTTGTGGTTTCATTGATGCGAGTCACATAATAGATGTGTATAAATATCAACAAAACAGCAGAAAGCCATGTGTTGAATTGTATACATGTTGAAGCAGGGTGGTGCAGAGACAGCAAACTGTCTCTGAATAAATAGAGGTTAACAGTTGTTCTCACTCTTTGCCGGTAGATGTAACCTGAAAGTATCCTGGTTACTGCTGCGGTCTGATTGACTTAAGCACATGCGGATGTGGTGATTGTTCTCAGATACATTGCTACAGTAGGTGTGCACTTTTTTCTTCCTCTGGGCGTATTCGTCATTAGTTGTAATGGATTGCTGTTCTTTTGTCAGCTTTCCAAACCTTTACAGTTGGTTTTTAAGTACACAGGATGTGTCACCATGTTTTTTTTTTGTTGTTGTTGCTGTTGCTGTGCCTCGTCTTTGGCACGGTGGTTTCAGGGCATTTTTCAGATCTGCATTCTTGCGTTGTGGCCTACCTGTTTTTCATAGCTGCTCGAGGCTGGTCTGATTGCATTGTTGTATGCAGATACAGCACCATTCAAAAGCACAGTTGGAATAATTCATGCTCACCCCTCCCCTTCCTACTGCTACAGCTAGCTTTACAGCTCCATTACTGATTGTCTCCGACCGCCTCTACCTACTTAATATGAAGGCTGGTCTGCTGCAAGGTAGACTGGGATGTTCGCATTGCATGCAAAGGAGTTGGTTGGCTCCTGACAAGAGGCCACAGCTGCCAAATGAGAGACAGCCTCATCATTGTCTTCATGTTACAGATGGATGGCAGTGCTGACAGATAGGCGGAATAAATTGGTGGGGATATCAAGGACAGACAAGCTTACATTTCAAAGCTCCTCTATTTTTTTCTCTTTTCACTCTTGTTCTTTCAGCTTCAAGGTGTATTTTTTCAGTCAAATTAAGAGAGGATGCAAGAGACCGTTGACCTGGTGCATGTTTTGTTAAGGTGCTTTAATGCAAAGCACTGGTGTGTAGCCGATGCCTGTGTATATAAAAGACTACACTGTGCATAACTGTGCTGTGGTGTGGACTCGTTGGAGGAGCACAGTGGAAACAGGCTCATTAAAATCAGCTCTTTATAGCTCCAGTGTGAACTACAGATTGCAGTTTAATACAGATATGAACTGTACAAACGTATCTGCACATCCAGTGTACTCACTAATGTCAGATGTTTTAGTCTTTCTTTTAATTGATCTACTGGTATATATCTGAGGATTATTTGACATAATAAATATTCACTATTCACCAATGTGTTTTCATGTTTTCAGTCCTCACTCAAAATCATGTTAATGAGTTTTTTGCATTTATTCAAATGCTGCACTTCATATTTTTTTTGTTTTGAGTTGTGTTATCCACCACAGGGAAAGTCTACATTATGTCTCGTCAATATTAACTTATCATAGGTTTGCATGACATTACCCCATAAAATCTGTATAATTTAGATAAAATCAAACATAAAGGCATCTTTGTTTGTCCTGTGATGGCAGCTTGAGCACATTTTTGTGGTCTTTGAATAGATTTTTATGTCATGCAGGCATGAATGGAAATTGAAAGATGCCTTGCAAATAAGAAAACAACAACACCAATTTTGATAACCTGTTAGGATGTTTTTCAGAGTAAGTTATTTTTATGAAGTGGGCAAAAACATGATTATCTGTATGATTTTATAGTTCCAGATGTTGCAGTGTACCCAAAGTGCCACACACATTCATAAGCAGTGTATGAATTGGGTATACAGGGATTAATGCACAGTCAAATATAAGGATATTTGTTTAGCAGTATATTTGTCCTCAATCATAACCCTTCCTTTAAATCATCTATAACTGGTGTGTAATAAATACTTGATAACAGTATGACTTGGCTGTCAAGACACATGACATTCATTTGTGCATAAACTTTCCAAAAAAATAAAAAGTTTTATCACATCTGTCTCTCTTTGCATCAGCACATCCTGGATCATGTCCAGTGTTGTGAGCGTGGTGCACATGATGCCACCAAACTGTGATGAGCTTAAAGTGTCTTACAGTACATTTATTAACTGTTTGCGCACATGAACCAGTCATTCACAAGTACGCTTAAAACTCAAAACTGGGGATTATATTTCATTATATATAACTATTTAGGGAGCAGTTGTGAAGGAAGAGCTATTATGTCCTTTTTATAACTAAAATATGGAAGTGTGTCAGTGTTACAGCTTATCTATAGGAGTTATAATAATGTTTTGTTAGTCTATTTTTGTCCCTTTCCGCTGTTTTATCATAACATCATTCTTCAACACAGGCCAATCCACTTTTGTCCGAACTGTGCCTGAGCGTTAACACTGTAAACAGTTCAGTTCAAGTTCGAACTTGATGCTCCTTTGCAAGCTGTATTAGAAAACTTACAGAAGTAAAATAAAAAGAAGAAAGCATCCACAGGCATCACCTTTTTTTCTCACATCAAGCTCTGAGGCTCTCCTGCTTTTCAGATATTCTATTTTCAGATGGTACCCGTGCAGAGGAGACATGACCGTGCCTGTGTGTTTGTACTGGCCTTGTTGGCTTCACGTTTGGCTCCATTGTACCTGCTTTTCCTGAATGACTGATGGTGGGACTTCCCTGTGCAGCAGCCGGTAGCGTCAACTAGATTAAGCCACCTGTACACACACTGTCCCACATGCAAACTGAATATGTTTGATTAATATTCTCCAAAACCTGCTGGAAACATACTTACATACTTTAATTTTTACTTTTCTAAATGCGTCTTCATTTGTTTTGGAGCCAGATGTCACATGACATTTTTCAGGCCTGGTCTCGGCCGAACATGTTTACCGGTGAATTACGTCGCCCGACTCACGGTGGCTGTTAAGGCACTCAAGGAGAAATGGCCGAGCAGTATATTAAGTCCAATTTCCATAAGCCTGGCCCTAAATGAGACGTTTGGTGGTGCTTTAAGTAAAACCTGAAGGTAGCGGAGGCCAGAGTGGAGCCAGAGAGATCAGGAAGATATATGGTGACATCAAAGCTGTTCTTTGCACCCCACAAAACCTCGACAGAATCAGAAAAACCCACCCAACTCAGAAGTGGAAGAAGGCACGTGAAATCTGCTTCTGCACCTTTGTGTGTTTGTGGCACTGAGTTTTTGAATCTGCTTATTTAAATCAGTCAGATGGTTTCAAGACATTAAAAATATGTCTTTCCATTGGTACTACATGTAGGTATCGAGGTTAATGACCAACAACTTGAGATGACAGCATCACATGAAACACGCCTGTATGTTTGAAGTGAATTTGAAAGTTCATTTGTCATGAAAATCCTGTCACCTGAGGCGAAAAAACATCTCTCCAGGAGTCTCAAGAGCACATTTGTGTCCTTTCTACGGGATTTCTGTTGAGCCATTTGGTTTAAATGAGCACAAGTATAAACCACATACCTGAGAGAAACATGAACATAGCATGTGTAAGGCTGCACATGTCAAACCAGAGCAACCAACATGCAGCTTGTAACAGGGTTTTTCTAAGGTAAGAAAAATAAGACGAGGGGGGAAAAGCCTAATCGTACTGGAAGGTTTGAGCAGTTTGAGAGTTGACGTCAAGTGTGCAGGAGAATAACCGCTTTGTTTTCTTCGTGGCTTACAGAAATTAGAAAGACGTCTTCTGTCCCAGATGACACCTCAAATTACCTTTTGTCAGAAAATTGGTGAGATCTGGTTCTTTTCAATCGCGCTGTATTTATGTGCCATTAAGGAACGATAACCTTAAACCTGCTCGCCGAACCTGAACTTTATGAAGAGGTTGTACTTTGATTTCCTGTGCCAACAACGGCAATTTTGGGTCTGTAGAGGATGGTTGCCGTGAGACATTTATTCCCCACCGCACATATAATTAAAACCAATTATATACCTGTATCATTGCCTTTCCCTGTGACATCTCACCTTCCTTTGATGTTGTGCTCTCCTTTGAGAGCCATGAGTGTGTGACTTGATCGTGCTTACGCTGATTTTCTCTCCTTAAGAGAAAATTGCATGTGATTAAAGAGAAATGTCAACATTCGCTGCCAAGTGGTAACCCTGTGCCACATCTTTGGCATTATAATTCTGATAAAAACAGATATTATGATCTAAAAACGATTGCTCTACAATAGAGATTAGAGCAAAAATTACATCTAAAAAGCAGCTAAACAGAATCTCACGCTACTAGCACTTTAGATTCACATTTAATTCTGGCAATGAAACTGTATTTTTGATGTATTACTCAGTACTTCATTTATGTCACAGTAAGTTTAGAAGATGGTAATTAGATGAAAATTATACACACTAAACAAATGATGCATTAATGAATAATACAGTTGTGCAATAATAATTCATTGATGTGATAATACAACAATGATAAAGGCTATTCAGTAAAATAAGTGCTGTCACTTTGGCTTTGAGTACATTTAGCTGATAATACTTGTACTTTTACGACTACTTCTTCTTCTCTACTTACTACTTGCCTTCACTTTAACTGCAGGACTTTTACTTGTAATACAAAATTTCAAAAAACAAAAATTAGATTTCTTAATCCCAATGGCACAGTAAAAGTTGTTTCTGTTTTTTTAATCAGCATTAAATGATGAATGAATAAAAAGAGATCATGTGATTTTTGACAGGAAAAATACAAATATTTTGTTTATTTACGTGGATGTGTTTGTAGTCAATCTATTGTTTTTGTCCACATGCAATCATTCCCCAATATAAATTTTCTTCTTCTTCTTTATCTTTTAACAAATTCAGAAATGTTGTGACAGAATGATTGTGGTGCAAATCCTCGGGGGGATACAGGTGTGACAGCGATACCACTGTTTTGACGGCATTTGAAGGTAAAGTCACACTTGAATTATTCAGAAGTCATTGCACACAGACCCCACATGAGCCCTTTGTAAGCCCTGACTGGAGAGAGGGGGGAAAAAGAAAGAGAAACAAAAGAATTCAGGGAAGAATATGTGAAGAAAATCAACACAGCAAAACAAAGAAACAGGGAAGAACAATTGGAAAAAAAGCTGAAAAAAGCAAAGTAGAAAGAGACAAAGAAGAAGGGAGAGCGATGGAAAGAGAGCGAGGACTTACAGTGGACTTACTGTAAGTCCTCATCCTGTCACTCTGCTATCTAAGCCTAATGCCGACACCTAAGTGGCCCTCATTAGTCTGTTAGGAGCCACCCTGGTCAGCATGTGTGAGGGAGGTGGAAGCAGATACGGGAGAGGAGGGGATGTGCGGGTTAAAGTGGGGATTGCTTGGATTTGGTGCAGCGCAGAAGTAATCCGGTCTCTCCGCTGCTCGAGATTCGACCTCTGTTTACGACCCTATGCAGAGATTTGTCTCCAAACCTCGGGACGTCGCATCTTTGAATTCGCTTCAAGGGACCGTGCTGCCAATTTTTTTGCCACAGGACGGTGTGTCGCGGAAGAGAGAGTTTACATCTCCTAACACCCTCTGGGGAGATTTTGGTTCCTTCATTGCTCAGCTTGAAGTCCTGGCTGTGTTTTAAAGCAGCAGCAGCAGCAGCAAACACAGCTTCACTGTCTTAGCAGCCTTCACACAGGCTACGCACACAAAGTGCAGACAAAAGCCCGAGCTTACACCTGCAAATGTGCCTCTCTCAAACTGCCTGTTGTAATCCTGTGAGCCTCCACAATCCGCCAGTACAAAGGGAATTGATGATAGGGTATTATGGCAGTATACTAAATATGGCCCACCCTTAGAAGTCCCTGAGATGATATATTAACCCTGTTTCCCTAACTGCAACTGTACCAACACTGAGCTGCTCTTTAGTTTGTAATTAGATGATGGATTTTTAGATCAATCGCTAGATGAGACCCTGTTGTGATTTGGGTTCTTCGTCTAGATTTGAACAGCTTAAAGAATAATTAGTGTTTAGCAAGAATTCTTCAGGTTCATTCTCATCTCTCAGTGTCATTAAAATAATGATGTTGTTCAAAATCTGCATACTTAAAAAAGTAAAATAATGATGCTGGTATTACAGTGTAATACCTGCTCATCATGTCCCAGGGTTTTTCAAACTATAGGTTACAGCGGGATGATTATTACTGTCGCCGATGTCAAAGTACAAACAGTGTGACCTCACGTTGCAAGAACCATCCTATCAAAGATGGTGTGGTGTGATTAAATAAATCATTCTTTGAGAAACTATAAACTAGACTTACTGCATGCTCATTTTCTTCAATAAAGCTTATCTCAGTAAATCCATAAGTTTTTTGCTAATTGCTATGTCACACGCATACCCATGATTTTTAGTACGTCTCTGCAGTGTGAATGAGGCAGAATGTGGACTAACAGCTTTTAAGATCATTTTCTTCAGTTTGGTGGTGTAAAATATGTGTAAAATCACCCGGGACCTATTGTTTTCTATTTAAGTTCACACAGCTGTAACGTATTTCCACACACGTCATCGGGATGCGTCACTTTTCTATAGACAGTTCAGCTGTCACCTCCTCTTGCTCTTGCTATTCTCTCATTGTGCATCCCTGTGATCTGTCTGTCTGAAAAAGTCAAACCTGTTATTGGGGTTTCATATCCATATGACATCTGCACCATTCAGCCCTCTCTATCTTGCTGTTATATGACCTCAACCTTTTAATGTGAGCTGACGATGTGTGGCTCATGATCGCCTTGGGCTTATGCAAAATAGTTTTCCCAATAAGAGAGATATTACAAAATAAAAGCTCTCTCAAATACTTCCATCTGTATGATGAAACGACTGTCAAATGTCCTGATGCTGGGCCACTTGTACGCTGTAAATAATCTCTATTCTTTACTTTTTATTTCATTTATAACATGACCTTCATAGTTGTCGCTCCATTATAAATCCACACTACAACACTCCTGTCTATTGTCTGGTGTATAACAATAGATTACAATTAGACACAACCGATGTAGTTACACACTTTCCGGCTTACAGAAAGTAAGTCGACTGAAGAATGGATTTATTAAAGATCAACACTGATGTGTTGTTACTCACTCCAGTTCTTCCAGCTGACGGATCGGTCGCAGAGTGGCTCCGCTTTACCAACATTAACTGAAAAGCCTCGTACAGCCGAGTTTCATTAAAGTAACAACAACATCAAACAAATCCCGTTGACTCTTGTTTGCATCAGCAGAGCTCATCTGGAGCCCGACAGCAATAACTTCCCAATCTATTTAGCTCGAGTTCAGTGCCTCCGAATGGCAGCTAAACCTGAGGTGCACAAAAACAATGGAGGCTTCGCTCTGTGACATCACAGCCTCGAGTCAAATGTTTCGCCTGTTTGTCACGAAATCACCCTGACAAGGACGGGTCACACAAAAACACACACACCACATTCGTACAGGTACATAGGCATGTGCGTACAAGGCACTCATAATACACACAAGGATGCAAATGCTTACACACTCTCTCCCCCCCTTTTTTTTTTTCTATCTCTCTAGTCACGGCACAATTGGAGTGTCAAAGTGTCAGAAAAGCACCTGAATAGCTGCAGTAATAACAGTTAAGGCACGGCATCAGCGAGACGCAAGACTGACACTCTTAACCTGCCTCCATCAACACACACGAACTGCCCCACTGGCAGAGCAACAATTCTCTCACAGCGCTAGTCAAAACAAAGTGCGCTGTTCACACACTCTGTGCCGGCCAAAAAAGCTCTCCTCTCCTGCGCACAATGCTTATTTGTTGTATCCACACAGAGAGCACAAAAACAACATGCTGTTCTCATGAAATCAAAAGACCCCTCCGAATCCAGGTGAAAGCCCTTATTTCCTCCTGATTTCACCTGTTAAATCCACTTTCAGTGTGAAGGGAAGGAGGCAAAAAAAAAAAAAAGAAAAAAGAAAAGGTTTACAAAGGGATTTTCAAGCCCTGTGAAGATTTGGACAGTGACTAAAGAGGCTGCGACTCAAGTTTGGAAAAATGGTCTTAATAGTGAGTAAGTTCACGGTGGAGTGCCGCAGCGTTTTCCAAAATCAGGACGGAGGCCCGGTGGTGAGTCAAGGAGAGATTAAAATGGGCTTTCTGAATCAGTCTTGGGAAACTGATATAACAAAACATTGGCTGTGTGATGTCGCCAAAGCTTTTTCAACTCTCCTCAAGCATACAGAAGTCTGGATGATGTATCACGGCGTATAATCAGGGTATAGCATCTTCAATAACTTCCACAATTTCTGGCTGCGATAGGAAAACACCGAATCCCAGGGAACAAATTTATTGTGAAAGGACTATCTGTTCTCTTTTATTCTTTAATCACAGCAGCGCGAGGTTGAATCTCATTGTTGTTCTTTCTAAACAGCAAAGATTTATGACCTCTAATTATCAGACACTCATGGTTGTGGTTTGCTTCAATCAGACACCATCTTGTTTCCTTGTGCTTGACAAGTCAAAACAAAATGGGCTCCACCCCCTTAAAAAAAAAAAAACATTTGAAGAAATCTGCCCCACAGGCAGCCCGTATAATTTCCACCCTAAAAGATTCATAGGGATATTTTACACCCTCATTCTGTTTACATTAGAAAAGTGGGTGTAAATGTAGCACACTGCTGAATGTTTCATGAATCTATATCCCTCTGGTGAGCTGCACGTGGTAAACTACACGCTGCAGGGATGTAATGAGGGACGATGATAGCCCGGACAAGTCGGAGGAGGGTAATGAGGGCTGGCTGGGTTGGGAAAGCTTTGCACAAAGCTTTGGCACCATTAAGACGGGCGTGCTCGTGTATGACGCCACAGAATTTAATTGATGCTGAAAGGCCTCCAAAATAAAAGCTGCTGCATGTGACTGCAGAAGTGATTTGGAAGTTTTAGTGGACTTTTAATTTGTGCTGTATACTGTAAAACATTTTGAATTGGTTCTTTACACTTTAGAAATGTGAGTTAAATCATTAAGATAATTTAAGGTTCAGGTACATTCTTGGAAACAGTAATTGAAAAGTTAATTAAATAAAATGGGTATTTATTTACTTGAGATACTTACTTGAGGATAAACGTATGCTAATTTACAGTGTGTGGAAGAAAACCAAAGCATAAATCAACCTTAAGACACTATAATGGCTGTTTTAGTGTTTCTTTCAAACAATCGGTCAGTGTCCTGTGATAATTTGGTTTTAAACATCGTTATGTCTGAGAAAATGCTTCCTGCAGAGCGATGGGAATGATGTCGATCTACATCTTGTCAAGGTTAAGTGGAGGAGGTGAAGGACGGTGTAATTATCACCATGCAGGTTTTCCCTCCAGTCCTCTTCAGTGTCTCTCTCGCTGTCTGTGTTTCCTTTCTCAACATGACAGAATACCCTGCAGGCTGACCTGTCTATCACTATTGTCACAGTATCACACACACACACACACACAATCACGTGCACACAGAAGAAAGGCTTTATGTACAAATGTGCACGTGAGTAGAAATGTTGCAGGAGCGTGAAAAGAGACGGGAGGACAGCGTCAGATCACACAGTGCAGGTGCTTCTGTGCAAATCTGGTGTCAAAACACACACATCCACAGATCAACACACAGATATTCAACAGAGGAGTTTGTGCTTTTACTTACATATCTAATAAAATACGCACACAATCAAACGGAAATGTGCAAGAACATGCATGTGCACACATAAAACGCAGCGCCTGACTTTGAACTTTTTTTTGTGGTGCAAAGGAAATAACAACACGCCCGGATGACTCATCAGGACACAGTCATTTGGGAAAACTATAAATGATCTTTTGTCAGTTGGCTGCTGCCTGCGGGGATTGCAATTGTAGCAGGAAATTAAAGTTTCTTAGGAGTGGGAACCGTGTAACGCTGAACAGAAGTTTAACGGTCTCCGGAGATCTTGTCATGCTCCACCTATGTAAATTAGAGAAAAGAGCAGAATTAGATGAAGTCATCACGGAGGATGTGGCGTCATGTTTGGGCGGGGCATTACTCTAAACGTTTAAAATGATAAGATAATAGTTGGACAGAGGTAGGTAGTTTGATTCGATGGGAGGAGCTGGAGGGCGGAGACTGTTCCAGCTGTAGCATCAGGAAGTGAAAGCTATCCAGGCATTTTGTAGTTTATAGGAGAAGTGTATTCAATGCACTCATCCTTAAGCCAATCAGTTCCTGCAGAAAATTTCCAAAAACAACGATATACATTTCTGATTGTGCTGTAATTGTTCCATGAATTAAAGCTTAAAGTGTTTGCAAGACTATTTTCATACCACTTTGGCAGGAAGTGAAAGAAACTGCTTCCTGAAATATAAACTATTTCTCTAAACAATTAAACTACAATTTAGAAAACTCAAACGCTCACTCTGTTATAGTCTGCCCTTCAGCTTTTCAACAGGTTCAACCTGCTTCTGTTTTGTGACATGGACAGTAGCCTGTCAGCTCTTCACAGGGACGCCATCTGCACTTCATCAGACAGACAGATTCATGTAATAACCCCTCTCAAATATCATCCTCCTTTTTTACATAACGCCATGCTGCTCTCACAAGGCCGTGCTACAAGCAGTCATAGAAGAAACTTTTGGCCTAGATAAGGAAACAAACGGGTGAAGATTACTGCATCAGATAAAATGTCAATGACACAAAGAGTAGCTTAAGTCTATTTTTAAGCCTGGCCTATTTACTACATGTAATAAGCTCTCAACGTCTTTGTAGTTCATATGTACTGAAATCACATAATCTTGGATAAATAAACAGAACTTTGGTTAGTGAAAATTATGTAAAAAAAAAAAAAAGTAAAATTAAGACATATCAAAATTAAATTTAAGCAGTACGGCTTTTTGAATTATGACCAACAGCAGATGTTCATAAAGACTTTTTGGCTACATAGTTAGCTTGTTGTTCCCTGTATCGTTTAACTACGTTAATTAGCTGTTGAACTAAAGATGAAATAAGCACTACACATGCTAACATTTGTAAATTATTGCACTGATTGAAATTCAGCTGTGGCCGATTGGAATGTCATGAGGTTAGTCAGTATTGATGTCTGTACCAAATTTCACAGCAATCCATCCAATAGTTGTTGAGATATTTCACAGAAAGCCACAGATGTGGACCTCATGGTGATAAAAGGAAAAGCCATGGATCATCAATGTGCCATCTAAACATGCAAGATCACCTAAAATGCCGATACAAAGTGAAAATAGAGGGATGAAAGAGCTATCAAAGATGAATACAGCACACTAAGATATGGGTGCAGTGTTGGTACAGTCCATTAGCCATCAAACAAAACCTCCCACGTTGTCTTTTAAAAAAGGGTCACACCAGTTCTGTGAGTTGCGTTCAGCTCTACTGGACGTCCAAGTCTGCCTTTCACGTTACTTTATGAGTCATAGGTCTTATACATCATAGGTCATACGTCTGTCAATGCAAACTGTCAGAGCAACGCAACCGTAGCAGGTTAACAACTCCTGCCAAGTATGTTGTAAAGGTCAACTCATGACTTCCCATGTCAAAAATCTTTCAAGTATCGGTGTTGCCTTTAGAGATTTTCAGTGAATCACAGCTTGTGTACGTAAATGCTCCTTCGTCTCACAAAAACATGAAGTTTTAGACATCAAAGTGCACTGAAGCTGCCAACATCTGTGCCTGGTGCTGACTTGCTCCTATTATGAGTATAGTGGGTGTGTGAATGTTGGTGACATCTGTAATCATAACATCAAGAACTTAAAAAGGTAAAAGTTAGTCTGACTTCAGATCGGTTTGACCTCCTTTGCATCCACTGTTCTTTCACTTAAATAAAACCAGCAGCATGTTGAAATTCTCTCTGCGTGAGCAAACCAGAACAACAGCAAGATGAATGGTTATTTATATTAGTTTCTCATATTTTCAGTATCTGGAATATCTGGACATAAGGTTATCGTGTAAATATAGTGGACAAGGAAGTACCATATTTGCCTCTGAATTATAGCAGAGTAAAAAAAGTAGAAGTACGGGACTTGAGTAAATATACTTAACCACAGTTGTTTATAGCTATCACACTTACAGCCTATCAGGAGACCTTCGTATCTCACATACTAGGACATTGTGACTGAAAAGATTTTGTTACTGAGAGTGTCAAAATACTGTTCTGTTATCGAAACATGTAGAGTTTGTCACTCAATCATATTTCAAGTAAAGTAGCCTGAGGCCAGAGAGGCATCAAACACAACCCGTGACAGCTTACATCAGGTAGAATCAACACCTGTGTTTTTTCAGATATCAAAACATTTACAGCCTTTGCAAAGGTGAATCTCTGGGCACGGCTGCCTCAAGATGTGAAAGTTTGTTTTGGTTGTTCTATCTATCTGCATTTTTTTTCTCTTTTGTCTCCCCAGCTGTGGTTTATTCTCACTTGATGTAAATCGGGATGAGAGTCAAGCAAATGACACACGTCACAGTGAATGAAAATAAACATCGCTTCACTCTCTTACAGTTTGAGACGCATCTTATGTGTGGAGCTTCCAGTTTGGCAGCTAAACACAACCATGGTTGGATCAGAAACTCACACCTGGACGACCATCAATAATCGCAAACGACCCTGCCAAATGCTGTATAGTGGTGATGGTTATGTTTCTCTGCTTCAGTTTTACCCCACAATCAGTCTTTGAAATCTTACGTCTTGAGTGTGTTGTTTTCCAGAAACTGCCTGTGCCTCTTCATTCCTTTAAAAGTGCCTGCTGACTTGTTGGCATTGTTCTTTTGAAATCAGGCTTCTTTTACCTTTGTTGGGTTGTCTGTAATCTCACCAAGTTGTGAGAATTTAAACACAAGTACACTAACCTCATCTGTTCCCGGCGCTGTTTGAGATCATTCTTTTATGGCACCGGCACTGATGGATTTGATGGATTCCTGAATGTTTGAAAAAAGCCAGCAAAATTGCCCAAAATTGCAGACTTTTTCATCAAGCTGTTTATTTATATCAAAGTACAGCCCTTTTCCAATGCCACATCATACACAAGTGTCAAATCTATATTTATTTAATCATTTTTGGTTCTTTTACACCACAACAAACACTGCTAAACCAATCAGTCTTCTAAGAGATCTTTACAGTAAGAAAACAAAAATAATCTTGCACGAAGGATACCTGCATTATCTTAATGTCTATGTTCACATTAGTTAATAGCTGAGTTCGTTAATGTGCCTGTGCCACAATGTAAAAGTTAAAATGGTTTCAGTTGTGACAAACTCCTTTAAAGGAACCAATGTGAAAACTTCACTCGACATTGTGATAATTTGTCTGGTCGAGAGAAGTCCAATAACAAATGTCAAAGGCTCCATTTAACAAGTGTTTTTCTCTCTTGACATCCACTTTCTCGTCTGCGGTGTCAAACTTGTCCTTTAATTTCCCTGAAAACGTATATGTCTATATGCGTCTTTCACCCTTAAAAAAGTTCCCGCGTCCTTTAATTGACTCGTCTACGAGACGGGCTGTCACGTCCGTCTCTCTTAACAACCACATCCACCATTCACCCACCAGAGGATAATGGCCAGGAGGAAAGGTGCCTTTAGGTGCCTCCGAGCCCTCTTTCCTGCTACCTTGGCCTGATTAAAACAATTGAGGGGGAACACGCAGGGGTACTTGACCCAAACGGTGTATCGTACCAAATTGCTTTTGTTAGGTGAACCCGGCGATATGCCTGGCCTGCCTGTCTGCCCGTGTCCAGGGGGGATTTGAGATGCATATACATGAGCGCTGCAGGCTGGGAGGGGAGTCAGGTGGAGTTGTGGAGGCCAATTTAGGCCTAGCAGGAGAGGTGAGGAGGACAAAAGGAGAACGGAGAAGAGGGCAGGAGGCAAACCTAATAGAGCTTCCTGCTAACAAGCCCCATCTCTGGGCTTTAAGTCTGATGTCACCACATCTTCTCCTCCTCCTCCTCCAGCAACGCTCACTGTTTGCCTCTGCATAATTTCCCACACTCATTTCGTTACGCTGTTATGCTGCTTTCTCCACTTTACTCCTTACACACCAATTTGGATGGGCAGCAGTGAGTTAAAGACTTTTTCCTCTTTCTGCCTCATTTGTGGAGGCATACAACAGGACAGGTTCTGGTGTTTGTTTGCGTGTGTGTGTTGTCTATCCGTCTTTGTCAGACAGGTGCTTTGTTAAGCTGCTGCCAATCATTGTCTGGGTTGTCTTCTCCTCCCCAGGGGCTGAGTTTTTTTTCCACCTCCATGCACAGTTTGTTTGCGAGTGTAACCAAAAAGGAGCCAACAAGTTCAGGAGAGGAGATTACATCTCTAAGTTTTCTTTCCCTTTAGACATTTCTCATGCGTCCCACGCTCCAGAGGCGTTCATTAAAGCAGAGTTCCTCATAGCAGCGCTTCGGGCCTGGTAGGTAACAGGTCAAAAAGTTTCCCTCAGGCATTACCTACCTATTTAACAAAGTCACAATGACAAATCCATTACAGGTGTTTTTCCTCAATTTGACTAATGGATGCAGAGTCACATTTCTTGTACTGTATGTGGGAACTTTTAGTTTGGTGTACTGTGTATGTTTAGATACCAGAGCAGCAGAATAGAAAGAAAACTTCACACATTCGATGACAGATAAAGAAACTTTAATTCATAAAAAAGCTATAATAATATATGCTCAATATTTAATTTAAACCTCTGCAGACTGATATCAGTTGTACACTGTTAACCACAAAGTAATCTTCTTCCTGTGCTGAAGTTAACTGACTTCCACCCTGAGGCAGGTGAATTAAAGCTCCCATTATTACTTAAACCGCTGACTTAGTTCCCATCACAACTATATTTATCTGCCACAGCTACTTTTTGTTAAAGAGACAGTACATAATTCATGTTCTTACCTTGATACTTTTTTTTACTGACAAACCAAAATCTGCAATTGCAAAAGACAAAAGTGGTAAAAATTTTTAGATTAGCCTGCAGATTTGTTTCAGATATGAGTGACAGCTGATCAGTGTAGTCTGTCATACCCAGAAGCAAGCTCGGCTCAAGTGGGCAGTCTGTCTAATAATTGTTTAGATATTTCAGTCTGGACCAAAGCAGTGGATCTACCAACCTACTGTTCTTGCCGTCCTTAAGAGTTTGCTTGCATGCCTAAAAGTTCTCAACGTGCACCCCAGTTTGCCGAGCCAAAAGGATACCAAAATTATGAGAAATTCAAATGCAAAACCCCCTTTGACCCCATAAAACCTCTTTAACATGAACAGCTCCTTAAATTGGGTTGCGTTACCACTTGCACATTCAGGAGATGTTCTGTCAGAGATGGAGGGTTAAACTGAGGGCTTGTCTGCCTGTCAATCAAAGCGGCATGAGACGAACATCTCTGTCAAAAATCAACTTCACCCCCCTCCCACCAAGCCGCGGTGCTCTCATTTTGACATCTGTGTTAAACAAGGACTCCGACAAATCCTCCCTCTGCAGGCTTAGAGCAACTACCTGGGGAAATCACAGCTGTCTGGGTGTGTGATTGTGTGTATGCATGTGTCATACATATCCATGATGCCACTGCTCCTCTGCCAGCATGCACGAATGGGTGTGTGCATGTGTATGGTAGCAGCATCCGATATGCTTTGGTGTACCGACTCCTGGGGGTAATTGACAGGCTCAGGCTCCTTGTTTAGGCCGGTCTCATGGGGGGCAGTTAGGCTGCCTGCACTCAGAGCTGCAGACCTCCACTCATGGAGAATGCATAGAGGGATCTCTGGAGTATCTGCGGATTAGCTGCGTTTTAAAAGGCAAGGGGGCAAATAAGGCCACGGCAGGTGAAGTTGTATGTCATGCTTTAAGTGTGTGAGGCCCGAAACTGCAGAGGTAGAGGTAGAAATAGTAGCAGTAGTTAAGGCTGCATGACATCACCTGAAAATGACAAGATGAGTTGTCAAAAATAGCTTAAATGTGATCATTTAGTCATCATCAGTGGAGGATATTGGTCATTCCAGGCTCCTATACTCATATATCCATTTTTTTTATTCTCCAGAGCTGCTGTTTGGGCTGATTGGTCAGGTCACAGGCTATTCATTTAAAAATTGAATAAATCATTTAAATTGAGATATGAGTAAACTCTGGAAGTATTAACAATAGTTTGGTAGCACTGGTTTTCTTTTACTGTTGGGGTAGATGGACATATAACCCAATCAACCGTATCCTTACAAAGCGCGAGGTAGCCTTTTGTAAAATCTCAATAAAACTACTGTATATCTACCAATATCACTATGTATGTGTGTATTTAAGTATGTGCAGTATAATCACTGTATGTGCACATACTGGCATAACTGTCGTTAGGTATTTATTTCACTGTCTGAACATTTTAACCAAAAATTAATATAGTAATATGGTCTGGTAAAAAATAATATTAGCCTGGTTAGCAGCAGAAGAGGTTGGTACCTCAAACACAAATTCAGGAAACACATAATGTTTAACAAAGAATACGTATCCGTATCGGTCCTTTTCCTCATTGCAGGTATTTCCTCAGTGATGCTTCCCACCCACAGTCAGTCTGACATGATCCAACCCGTGGCCGTGATGACTTAGTGAGACTCTGCCTGTGATGGCAACATTAACAAATACAACCTCTCATCCAGAACATCAAACAGGGCAGGGCCTCCAGGAGGAACCAGGGGAGAGGTTAACGAACATTACAGATGTTTTATTTCATAATGTCAGCAGTTAATGAAATGTCACTCACACTGACTCTCGTGACATTTGTATTATCATAACAATGATGCTCTACTCACTGAGGCATATAGGACTAATTTACATTGCCTTGATTCTGTAATACATGGAATAATAGTAATGCTAATACAAGGGATAGACGACATGATCCACACTAAAGATTTAGTCCTTAAGTGTGACATCAGAGCTGCAAACTCTAACTTAGCAGCAATACTCAGCGATAAAACAACCAATTAGCATTTTGATATGTGGTTTATGTAATAGATGCATTTATCAAAAACACTGAATAAATACACTGAGACACACTGTTACATCTAAAATAAAGTTTACACTTTTGCTGTAGTTAATTTAACTGCAATGCTCAAGAGCTTCATGTTTTTCTCCACCCACTGAAACCTGCAGCAGCATGTAGTAATAACATTGCTAATGCTGCAATGATGGAAATATTTTAAGTTGAAGCAATAATATTTGTATTTGAAATAGAGATATTTTTATGTACCACTGATACAAGACTACAGTAGTCCAAGAATCCTGAGAGTTTACATCCAAATAAGGCAATTCTGCACGTAGGTACAGTATAGAAATTAAGGTTATGGATGTCAATATGGCGATGTGGCCCATCAGACTTTTATGCAGGAGACTGAAGTTTGTTTGATTGCAAATTAAATTACATTGAGCTGTTTTAGTCACTGAAAACAATATTTCCTTAATATCCCTAAAAATGTCCTTAAAAATATTGCGGCTTTTTATTATCTTTTCAAGTTTGCTGTTGTTTGCTTATGGTTCCTTTAACTCCAAATACTTAAAGGCTTACATTGCACCATAATAACCAATATTTATTTAATTTGCATTATTGTTTATGGTCATATGAGTCATGCATTACTGTATATCTGCAGGCATTACCGTGGTGATGTAGGCATGTTTTGTCACAGGAACATGACCCTTCGCAGAGGTCTGGTGGTGTGCAGGAAGATGTATTTATTCTCCCTTGCTCACTATCAGACCTCACACAGCTCCCTGCTCATCTTAAACATGACACCAAACATAACCAAAAAGACACACGACGCAATTAACCTCTCATCGAAATGGCAACCGTGCTCACACAATCTCACCTGAACCCGCTGACAGAGCAGGAGAGCGACACGTCGTGAGCACTTTCATCAAAAGTCGGCATCTTGCGGTTTGCTGGATTCCACATCTGCTACGAGACAAAACTATCAAGTGATTGTGCGAAATACCACACGTTTTCAGTGATGTTAGCCAGGCGTGAGAGATCACACAGGAGTTGTTTATTTTCTGTGTCTGAGCCTGGCGGTCACGCCTGGCTTTTCTGAAACTCCTCAAGCAGAACACGGTCTCATTAGACAGCTGCGATGAATTGATTATGATCTGACAGTGCATGGATCCACAGAAACGGTTGAAAGACGAGTGAGTCATCATCTAAAGGGAGATGCCAAAGTGACTGCAGGTTTTTCGATGGGTCTGTCTGTGCTTTTATTGCAACAAAAATATGTTTCGGTTGTTTTACAGATGTGTGACAGTGCAGATAATCTCCTCCTTTAAACTTTGCAGTGCTGCACAGCTCAGGGTGGCAGATCAATGGCAATCAGGTTTGGAGGCACGCTTCCCAGTTCTCTTTCAAAAACATTAGCTCATGGTATCGTAATGCATCTCGGGTACAAATGTACTTGCCTGTCATTTTCTGTAACAAAAGGTAGCTAATTCTGAGTCCCAAGCCAAATTTACAGTGCATGGCCGCACAGTGCTGTTCATCTTATGTTTGTTATAATTAATAAAAAATTTGTTTTTCTTCGTTTTCTATGACAGCAAGATGATTATTATTGACTTTTCTGCTGTTGGTCAGACAAAAGAAGAAGGTTCAATGTGTTAACTTGTGTTCAGGGAGCTTAGGAGGACATTTTTTTTTGCTATTTCTTTTCATTCGGTGCACCAAAGGGGGGTGATTGTGTCCCAGGGGATAAACAGGTTGCCCACTAATAGGAAGATCTGTGGGATTAATCCATTTATCAAAGAAAATCCTGTGCAGAACCGGGTCTACTGTTTTGGCTTGAGTTTACAGATGGAATTTTTCTTCAGGTTAACAAAAACACAATCCCTCCCATGTCTACATGTCATTAATCTTAGTCATTTGACTGTACGCCGTGGCACTGCAATGACAAACATGGCGCAGTGGCTTCTGCCAAAGGCCGCATGCTGCCAAGCCCCGAGGTGTGGCTGCCTGGTTTGGTCACCTCTTCTCCAGATGGTGGTTTGGTTGTTGGGCAATCTGACGGCCTGCATGACAGTTTGGTTGGTTAGTTTGTTGTCTGTTGAGCTGACTGACAGTTTGTTGGATGTCTCTCTCTGTCTCTTTCTCTGCTTCAGCTTGCTCTTCGGTTGTTTGTGCCCGCATATTAGGTGATAAGATTTCCCCTTTTTTTTCTCATCGGCAGATGTACCTCAGCCGTTAACGCGGTGAGTAGAAAGTTACCATAACCAATAATAAACAGCGGACAAACTGCACAAATAATTCCGAGATTTTAAAAAACAGAATTGTACCTTTTATAATGCTTCTCCTGTAAAGGTTGTAAGATTTGTGCTTAAAAAAACTGTCTTACTTAACTGAATGGGAAAACCCCCATGGCGTCCTTACAAATACAAAGTCAATAGGCCTGTTTTTCACATAGTATAAAGTCTTAATAGCTGTTTTGGCTTCCTCTGATGGGTGACTTGGTGGTGATTTGGAGAATAAATTTGAGTTTAGCCTCTTAATATCCTGTATTCCCGCTTGCATTTTAACATTGGAAAAATAATATTATTACCCATTATTTTGTTTGTTGTTGTCGTTTCACACACATTTCCCCTAAATTCAGCCCTTTATATTTTTAGTATATTTGCAACCATCAGGAGCTCCACTATAACTCGAGTTTGTACTGACCGGTCTGCAGGAAGAAGGTAAAAAGAGGAAATCTTGGGTATGTAAGCCACAGTTTGGAGACCTCTCAGGTCAGGCACAGAGATTGTTTGATCAATCAGCCTTCAACCTTCAATCTAAATGAAGGTTTCGTTTAAGGGACAGTGATGACCACAAGCCGCCTGTTTGGCTCGTTGCCTGGTGAACTTTCTTACAAAATATTTGGCTGGTTAGGTGGTTGGTCTTTTGCTTCTTGGGTTAGTTGACTGACTACATCACTACAGACAACAACACAGCACCCTCAAGGCAAAAACTTGTGCATGAGGACTTTAAAACGCAGACTACAGTCGGCCCTGCTTACGTGACCCACATCTGGTTATACACAGGAAAACCAAACCGTAAGCCGCCAAGCAAAATAAGACACAAACTTGGTAATTTGTCATTTCTGTCAACATACACAAGAGACAGACAAAGGATCAAGGTAATGGTTTATGATCTGGATGCGTATTGGTTTGTTTATCCCATCCTCCTGAAAGATGGGGAGAGGGGAGGAGGAGAGAAGGAAAGACAGATGTTGTTTAAAAAGTATAATCCTCAGGTCTGTGATGGGGTCTGTGGCTCTGCTGTGTGTCTCAGCTCAGGCTGTAACACTGTGTGGCAGCTTCATTGAGGCTCACCCACAGACGTCCTTTTATTTGGTTTTATTCTTTGTTGTCGAACTTTATTTATCTGTTTGTTCATGTAGCTTTCCCTCAATGACAGAATGAGACAGAAACAGAGAAATAAAGTAAAAATGAACTGAAACACCACCAATTATTTTCATTCTGATCTGTTTCATCTCATGTATGTGCATGAGAAAATAAGTTTCATTATGTCTGCTAAAGCAGCTTTAAGACATTATGGGCTGTGGTGGCAATATGACTTTTAAAAAGCAGCAAAAGTGCAAAGTAAGCTGTAATAGCTACATCAATTACCTACTGCATAGAGTAGTAAGAAATTTAAAATGCTGCCATAGACACATCACACCCATGGGATTTATTTAACACTTCCTATTTCTGTTCATGCTTTATTCCTTCAGTCAATTGATTCCTAATGAAAGGATTTAGTTCAATTAGTGCTGCTCTGCTAACTACCTAAAGCTTCTTCACTGCACAGGTGAGTAAAACATATTAGTCTGCAAAAAGGAGAGAGGCTCACTACCAGTTATGACTAAGACTCATCCCCGTAAGCCCGACTTTCATGGATCATCAGCAGCCTCTTTAGCTGATCCAACATCAGTCATGAAGTTCATGGGTGGGTTGCTGTCAATCGCCACCAAGTAGCTTTAGCTGCTCCCATTAGCACAACGGAAAAGCTGCTGTATTTACTGCAGTCATGTAAAGGTTTAAATAACAAGAAGCAGGATTCCTGGTGAGACAAAAAACTGTGGTTAAACACAAAAGGCTTCAATTCCTCTGAAGATTTCTGATGGCCATTTGAAGTCATCTCAAGGCAAACCAATTTCAAGATATATGTTTATTATACCAGTGACAGCATATGATTATTTTTGCTTAGTTTCCACAAAATGAATTTGCAAAACAAATGCTAAACCTTTTTTCGTGGACAAGATCTTTCATAACATGCAAGATGAGAACAACATCCATCAACTTCATCAGACCATAACGATGTTTCAGTTTGTCATTGATTAATCACTGCTGCAAAATAAAACATTTATCATTAAATTATTCTGACAAACAATAACTATTTACTATCGACAGAGCATGTAATTGTTATTTTAGTATTAAGTATTTGAAAATGAGGAAGAATTTCCCACAAAATCCTTTATTTTAGTAAAGATCATGGACTCAAATTACAACTTAATCCCTCACGCAGGGTTGAGCAAACAATGATGTTTTTTCCCACAGTATATCTGCAGGTAAAATATTCAATAAATGTACATAACCCAGATCTGCAATCCCTTAAAAATATGAAATGTATAATTACAATGTTTGCAATTGGTGTTTAACGCGGCTGTTTTTTCATACTTGGCAGCGCTATTGTCAGACATTTCATTGTTGCTATTGAGCAAAGCATTCATCCATTAATCTCACGATTCTCAATCAACTGTTTGTTCAGACAGAATACAGGATGAAGGTGTGTGTAGTCTGGGTGTTATTTCCTGTCCTATTGTGTGTTGTCATACAGCGAAATGGTGGGAACTTCGCGAAACGCTTGCTCGTCTTTTCACAGGAGTGTTTGTCGGTGTTCCTGTGTGTCTGGCTGTGGTTTCTCACACAAACTAGTTTCTGCTTGCCTTGCGGCGACATCTGAGGTAAGGAGCGTGAGTGGGTGTGTGTGAAATGTGTACACGTGTACGTGTGTGGCATGGAGTCTCAAAGCGTCAATCACATTTAAATCCAGAGATAAAAGGAAGGGGATGCCCTTCCCTGTCTTTTAATTATAGTGTTTGTGGTGCAGGAGTCAGGAAACTCAGATGTAATGTAGCGTACAGTAACCACTGTTCCGCTTACCTGCCCAGGTAGACAACTCAACTCCCTCACTGTGAACCGAGTCTCATGCTTAATTAATCATTTACGTTACATGGAGAGTGTGAGGAGGTGAAGCTGAGCCAAGATAAAGAGAGGTAAAGAATCGCTGGTGTCTTCTTTGTTTTACAGTTTTGTTGTGTTGATGGGGCCGTGGGGGAAGAAGCAGGACAACAGGGGGTTAAAGGGGAGAGTAGTTGCCATGGTAACGCAGGTATAGCGTATTGTTTAAGGCAGAAGGGAGAGGCTGGAGGCAGACAGGTTAATCCTCTCCAGGCAACCAATTACAGACTTCCATCTCCCATCCTTCCTCCCCCGTATAATCTCACTGACTCACCCTTACACTCCCTTCCCTCCTCGTTACCCGACTCTTATCCTTCCCCAGCACGTCCACCTCTCCTCTCGGTCTTTTTCTCCCACGACGCAGCACGGTATTCATAGGAATTGTGTCCATATAGGCTTAATCTACACATCAAGAATTAAATCTGGCGTTGACGCAGGATGTAGGGTCGATTATGTCGCGAGACAGAAAGTTAAAGGTGCGGAGCTCGGGGCAGTGGATGGGCGTGTAGTAGTTCAACCACAATTTCCCCAATTTTTAACCATATCATAACTGTCATGTGGAGATGCTGTTGAGAGAAAGACTTTTTAAAATGCTGGCACTGAATAAAAAAAAAAAAAACATATTCTCTCGAGTTTTTGCCAAAATGTTCTTATCATGATGGTCAGATAGTCCTCCATGTTGTTCGTTACCCCAAAATAACATGCTCAAAAAGAAGATGAATTTTGTGAGAGAAGAAAAGGAGGAAGAAGAAGTGACGTTATTATTTCAGCATTTCAGTATGGGGAGGAGGTCGGGGGTGGATCAACCAAACATCAGATGGGTCATTTCCCATTTTCAGCCCACAATCACCACTTCTTTTCTTTTTCTTTTTTTACATGTTGACCAAGTTTGTTTCTCAACCAAAACCAAATTTTTATTATTGTAACCATGACAATGAAGCTTAACCTTAACAAAGTGCCCATTTAGACCCAAACCACAATGCTTCCCCGACCTTGACAAAGCTTTTATTTCAACCCAATCCATCATCTTTCCTTAAACCTTACCGAGTCACTGTTGTGACCAAACCTTAACCACAGCATTGTCACATCATAAAACAGATTTATGCCTTACTAGTGCTTCGTGACACACTTGGAAGACACATAGACCGGATCAGAAAACGCTGCCATGCTTCGTCAGAGGGCGTGAACAAACAGTGCCGTGTAATTTTGTGGAGTTGTTGTTGTGGTCTCTTCTTATATTTACCCTAAAGCTATGATCATCTGCAGTGACTATAGCAGGTGTATTCATGGAGGTCCACAGCAAAATTAGCTTAAGGGTACATAAATAATAATTGATTCACGTTGAATAGGTTTGATAATGAGAGTAAATCCCTCTAATAATGTCTAAAGTGAAAGTAAGCTTGAGGTAGATCTTTTTTTTTTCTTCAGTGTGTATGTTTATGTGAGCTGCTTTTTTTGTTTAGAGTTCAAAATTCAGGTTTATTATAGTGTGCAAACCACATGCTGACGTTTGGAAACATTACACAAAAGTAGGTTTACACTTTGCATTGATTTGCTTTACATGCACATTTAATCATGTTTGCATACATAAAATCTACTTTTCTTGAAGGAGTTAAGTATTTGTACAATGCTAATTTGAGTTTTTGTATAGGAAGCTAACTGTTGTGTGAACTCCTGCACACAAAGCAGGAAGATTAGTCATTGAAGTATCATCTATCTATGCATTTATCTATCAGTTACTGTTGTAATCTAATAATCACATCATGCATTCAGCACACGACCTGTGAAATGTGACTTGGCTTGTTGTTATCTGACGATCACTACTAAACTGTGTATTTAATCCAACACAGACATGCTTTTACATTAAGTTCCTCTGTGGTTCTGTTCAGACCACATTCCTTTCAGTCAAGCTGTTTTGACTGGCACGCCAGGAGCGACGGCACAGTTTGTTCCTGCTACGTCTTCCAGTGTAAGTATTAAACCTGACTGAACGTTTGCCACAATGCAACGCAGCATCACCTGGTAGATGACAGCTAAGGTCAGAGGTAAACCTGAAAACAGACTGAGTGTTGCTTACCTATAGTAGCACATTACATTTTGTTATTAGTGAACATTTTACAGCTGCAACACTTGCTGTATGAACATTTTGCAACTTAGCAAGGAGCAATAAAGTATTTCCTAGTTTTGCCAACAAAAAATTGAATGTGTTGGAACAAGAAGTGCATAGATATAGCTTCTAGGATACAGTTGATCTTTAAGTGTCTTTGATTTTTATCATTATGTGTGTAATTGAGCTGGACAACTAGTACTTATACTTAATTTCAGACACATAATAAAATAATGTGGGGCAGGACAAGCAACATACTGGAGCAGGCGAGATTTTTGTCGAGGCTTTCATCTGTGGAGGAGCAGAAAACTGATCTAATCCTTTAATGGGTGGATGCTGAGTCATCCTGATGTTCGTCACTCTGAGCACCATCTGTCACACACTGCAGGTTGTGAAATAAAGTCTGAGATCCACATTATGCTTAAATGTGATGAGAATGAAAACTACGGGAAGAGAGAGAGAGTCTGAGAGAAAGAAACTTGTTTACCAAACCTAAATTGTTTACGTCTCTTTTCATAATTTAAGGAACATCTGACCTCAACTGAATATTTCCTCCTGTGGTCGATGTACTAATCCAGCACAAACTTTTTCAGTTTAATCTGAGAGCAAAAATAACTTTCCATTTTTATTTGCTGTCTATTGTTCATCCCTCAATGTGGACATAATTTCTTACGGTTTTGATTTTTCTCTTGCAGTTAATTATGCCCAGCGAAGATGCCAAAACCGCACAGTTTGATTCTGGGTCATGCACTAATGTGTTTCAGTCAACTGTGTTTGCTTTTGCGCTGTTTAGACACTTTAGAAAACAAACTTCTTTATTCTGCAAGTCCCCGTGAAGTGCAGCCAAACACGATGCAGGGTCCAAACACAATAAGCTCTCACTTTGTGCCATCGCTTTGCAGAGAACCAGCATCCCCTCAGACGCGTCGCCAGTGGTCACACTCAGAGTTTTATTGTTTCATATCTCAGCTTTTCTGCCAGACCAGATGGAGACCAACACTGATGAACAATAAATGACATCTTAAGGGCATTACACAAGCCTGTTCCCATTAAACTATTGCAGCGATAGCTGGTGTTGCTTAAAAACCTGCGGGGATCGAGATTTTTTATGGCTTGATTCAAATTAAAGCTCCATTTATTGGACATTGTTTTAACTGAATTCAAGTTACAGTAAGCACAACTTTCACAACAGATCAGATTCACTCATGATGCTCTGATATCGGCCCTCTACCACAAAACAATATGAATATCAACAAAAATAGTTGTTGTCAATAACTGAATTAAGTATCTTTGAATTTTGAAAGTAACATAAAAACACAGATTTAGGCCTCCATTGGTCACCGCAGTGAAGCATTTGGTAGCGAAGATTAATCCATTTTATGCTCTTATGAAATATGTAAATATCCAGACAAAACAAGTCAGACATGAAAAGAACATTTCTCCTTTAGGACTGCTGATATTTTATCAAACCGCCTTCACAGCACAGTCGAGAGCACAAACTGCTACAAGGGCCCCAATTAGGCCCCTGCTCCTGGGGTAAGAGTACCCCAGAGAGGCCCTCCCCCTGGAGACACCCTCCCTCCCCCCTCACTACCTAAATCCCCGTGCAGGGATTAAAGATGGCTGGGCTGCAGGAAAAAAAGATGATTCCCAAAGCTTCTTGCCCTTTTTTGTTCTTGGGAGACAGAGTAGGTGTTCGGTGAGTGGGGGGAAGGAAGAAGGTACTGTAAGTGTGTGTGTGTGTGTGTGTGTGTGTGTGTGTGTGTGTGTGTGTGTGTGTGTGTGTGTGTGTGTGTGTGTG
>JBAJHX010000067.1:18676464-18691638 GCA_037176925.1 Amniataba percoides | reverse complement strand
GTGTGTGTGTGTGTGTGTGTGTGTGTGTGTGTGTGTGTGTGTGTGTGTGTGTGTGTGTGTGTGTGTGTGTGTGAACGTATGTCGGCAGGCTGAGAATGTCGGTTTGTGTATTTCCATTTGAACATGTGGCACTCTGTGAGTTTCAGTTAATGAGCTGGAGTCACTGAGAGTCTGCTGACGTGTTGCACCGTTTAAACCATCTCTTCCTGTCTGTCTGCTTACCTGCAGAGGTGTGTGTGCATGTGTGTGTATGTGTGCGTGTGTGTGTGTGTGTGTGTGTGTGTGTTATTGCCAGAAGGAGGTATTAGTGCACAATGGGTTGGAGGCACTAAAATGGCAGACTGGTGCAGTGGAGTAATTTGTTCTTCCTGGCTTGTAGCACACAGCGTAACACGCCGCGTGCTTCTAAACAGGCCCGAGTGACGCTGATGTTCAGACTGTAAAACAGGTAGTCCATTCATGAGGCTGCCATCGCCACACATCCAGGATTTAGGAGCGTCCACGTTCCCAGCTTTTCCCACACAGCTCGGCCGGTATGACACTGGCACCTCCGGGGTCGGCACATCAAAGGGCTCGGCCACCCCGTGAGGCTCTTTGCATCCCAGCATCCAGCAGTCACAAAATGATTGCAGGTGTTGTGAAAGGACGAGCAAGCTGAGGTGGAAAAAAGTCCTTTAAAAAACGAAATAATATAAAAACTACACTGAGATTTGGGTTATAATATTTTAGCACCCTGTTCATATCCCTGAGCTGCTTGTTCTTTCCTCGAAAGTATAGTTTGTCAAAAACTGAATAATTTAAGTATTTAAACTACGAATCCTCTTTCTAACTTTTGACACTTTGTCCTTTATGTTTTTAGCTGCAAGGTAAAGATTTGTCCAAATTATGTAAGGAAGTTCATTAAGTGCATAATACTTCTTATTTATTTTTCTGATATTTATCTTTAATATTAGTAGGGATGCTTTATTTTCATGTTTGGTTATTGTGGTATTATATTATAAACAATTGTAAATTATTATTATTATTAATAATATTATTATTATTATTATTAATATAACATTTACTACTTGTTATATATATGACAAGTCTGTAATAAAGAGAGAAACAGGACAATGCACTTTATGAGAAAGTTAACTTGTGGATAAAATTTTTTTTACCAGAAATAGAGGATGATAAAAAACAATCAAAATGATCAGATCTCAGACATTATTACTAAATATTTTACTTAGAATTAAGATAGTCTACCTGACTTTCTGAAGGATTTTTATTATTTAGTTTGATTTCACGCTGAGTAGGAAGTTTTGTGTACTTTTCCTCAGTAAGGCGGGAGTTGAAGTGAGCCTCTTTGTGTGACTTTGCTGACAGTGTGTGAGCTTTTATTTCACACTGATGCTTTAGAAAAAGATGTTCTATGAACCTGAAAAAGGCTTTCTCTTTTTTTTTTTCCAACTGCTTTCTCAGCCCAGTTTCAGATGTGAAGCTGGAGGCGTTTCTCTTCCTCTCCAATGTTTAAAATTATATAAATATATCTCCCCTCTCTTTTGGTTTCAATCAAATCTTCTGCTGCTCTCAGCTCCTTTGTATTGGCACACTGTTGGAGCAGACTCAAAACACACACACACACACACAGTGATGCTTGTTAGGCCCTGGCAGAGAAAAGAAAAAAAACTGAGGCAGCAAAGGGGGGGAAAGGAAGAAAAAAAAAAAACATCCCCGAGGTAGCTTGTAAATTGCTCTGGAATGCCGACGCAGCCAATCACGTGTGGGGAGACGGAGCCAGGTTGGGAGGGGCGGGCGCACAGCAATGATGATGCTAATGCAGCCAATTAGAGCTGGGCCGGCCACGCTCCCTTTCCCCCCTCCACAATGTCAATGGCAACATTTATCCCCCAATAAAACAGACATGATCTCAGGAGCCTGGGCCCTGCCAGGGCTTTCCGTTCCTACAAATTTCAGTTGATTGTACAGTGCTGTGCCTGGAAGCACTTCGAGGGATGATTACTGAGCTTGTGTTACACGTTTAAAGGGAGATTCCACTGCGTTTTCTTTGTTTTGACTGAAATATTAAGACTTAAACACAGGGTGCTGTCTGTTATTCCCAACACAGAGAAAAATAAAGTTGATGCATCTACTAATGCTGCTATTACTACACACACACACACACACACACACATTCAGGCAGCAGGATTAACCACCTGAGGCTGGAAACAGTAGGGAGGACAAAACAACCTAAAACAATTAACAACAATAGAGTGAAATCAGGGATCTAAATCTCTTTAAGTGTAACGAGACGAGTTCAGGCCGTCTGGCTAAAATGTCAAATCTCTAAGATCTCATTTAAAAGTGGTCTGGCTAAATCTTTGTTTTCAGCTTTAACATTGTGAATTTCACCCGGCTGCTTTCCAGCGTTCGGTCGAGAACGATGGAGATAAAGCCCATAAAGCCGGTAAACCTGCAGCTTGAGTTAAAAGATAAAAATCAGCACGGGGACAACATGCTGGTCACAGTGAAAAACATTGGCAGCGTAACTTCTCCACAAAAACAGGAACATATGCTTTTCTATTATAATTAAAATATCCATGTGCACATTATTTCCCAAGGCTTGGTTCAAAAATTGAGGCTGGGCATGAAACATACAGAGAAAAAAAACTTTAGCTGTGTGCTTTGTATTTGCAAAAAAAAGTTTGAGTGATTGTAATTACATGGTTTACATATTTCATCCATGGAGTATTATTTTATAATGTGGAGGACATCAGATGTAATTTTGAAAATGTTTTTTGTCGTCTACTCTCTTAGTCTCTCTTAAATCCACACAAGCAGTGTGTTTTTCAGCAGGTCAAAGGTCTTTTTGTGCGTACGAAGTTGAACCAAAACTGGATTAAAAACTAAATCCGGCATAATGGATCAGAAATGCACTGTAATACCTGGATCTTTGTTTTCTTCACTGCATGTTCAGCGCTGATCGTGTTCGTCACTTCCATCAACACCTGCCATCGACCGATTTTTAGATCATCGTCTCTCAAATGTTGTATTTGGAGGACGTGACACTATTTATTTCCTCAAGTTTAGAGAAGAAATCCCCTTTCTTTTATCCGACCTACTTGTACAAACAGAGAATTTGAAAAACAAATCCATTTACTGATTTGTTTTCTGCGTTTACGGGACAAGGAGTGCCTATATTTCCTGTCTGTGTGTATTCAGGAAGCTGCACAGTGAATAAAACCTTCATAAAGGACTTTTTCTGAGAAGTGGCAGATGTTTTCCTGAAAATATTTCTCATGCAAACCCTCACTGCCAACAGGTTTATCTTATTAATTAGTAATAATATTACATTTCAAAGTGAATAATTAGTTAAACAGTGGCCTCTTTGTTATATCTTTGTTGCTAGATCGCTGTCTGTCTGTCTGTCTGTCTGGAAGGTGTGGAAATGTTACACCTAATCTTGTTGATGCATCTAAAGACCATTATGGTGTGAGCTGCAAGACAATGGCCCTTTTAAGCCTCATAAAGCCTGTTGAATTAGCAGTTTAACATGTTTGTCTGAGTTGCCAGTGTCATTCTGTGGATGAAGTATCTGTGTACGTGCGGACATCATATGAAGACTCATATTCTCCGCAGCGCACTGTTAGCGCCTAACGTGCTAATGAAGGTCGCCTGCATGCGTCTGTGAGCTGTTTGTCCTCTTTTTGTTTTGTCATGTGTGAAATAATATTTTCAGTGTAAATTAAAATGCAGAAAACGCACAACTCTGATGTTCTTACCTTGCAAAATGTTAGATTACACAACACAGGTTACACAACGGTACGCTTCACCTCTCCCGGCTCCATGATTGCGTCTTTGTTCGCAGTGGAAGTTTCACACTTAGATACGAAACTTCAGAGCTTAAAGTTGTGTTGTAAGCAGTGCCCTTTCTCTATTTTTACATTAAAATAAAATACTGCAAACTTTATCTTAGGAATTTAACTCATATTTCATACTTAGTTGACTATAGATAATTAATAACTTCTTGGCATTAAATGTACAAAAAATATACAATTTGTTCACCTTTTGTAATCTTTGAAATAAGTCAAACTCTTGACCAAAACTAAAACCGTAGGCTACAGGATGATGCAAATCTTTAACTGGAACGATAACAACTTTGATTTTAAGTATTTCATTCTAACTGCAAAAAGAAAAGAAAAAAAAAGCGAGACAAAACCAACATGCCAAATTGTGGTGGAAATTTAGCATTCTTTTACAAAAATAGAAAGTTGCAGTATTGTTGAAGAAAACTAGGCCCTTGCTACGTCTGAAAAGTTGTGGTTTGGTGGCTGTGAGAACACACTTTTCATATTTTCCCCTCACATGTCTAACTTCCTGTTGGCGGTATCCAGCGGCGCCCTCCGTCGTCTCGCCATCACACTCGCCGTCTTTTCGTTCCGCATGTGGCCCACGAAAACGGGGCGTTCAGCACCTCTCGCTTGTCATTAACAGCGCCACTTAGCAGCTCCGTTATCTGCCTGAGACAATGCTTCATCACTGGATTAGAGTCTAATTGGCTGCATTAGCCGCCTGCCTCCCCCCCGGCTCTGCAGCAGCTGTGATCTTAAAGACCCCGACCCCGAGCCAGACACAGTGAAAGCTTTGCCCCGCCACCGACAGTCAGCAGGTAGGAATGGAAACATGTTTTGGAAACTGGTGAACTTTAGATAAATAATACAATCCAACACTTGCTTGCAATTACGCTGCTGTGGTCGCCTCTCACACTTATTATGCCCGTACATGGGCAAAGCCAGTGAAAAGATGAAGAGATAAGTGAACAACGTGGGGGTGATTTGAACCCTTTGGACATCAACTGAATTTATTTATTTATTTGTTTTTTTAAGTATTTAAAGACATTCCCTCATTTTTTTAGAGCATTCAGATGTTCCCCCAAGTCCCCAAAATGTTCTCAAAGCTGAAAACTCTGCAGGATTTGGCAGCACTGGGAAAAAAAATCTCACCCCTCCAAAAAAAGGCACAAGCTGGTTGTTAATGTGCCAGCATTTTGAAGCCATGAAGGGTTTTTTATTTTTATACCCTCACATAAAAAAAGGTGAGCAACTTAAAATGCACAACAAACCTCCAAAAGCACTTTTTGCTCAAAACGTTAAGCTCTTCGCACCGATTCCAGGGCACCAAACACATTTCTGAGATTTTTACCAGAAATCTCATTAAGGCCCATAAATGGATGACTTCAATTAATTTATAATTGCTGCTTTAATTGATAACCAATTAAACAATATAAAAGGATCCATGGTGAGGCTTTAGTGCAGTAAAAGTTTCAGCTCGGCTCAGCCAAGGCCTGACGTCAGGCCCTGCAGCGCTGACCCCACATCTGCTGCACAAGCCTCCCAATCGAGGCCAGGCAGGGCTTTAATGCTGTGTGTGTGTGTGTCTGTGTGTGTGTGTGTGTGAGAGAGAGAGAGAGAGAGAGAGAGAGAGAGAGGGAGAGAGAAAGGCTTATGGGTCTGCTGGCCCAGAGAACAGCCTGCCAGGGTTTATAAGACAGTAAGGACTCTATTATAAAGCGCTCTGCCTGTTTGGAGGTAACACTGTTGGAGGCTTCAGCATTAATTTAAACTCCACGTTACATCATTTCAATCTTTCTTTTCTCTTTTTTTTATTTGTTTGTTGTTTGTATTTTCTGTCTCGTGATTGCTCAATAAAGCGTTTTGTGAAACCCTCGGGTTTAAGAGAAGTGCTTTAACAACATATTATGTCCCATAAAATCATGTTTCCAAGCAATTATCACCGCCCTTTACTAAGTGAGCCACGGTCCTCTGACATGCTGTCTGCATTTTTATAAAAACAATAAAAGGTGGGACCGGAGGAGTGCTTTTGTTCAACTTAGGAGTCTTACTGCAGGAGCAAAAATAAATTCTATTAAACTGAGAATAATATTATATTTTGAATTTAAAATGATCTAAAGTCAGCTACTAACAATGAACAAAGTGTAATTACAGTGATGTTGGGATGATAGAGATCTAAACAAACAAAAATATAAAACAGATCAGAATATATAAATACAAAATACAATATGACAAAGTAAATTTTATTTTACATTAAATTAATTCATACATTTCCTTTAGAAATCATGGCTACATTGTTAATGATCCAGCATCTGAATGAAATGTTTAACATTTTTTTTCTGTCTGTTTTGGCTTAATTTGCATGAAAAATGTAGAATAAATAGTAAGCAATGGGGAAAAATGGATTACTTGACTTGATTAAACCCCAGTTTGTAAGAAATTAAATTTTGATTGTTTTTTATTAGATGGAAGAAATAAAAAGATGATTTCTCACTGATGTAAGACATATTTTTCATCACTTGAAATGAAATATTCAAAGCAACAATATGAGGAGTTTTTTCTAATGTGATGTTTCTAATCATCACAGTTCAGGTTCATAAATTACAGCTGTGACAGGCGGTTTTAGCTGAATCATTTTTACATATTAAGAGCATCAGTTTGCTTAAACTCAGATGTCACCATCTTTAGAAATGAGGAGCCAAATATTTAAGCAGTAACACACACACACACACACACAGAGTGGATGATTCATGTCTGTTGGGCGTCCTCAGATGGAGACAGAGGTCTGAAGGCTGGAAATCGATCTGTGTCCATCAGATCAGGTGACATTTTCTGCCTCCTCTGGCTCCTGTCAGATGATCACGTCTGATATTTTTCACTCTTTTTATCTCCCTTGTTTTTCTGGCCTCGTGTTGTAATCTCTCTCCTCCTCTTTCTGTGAGAACCAGAAAAAAAAGAGGTTTCCATCTTGTGAAGCTTCATATATCACATTCTGGTGGATTCTGGGCATTTTTCTACCATTTCTGTATTGTTTTCCTACATTTTCAAAACCTTTTTGTCATATTTAGGGCACAAAAGAATCAGGACTTTGTGCATTTATTATTTTGTATGTGAGCCAAAGTTATTTTTGTGCTTCTGCAAGAGAAGGAGGAAATAAAATATGATTCTTTTAAAAGGTTAGAATATATTTAAAGACAAAATCAAAGTGTTTAAGAAAACTTTCAAAAAATAAAATCTTAGTTCTTATTTTCAATAATTCTGTTGTTGCTGTTTTTTATTTCTGAAGGCCGAGAAGCAGCTTCAGTTTTAAGTCACATCAGAAATCTGATGGCTCAAGTGTGGAACAAAAAGGAAGGTGAGTCTCTTCCTCAGGGGACAGAAATAAAAAGAGCTGGAGCCCCCCATTAAACACACACACACACACACACACACACACACACACACACACACACACACACACACACACACACACTTTCGCTATAAAAACACACACATTATACACGCTATAAATATATGCATACACACAATCTAATCATATAGTATGGTGATTTTTTTTATTTTCGTTTTCCAAATAGTTTTTAAAACATTGTTAAATATATTTTGAATACTTATTTGTCTATAAAATAAATTACACTTTATTTTTTAACTCACAATGTAATTTAACAGATGTACAATATAATTATTTTAATACAAATAAAATGAAATAAAACTTTTTAAAAATTTTGATGTATTTTCTTTCATTTCGGTGATCGGAAGTGTTTGTTCGTGATTTAACATCAAATTATTTTATTGTCTAGATCTGAAAGCAGTTTAAATTAATTGTAAATAGTCAAATAAAGTAAAACGTCGTCATGCTGTTGAGTTTGAATGATAAATTGGGCCTAATGAAGCCTGAATGTGTCAGGTTTTATCCTCTCTGTTTCCTTTTTTGTCCGTTTTTAAGCTTTAATTCCGCTTTGATCCCTTTTCATCCTCTGACTTTGTTTCACATTTATTTCTAACACCGAGACCTTCTCTGGTTGAACAGAAAGTTTCACCTCTCTCTGATAAAAGCTGGTTTTAAGCCTCTCGGCCTTAACACGATATTAACAAGCGGAATGTAAATGTCAGCGAGCTTGAATTAAAGTCTGCATGTTTTTTACTCGTTTGTTTAAAAGCCCTTTTTTTATTCAAAGCAAATGAGCTCATAAGGTTTGAGCTCCTTTCAGCGTCGCTTGTGGCTTTTTTTTTTTGTCAAAGTGGGTAAAATGCAACTGTTTGGATATTAAAATGGATGAAGACGCGCACGGAGCTTCGCCTTTTGGCACAGATGGAAAAGTTAACAGCCTCTGCGGGCAGACTAACCGATATTTATAAGTCTCCTTGCAGATGAAAAGTCCTTGGTTTTATTTTTTTTTATTCTCAAAAAGGATTAAAATGCTGAAATAAAAGCGTAAAGTGCGCGCACCGCTTTTACGCACAAGATGTATGAAGAATACACGAAAAATGAGTTGAAAGCAGCTTTATATTTGAGTTTGCATTGACATGATCAGTAATTCCTGAGAAGTAAAACTCTGAAATAATCGGACTTGTTGTGTTTTCTGCTGCAGGAGGTTTTAAATCTCCTGAACACACCTGACTTGGTTTCCTGCGTAAACCTCCCCATATTCTGCTCTTTCCACAAACACAGCCAAGGCCTCTTTTTTTCCTGCTCCTGAAAGGGCGATAAATTCTTCTCCCCTCCCTCATTTTTTTTTTACCAAACAGTCTGTTTTTGATTGAGGCCTAAAGGTCAGCCGTGGAGTTTTTCTTTTAAAGCATCCCTGACTCCAGCTTTGTGGCCAAAAGCTAACAATAAAGCCCTCAACTCCCCCTGAAATAACGGAGATTTTTTTATCAAGCCTCTGAAACACCCTTTTTCCTTCAGAGGGCTTAAGTGCTTTCATGTCTGTAATAACTTTGTATACAGTGCATGTATACACACTGAGCTACAACAAGGTGATAATAAAGCGGCTGCTAACTGCTCATGAGGCCGAAAGCCCTGCAGAATTAGCAAGACATTTCACAAAGAGGGAAAAATGACAGCATGTCAATAGGTTTTTTGATTTAACGTGGCTGTGGTCAGTTTAGCCAGAACCAGACAATTTTAATCAAATTCCTCGACTTGTTGGAGTAAAGTTGTGCTGCAGCTTTACTGTAATGGGGCAGTGTGGGATTTCACTGTCATCAGGAAGCAGAAAAAGCTCTGATTGATGCCGGAGAGCTTATTATTTTTTTTATTTAGTCTCCCATAACCTTACCTGGATTCTGTTTCCTTTTGTTTTCCAGGCTGCAGTTGAACCGTGTGAATTTTTCATCTCTTTAATGCTCTAGAAAGGTAAAGCTCAGGCACCCACTGATGCAACAAAAACACTTGAAATCTTTGTTATCAGCCATTTAGGCCCATAATGCTGCAATTTAAAACACAACCAGGGAGACAGAGGGCAGAAACAAACCAGCAGAGGCTTTATTGAGGCCCATTTGTCATATTTTTAGCACAGCCAAAAACAAAGACTCGGTCATGAAAAACCACAAACAAAAGATAGATTTCTCATCAGTCATATTTTTTTAATACATCCGTCCTCCAGGAGCTCCTCTTTAGGGTTTAAACTGGTGTTTGACCCCCGTTTCACTGCCTACAGCTCATCCAAAATGAATTATTCTGGCTTTTAGTGTGTTTTTGGAGACACATAATGACTCACAGAGTCTTTCTGAGGCTTTTTCATCCAATTAAATAAAAGAAAATATACAAATCTTTAATAATAATACCACTACAAAAAGAACTGAAGCAGTTATTAATGCATTTAAAAAAAACATCTGTAAAACACAATTCTGCCCTTTAACCACATCAAGATGTAGATAAATGTCCCTCATTCCTCCCTCATGTCCGTCTACCAGATCCTCAGCGTCCCTCCACTGGACCCAGAGCCAGCGTTTGAGCCACTCTCGCTGATTATACCTGATACGGCTGCTGGGATCCCTCTCATCCGGCCCTCAATGGCCCGAGTAAGTGCTCCTCATCGGGCCTCAAGTGTGTGAGTATCATTGATAACAGGAAACGTGAGCGTGTGGGTGCGTTTTCTCCTTCAGGGTTTGATGTGTTTGTTTATGCTGAACATCAGATATCCACCTGCCACACTGACGGATCCCGTTCAGTCTGTAAAAACCTGCCATTAAATGAGGGTTTTCCTCTTTTTTATTCATTCGTTTAAAGCATTTAATTAGGTTTGAGTCTGAATAGCGTGAATAGGTGTGATGAGTCAGTCTAAATTGAATTTTTCTGGGTTTGTACTAGTTATTGTTAATGTCCCCTGATGGTTTACAAGCTGTTTCGAGGGTTTCCTATCCTAAATTTCTAAGTTATTCTATAAAATTTTAATTTTGTGGTATTAGTTTCAGTCTGTTAGCACACTGAGCTGTAATAAACTGCTTAGGAAATTACCTTTTCCATTTATTACATGTGCTTTTATTTCCAACAAACACTTTTTGACAGCATTTTCATTTCATTTCACCTTTTTTTTTTCTGTCCCTGCACATGTGCTTTATTTGTTTCTGTGCAAAGTTAAATACCTTCTAACAGCATTTTTATTTTTCTTCTTCCTTTATGGAGTCTTCTGTCCGACTAGTTATTATAGTAAATAATAACTCTTACACTGTTGATGAGAAGCATTGAGTTTTGAAGTTCTCCTTTTTTTGTTGTGAATGTTTCTATACATTTTAAGCATCCCTCCATCCCATCCACGCACAGGTTTTCGGACAGGTCACATATCAAACGTGCTGCATTTAAAAATAAAAAAATCCTTTAAGTTAAAAGTTAACAGCTAAATCAAGTGAAAGTCTATATTATTAACATTTCTGATGCATTTTAGTTTTTAAACATGCTTGTTAATGCAGCAGCAGGCCTATATTTAGCAAATTATGATGATATTTCAACAAAAGAAACTCTTCAAAGTGTTTAGTATTTTTAAAATAAATCATTCAGACAGTAATAAAATGACAGATTGGCTTTTTTTATTCTCATGAAGGGGAGAAATAGTCGCTGCAGCTCTGGAAACAGCAGAATCACTTGAAGTTTTCCGTCTCTCTCTTTCTGCCCGCTGTTAGTCATGCAGAGGCCTCCGTCCTGCCTCCAGCTCCGGTCGACACACAGGCACTTTCTCAGGGCTGCAGCTCGGCTCTGCTGTTCCGTGATAATGATAAGGCCTTAAATCCCTCTGTAGATTTGACCTTTGTCCCCGCCTCTATTTTTAAACTGCCTTGTGCGTTCGAGAGTTGCGCTCCGGACGGTGCTGGGAGGATTAGGTGTATGTTTGGGCAGAGGTGACTCCAGGAGCCCCCCTCTGTTTGGTTTGGCAGCCCCGCCACCACCACACAGCTGCCGGCAAAACCCCGCTTGATCTACCAGATACCCAAAATCATTATGCGGTGTTTGTTATGGCAGGGGGGGAAAAAGTGAGGAGAAAAGAAAAGAGAAAAGAGAGTTTTACGTTTGTTTGGGGAGGACTTTGAGGGTTTGAAGTTCGGTCACTCAGACATGCTACATGCGTCCTTTCAAACTTGACTGAGATGTTTGCGTTCAGCTTCACCTTTTTAACTGTCATCGGTGGCCTGTTGACTGAGATTGTGTTGTAATAAAACAATATTTCTTTTAATAAGAAGAATGAGAGTGATCACAACTACGCTGCATGCAAAATGGTATGAAAATTCAACAATGTGCAATTATAGAGTATGGAAATATTATCTAGAAACCAGCCCACGTACTGCTCTTTCTCAGTAAAGATCACTAAATGTAAATGTGCTGTGTGTTATATTCAAATATAGATTTTTGCATGGACTTTGCTGAAGTCAGAGGCGCACGTACCACACTGTCCAAGTATTACTTAAAAACACACCTTGCATTGTAAATTGTACTCACAGGTACAAAAACACCAGCAAAATGTACTTAAAATTTAAAAAGGTAACTTGTAGTATTATTACAGATGCATTAAAGTGAAAGCAGTTATTCAGTCTGTAACAATGCCATATATTTTAAGATGACATTAAAAATCTGTAATATAACTAGTTTATATAGCTTTCAAATAAATGTAGGACAGTAAAAAGTACAATATTTCTTTCCAAAATGCACTAGAGCTTAAAAATGTAAAATATAAAAGTGGAATAACTCAAGTAAAGTACAAGTATCTCAAAAGTATAGTACAGGTGTGAATGTATTCAGTTACTGTCCATCACTGAGATGTAGGTGCAGATATGAGGTGAAATTCATATTAGATCAAGTCACACAGCAGCTTTTGTTCAAAATTGGGAAATATTCCAACCTGAGAGGATTTCCAGCATGTCCTCTGCGAAGTAAACAATAAAGACTGATATATAATAACATGAATTCAGACTCAGAGTCCAGCTCTGATTCAGACACAAGACCCGAAGCCGCCTGATGCCTTCGAGCAGCAGCAGTCCGTCATTCTTACGAAGACAAACTCGTCCTTCGTCTGACAGTTAATGGGTTTGGCCCGCTGATTAATTGTGATGAATGGGAGCTCATTCATAACCCATTGTGCAGTTGGTCCTGTCAGTGGTGCTGGATACAAAAGCCCAGTCAAGCGAGTGTTTTCACAGCAGAGAGAGGCAAACTACTGCCCCCTGTTGGGCGGCTGCTCCCCTTAAGAAAACAGCACAGCACTGGAAGATGCATTTTAGCTGCAGGTTTTACAAAAAAAGTCTAATTTAGTACACGACTGTGATATTTTCAGGACAGATAAACAGGACGGCGTGCACTGAAAACACAAACACACACAGGCCGTGAATTAGAAATAAGATATTTATCTCCTGTGTCAATTCTTGCGGTAATATGAAAAACACATGAAAAATGTAGCTGCGAGCAGCGATCAGGGGGTTTAAGCCCATATGGGAATGTTAATAATTTAAGGCTGTCAGGGGTCAAGAGCTACATGGGAATGCTGGGAATGTTGAGAGCAGAGTCTCTGGCAATCACACACATAATGATATGGATCCACACAGGAGAGGCTCTTATTATTATTATTATTATTATTATTATTATTATTATTATTATTATTATTGTCCAGTTTTATAGCAGGGTTGTCGCTGTGATGGGTTCACTGTTACCTCATGTTTTTGGAGTAAGTCTGGAGCGTGATATATGTCGTAGAAGGAGGCTTTGTGTGCACGACATGTTTGTCCAGGAGTGTATAAATCTATGGTGAGTTACTTTAAGACACACCCAGATATGCACAGCAGTGGTACATTGAGATACCTCGCTACATTCAAACACAGCATGTTTTGTTATGTCGTGATTAATGTCAAAGTGATCATTTAAAAAACATGAGATATCACTGAGGAAGACTCTTGACTCTTATTTCCACTTTTTGCCTTTTCTGGCAAAATATTTGTCTCTTTGAGGATGAATCTTTCCATTTCTGAATTTCAGGTTGCACCTTTTTTTGTCATTTCTCTCCAAATAACCGTCACTTACTATGGCCAGTTCCTCTGTTGATTTGTTAAAAAAATGTATAAAAAGTCAAAAAACATTTACTGTTTCACCACATTAAAGGTCCATCACTGAATTTGACAAACTCAGATGAGATTTGGACAAAAACTGAAGAAGATGACAAAGTTTTATAAGATGAGAAAAGACACATTTGCTTCTCTCTAATTTTGCTGCCTCACTTTGACCAGGACTGTTCTCTGTTTGTTGCTACATTTGTCGTGTTACAGCTCATCTAATGAACTCCCACCAGTCTAAAAGTGATAACCAGCATTAACTGTGATTTCGTAACTTTTGCTAAAGGCTTGTCTTGCGGTGTTTCGGCATCGCCAGACAGTGACATCATCTGTCAAACAGCGCGGGCTCTTCTTTCTTTAATCTCACTTGTTTAGTGAAGTTTGAGTCTCTGAAAGCGCTGCTCTCTTCTGTGGTGGCTTCAATGTTAATCTGGGTCCAATTACAGTTAAAAGCAGCAAATTAAAAGTTGAGAACGCGCTGTTCCTGAACTCATTACATCCAAACTACCAAGGTGAGAAAAACATAGATGCCTGCAGTAAAACTTTGATGTTGTTACAATCCATTTTTATTGTGTTGTATGTGACAGTAGTCGTGTAGTGACGGTGAATTATCACCCGGCTTTGCAGTTCCTCTCAGCTCTACTGAACTTTAAGCATCTTTAAACTACTTGTTTTGGTTTTCTGACCTTCTTCTTTTAGCACTTAAATGCTAAAGAGCTGGATGTTTCACTCAGGAGGAGGAGGAGGAGACCAAAAACCGAGCTAAAAGGAGTGTAAATATTTACTTTAGTAGGTGGCCCAAGTGAACAATAATCCAGTCTGATGAATCCAGGACACTTTCTGTTAAATTCAGTGACTATCTCCTCACAGTCCTCAAGCTATCCTATCTGTGTGTGCTGGAAAAAAGTCTGGGGTTCATCCACAGCCATGGCCACAGGGATTGAGAAACAAACAAAGTGGATCCAAGTGGCTTCTGAAGGAGCACCGAAGGGCATTTGGGTTTTAGGATATTTGTTTGTCTGTTCAGTTCAAATATCAGAGAACTTTCTTCACAATCGCAGACTCCACCTTCATTCAGAGAAACGAAGCTCTGATTTTTTATCAAGTTCCTTTTATTCCTTTGGGTGCAGTCACATTAGCACCTGAATGTGAATGTTCAACCCAGTGCAGACTGCTGAATTCAGTGATGCATTTCTTGTTGCGAGGTGATCTCTTGGACAATCCCTTCTTCACTTTTGTTCAAGTCTGACTTTGCAAATTTACACGGCTGGCCAATAGAAACGCAGATACACCGACATGCAGAGGAAGGAAGGTGTGCTGATAGGAATGAATTAATTTTTATCATATACTAGTCCATATCTATTTATTGTCTGTATCCTACTGAAGTTCTATCACACATCAGCTCTTTTTCATTAAAGTTTAATTAAACAAAAAACTAATGTGACCAAACGTGAAAAATAAGAGACATCACTTTGTGTTCAGGAGATTTCTTCAGACAAAACCAGCCACACTGTGATGTTACAAAACTAAAATGCACAACCTTTCTCAAATTGAATGAAAGATGAATAAAATACGACTACATTTTATTTGTAATCCAACGAGAGCAGAAAAACAGACGTTTATTTATATGAACTGTTTCTGACTTCATGTTTCCTCTCCTTTCTGTTTTTTTTCCTTGCACTCTTTGATACTTTTATACAAAGTCTACCATGCACTCTCTGTCTCTCTCTCTGTCTCTCTCTCTCTCTCTCTCTCTCTCTCTCTCTCTCTCTCTCTCTCTCTCTCTCTCACACACACACACACACACTGC
>JBAJHX010000067.1:18656606-18676364 GCA_037176925.1 Amniataba percoides | reverse complement strand
CACACACACACACACACACTGCACCGTGCAGCTCGACGAGATCTGAGGCCAGATATTTGATTTACACCGGCGAGGTCAAAGAGAATGCATTAGGGCCTTTTGCAGGAGAGGCGCAGGGAACGGCCAAGAGTTATAAAGTGGTCGGATGGATGCTGACACATGGCCCTTCATAACAATCAGTAGAAGAGTTAGATGCACTGGCCCTGACCCCCTCCTCACTAACACTATGATCTATACACTCCAGCCCCCAGCTCCTATTCACCACGCCCCGCGAAAAACTCCCATGTCTTGCCTGCAAAAAAAAAAAAAATCAGCCTTAAAGCTCACGTTATTATTCTCCATCTTTTCCTTCATGTTGAGTTTTTAACAGTTTCTGAAAGTGTTTTATCATCTGTTTAATTTCTAAATTCTAATGAAGAAGTGTCACCTTGCACCGTGATGTACTGTGCACATCTAAAGTCTCTTTCTTTGTACTTTAACCAGGCTGTGAGCAGAGCAGAGGCCACGTCATCCCATTTTAATGTGTTATCTTAAAGGTTTTGTGGTTTTTATGTCTGACGTTTATTGTTTGAGCAGATTACGCGGGGAGAGGATCCCCTGGTGTATTTAACACACTTTCAGTCTGTGCAATCACAAAAATAGCACATAGTCGAGGCTTTAGGAAGTCCATCAAATACAGTTGATCCAAAGCTCTTCATAATGCCTCATCACTGTTTTTGTTATGGACAGCTTGTGAAAAATGTTTTGTTTTGTCTGATTTTTGTCTGTTTTAAAGGTATCACAGTGAAAGTCTTAATTGACGTTTTTGACAATAGTGTCAAAAATGTAAAAAATATGTCATCATTAAGCTTCCAAGTGTAATATGTTAGGCATGTGGGATTTTTCAGACAACTTACAAGGGCGCCATTATGTTTTTTATATAATTTATGTCCCTGGCTGGGTGTTAGATTAGCCAACTATTGTAAATGCAAACCTATACGCTTAAATAAAATACAGTCTAAGAAAATCTTCAGCCTGTAAAATTTTTTGTAGATACAGAGTCGAACCTCACATAACAGTTTTTCTTTTCCTTTTTTTAAAATGAAATGGATGTAAGATACTTCACAATGAAATCCTACAAAGTGTTCTAAATCAAAACATGGATTTAAGAAGAGAAGAAATGTACCACTCAGGATGATGAATGAATGAATCTGCTGAGAGCCTCACGGTGAAGGCAGAGTACGAAGAGACGCAGCGCTGCAGAGAGGAAAAGACAAATACACACAGTGCTTAAAGTCTTCCTCTGTCCTGTTATCTCGACTTTTTTAAATCTCTTTCTCCATCTTTTTCTCCCCCGTCCCTTAATTATTCCCCCAATTAAAGTCAACTAATTTCAATTAGTTTGTATGGTATTTTGATTAACATGTCAGCATGATGTAAATAAATAAATAAATACAATACAGTGTTAAGCAAGAAAAACTATTAAAGTATGTTAGAGTTAAACCTTTGTCTTATTAGCATTATCTTGGTTGTCGTTTCTCAAGTGAATAAAGGCAATGTCCAAAATGTCCAATGAGACAAGAAACACAAGCAGTTTGACACCAGATTATCTAAAGTATTTTATTAAAACTGAAAGTCAGCACACCCAAAAATGGTGCTGATAATCCCTCATTGCACATTAGTTTGCACCCGCCTTTGCTGATATTCTGGAAACATGAAAAAAGATTTTCCACTAAATTAGGTGAGAAGCTTTTTTCAATAAAGAAAATTGGTCAAATTATGCATGAAGCAATCTATAAAAGTTTGAATAAAAGCAATGCTTAAATACACAAATAATGTCTTTGACAGCTCCATATTCTCCTGCCAGACCTCTCGCTCTCCCTCTCCAGGCCTCTCTCAATGTTTACATCACTTTTTATAACTCTGGGATGACACACATACACACACAGAGACACACACACACACACTTGTATCTGGACAGTGTCAGGCAACACTTCAAAGTGCAGGATCCCCCTTTTTACAAGCCATATTAGGCTCACATCAAAGCGCACTCTACGCTTCAGACCAGAGTTTTCTGGTCAAACGAACATCTCGGACTCGCGGTGATGAAACAGCACAGCTCGACCCTCACATCCAGCTCACATCCAGCTCACATCCGACCCGACACCAGAATACCTGCACAGACACACCGCAACGTGGACCCAGACCAGGGCACCGACGCTTTGACCTCTGACCTCCTGCTGCTGCACATAACATCAGTGATTCAGAGAATTTAAGTTCTCCAAGCAGTGGTGTTTGCTCTGGATGCACGCAGTGTGACAGAGAAACTGGGATTTGATTGCTTTTCTGGGGAGGTTTGATCATTTCCATCTTTGCTTTAATGTACTTTTTTCAAGCTTCACAGAGAAAAACTGAACATGCTTCAGTCGTTTTTGGCTGCCAACCAGGACTTTGCAGCAGCTGTGATTAAGATCAGAGAGAATCCATATCACTTTTTTGTGTTAATAATAACTGAACTAAACCATCTAAAGCTAAAAAAATCTAGCTAATCGCAGTCTTAAATAAACTCACATGTTGGTGATCAGTGTGTGTATTCTTATCTGGGTATATATTTGGATATTCATACGAAACCATTTCAAGACACATAAAACAGTAATGCTCTGTCTTCTCGTTGATTTCATATTTCTACTGTTTCTACAGAACTTGTTTTCTCTTTATACATGGTGTCCAAAAACAGTGAGGTAAATTTCAAGGCAGTTTTTTTTTCTTTAGTCGTCCTCCTGTCGATAATCTCCCGATGAAAGGCACTTCAAAGCGTCACGCAGAGCCCTGCTTAGCCATTGTTGCCTTAGTGTGTTTCACGCCTAGATTCTCATGCAGCGCGGACTCTTGCATGTGTCATTAGAGAGAATGGCGTTGTCAGAGCGTTGAGAAACCCCATACATCAAGCCTCTCCAACTGTAGCCATGGCAGCAACCAAATAAATAATGAGGGTCATTACGCAGAATCGTGTTGACAAAGAGCGACTATCTGTCTTTTTGACAACAGCCGAGGCCTTCGATAAACAGAGCAGCACCCACGGCTGCTCGCAGAGACTGTAGCCTTTGTTCGAAAACCATTTTTCCCCTGCGCATTAGTTCCATTACAGCAACGTGTACACAGGAGAGGTGATCGTGACTTTAAGTGTTGTAAATGGCTGAACGGTAAGGCCACTGTGCAAGAGCTGATTACATGTTGCGTGGCTGCATTTCTGCACGAGGACACACATGCAGAGCACTTGTGTCGCCATTAAGCATTTTTAAAATCTTACTTGCGCCACCCCTAAACTCTTATTTGTTCAACTTAACCTTTTGCTTCCTCTTTTTTTCATTTAAATGCTTTCGGTTTGACAGTGGCTTAGTTCAATCAAATACTGGATCAATGTGAAAGTTTTTTGGACAGAGGCATGACAAGCTTTGCAGAAGAAACGACAGCAAACTTTGCCCACGGTAGAAAATGTCAGACGATGTTTCACCCGCCACTCCTCATCCTGCCAAACAGACGCGTAGGACGACCATTCATCTGCATCTGTTTACTCTTTGTTTGACACCCAGCTTGTTTTTCCAATGAGCTGCGTTTAAGTTGACTTTGTGCAACCGAACCACCCGTCTTCACGCAGGAGTCCCATAATTCATCGGTTCTTCTCCGTCAGATGGCTTCCATCACCCGCCCCAACACACACACACACACACACACACACACACACACACACACAAACACACACACCACCTTTCTATACCTGCTCAGGTCACAAAGTTGAAACCAGGCTACATTACACCTACAGACGATACACACCTTCGTTACGCGGGACATATTCTCACGCGACATCGCCAACAAGCTCACACCGTAGCGTCTGATGATAGATGTCTCTTTAAAAATGACCTGAAGAAATGTGTATGAGGTTATCAGTGTAAGTGGTGGAAAATTACCAAGTGTGTTTACTATCTGTATTTCCGTGCAGTTCAGAAGGAAATATTACACTTTTTGTGACTGCACTACATTTACGCATGCAGCTGTGGTTACGATTTTATTTAAAAAAAGTATAAAATCTGGTGCATCAGCCTTGATTAAACTATCCAACAGTGTATAGAGTAATTTTAAAAAGCTCAAAAATGCTGCTAACATGACAGTTTATCAAAATAATATGATACCTATACAGCTTTATAATACAAGGACCTATTATTTTACTTTCCTGGAAAATGCCGTCATACTTTTACTCGAGAAAAATGTTTAACCTTTAGATGCAACCGGCCATTTTTGTGGTGTTCCTACTTTTACTTAAGTAAGTCTGATATACAGTGAGTCTATACCATGTTTCAAAATCAGAAAGAAACTGAGCATATTATTTTACACAATGTTAATACTCTTTCCCTTTAACTTGGCTTTGAAGCAAAATCTAGGCAATGCCCCTTTAAAAGAAAAGGTCATGTGTTGGTCGATCACATAAACTTGTGCAAACTCATTAAGCTTCAGCAGCGAGAGAGCAGACTTTGGTGATTTGGTTTGGTTTAACATAATGTGCCGAATTAATTAAACGTTTATAGCTCTCAGTTTGGGCCCAAACTGTATCGTTACTGTAGGGTGCAATTAAACAAACAGCACTTATCCAGAGGTGTACTGTTAGCTGTCAAAGTTATGGCCGAGGAGGAGCAGAGACGCCGGCTGCCTCACACCTCTGGTATCCTTCGGGCCAAAAACACATCAACCAAAGTGGATGAATACAATACAAAGCTATTTCTCCGCTAACAATGCTGGTTTGTGCAAAAGAATAGGTCTATGGAGACATTTTTACAGCCGAAAAAAAAAAAATTATCGAAAATGACGGCAGCTTGGCTTTTAAAGATCTGCATGCATTAAACAGACATCTAAGATTTTTATGTATTTCTGGCAGGGAACACAAGCTACCCACATTTCTACATTTACTTTTCTGTTTCTTGCTTCTTTTTTTTTGTATGCAGAATGAGTCACTCCAAGGCGTTTTCACTGCAGAGTAAACCGCGCAGAAACTCCCATTCATCAAACAGGTATGCGTGTGTTGTCTTTGCTCACAGGAGGGATGCAGAGAAAAAAGGCCGGGTGAGTTATTTTAGCAGTGTTTGGGCTTCCCTCCAAGCTTTCATACCATCCCTGGGCCGTCCTATCTCCCACACAGAGGCCCCGGGGCAGCGAGGGGACGGCACAATCCCTGCAGGATTAACACAAAGTCCTCTAATGGAGCCCGAGGTGCAGAGACCCTGCACACAGCAACTAAATTTAAAGATCACCACTTGAGCTTTAGGTACCTAGGTTAGATACTCAGCTAGTCTGGCTCCTGGTGTTCAGCAGCGCGGTCAGTGTTTGTGTATTCGGATGGCTAAATGGTGATTGTTAAAAATGGAATTGGGCATTAGGAGTTGGCAAGAGGCTGTCAGAGCGTGCAGCAGTGCTGCTGGGTTCATTTAATTCTTTGTTATTATTTATTTCAGTGTTTTCTTAAGTCTGTGGCTGCGTATAATATAAATCAGGAGTCTGGCTCTGCTAATTTCTAATTAGCCTTAATCCTAGTTTAATCCTGAATTTAACCCACTTCTGCGCCTGGTTTTTAAAGTGTTTAAAGGAAGTCATACAGAGACTCAGCGCCTCTCTCTGCTCGTGACCGATTCATTTCTAAATTCTTGCATGTCATAAATCTCGAAGGCCTCGTGAACCAACTTCCTAAAACCTCATCACTGCTGGCAAACTATGAGGAAATGGTCAGCTGCTGCTGTTTGAACAGGGATTCATATCTCCTCCAGAGAGACAGATGGGACAAAGAGGTAAAGAGAGATGGGACACATAGGCCAAATCCTCCAAGATTCATTCACCCAAACTATCTCCAAGTCATTGGGCATTAACAAGGATCTAATGGGCTAATTGCCATTAGTAATGGTTGTTATCAGTGGGGCTTAGCCGGCCTATCGCCCAGTGTGAAGCTTGCGTATGTGTGTGTGTGTTTGTGTGTGTGAGGGTCCTCGCCCTGAGGAGAGGCTCTTGGGTAATCCTGTGTTGACCAGAGGGCTTCGTGGTCCATTACAGGTCACGGCTCTAGACGGAGGGTAAACAAATTCCTAACTAACGAGGGAGGAGGAGGGAGGAGGCCAACGTTCACACCCTCCTCCTCCTCCTCCTCCTCCTCCTCTCCCAGAGGAAGACATGACTTCACTTGTGTCGTGGAGGTAAATCCAGACGTGACAAATTAATTCTTGTTACAGTGGTCGCTGTTTGCTCACCTTCAGCCTCATTTGTGTTATGGATGATATGAAGTGTGGAGAAGATGTTGACAAAAACAGACATTTATCATTTTAAAATTATAATACAGTGTCATTAATTTGGGGGATTATGATGTTGGTGTTTATTTTGTTGGTTTGTTGGAAGGATGATGTCACCTGAACTCTTTACATCACAACCCACGATGGAAAAAGTTTCACATTATCTTTCCTTTAATGGCAAATTAACTGAACAAACAAAATAACAGCCGGTTTCTCCTGCAAAGCAATAATTAGTCATGCAGGAACGATACGGATGACTGCATGTTATTTTGATAACACCTGATATAATAGCAAAGAGTGTGGGACATTTCTAATGGCTGCCCTTTGTGCCTCTGCACAGTGAGACATTCAGGCAGATAAAAGCTTCTTCCCACTGATGACATGTGATGGGTGGCTGGCACTCAGCAGAAATATAAAGAGCACTTTCTCACACAGCTCTGGACTCATGCACAGACCTGTCAGAGCTGACTGTGCTGTTTTAGGCCACATTTACACAGGATCAGAGAGCACATTTAACTATTTGTAGAGCAGATGCCACACGGAAGATCTCAAAAGGGGGGATAAAGCCGAATAGATGTGCTTTTCTGCCTGAGACGCTTGGATCTGTGCCGCCAAAGAGTTAAAACTCTGATCTTTTGTTTCCTACAAACTGAGTGATCATTTTAACCTGTTAGAGATGTTTAATTATGTCAAAGACACAAATTTACGCTAAACTGTAATTTTTTCTGTACTTTCCAGTTATCGCCTGAATGATGCAATTATTATGTGAAACAAAGAATAAGAAAGGATTTGTAAAATACACAGACAGCTCACTTTAGCAAGATGTTTAAAAGTCTTCACTTAACAAGAAATCTCTGCTCATGCTCGGACATGTTGCTCTTAGTTTAACTTCAATATCTAGACAACAAATATCAGCTCCTTCATAGTCACGGTTGTCTGCAAGTACATTGCAAGTTTCCTGAGCATAATTACTTTTCATAATGAAGATTTTCATATGAAGAGACCAAGAAAATCTAGGAATATTTTTATTATCGCTATTGAGAAATTGGCTTGACACATTTTCTTTTCTATTTTTGCCCACAAAATGTCAATCAAAATACTTCATTTTACTGTCAGTCAACTAATACAGTAGTTTCTACTTTCTACTTTAACTATACATTCATTATGCTCATGTCTCTGTGGTTTGATTTGTCACTGACTTCACATCCTTTACTGCTGATTTTGCATATTCAAAGTCTCAAATGCTTTTATAATTGATACTGAAAATTGCATTTTTTATTATTTCATAAAGGTAAAGATTCAAATTCTTCATATTGACATTACAGATCAGCCCCCTCAGTGGTAAACTGAGAAGGTGACTTAACTGAAACCTTTTAACGTGACTTTTTAAGTACTTTTAAGCCAGCTCTGTACACGAGTTGACACTTCCTCTCGTCCTGCACTCCACGCCTGGTTTACACAAGCGGCCGCTGACAGTGGATTGTTTCCTCCATGTTAACATGCAGATCAGATAAAGACAACACTCCCACCCTTGCTAAGACTCTGGAAAACACAAATCCATCCTCTCAGACAGTGACAGCGGTGGGAAGCCACAGCGTTACACAACGGCTGCCAGCTTGTCTTCGATTTATGATGCGTCATGGTGACACGGCGGCCTGAAATCCTTCTGCAGAGATGATGAAGAATATTTAAAGTTAAAGTTGTGAATGATCGTATGTTAGCTAGCTGAGGCTCTGTATTTTTTACTTTTCCAAATTAAATGCTTTTGTTATTCAATCGGCTTTTCATCCACAGAAAGTGACAAGTTGACATCAGAGACCTTGGCGAGCAGATTGAAATCTGACTGTCTGTTCATCTCTGTTCCACGTTAATAACACAGAGTGGTTGGCTGGTAATCATAAACCTGGTGTGTGTGGCGCTCTGACGTCACGTTAAAAGGTTTTTGGGTTCTGTTTCAAATTCTTCAGTTTCATCTCGCTGCTGTTTGGAGCTGCCTGTGTGTAAAGTTGCCTCCTGCAGCTTTTATTAGTTTGGGTTTTGGTGCCATTACAGACCATATAAAATCATTACAGGGCTCAATATGTTGGATCATGTGGGATGTAAAATTATTTTTAAATCGCTTGAATAGTGTAGTTTAAGTGAAAGTTAAAACTAATCATTTGAATTGCTTGACGGATAAACCCTATACTGTTTTTTATCAACAGAAAATCGAATTTACAGACATTCATTCTCTCCAATGGATGACGTCATTTTTCATATAGCGCCTTCATCTGGTCAAATATTTTATTTTTCCTCACACTTTGATTTATGACCCAACCTGCAAATCTAAAAACATTCCCATCATCCTCACTTGTGTTTTCAGCTGATTAGCAAATGTCATCTTTCTACAGTAAACGTAGACTGTGAGTTTGATAAACGTTGTTGTAAGCATGTTGCTGAAAGCATTGCTGTGCCTCAGTGCAGGCTAACAGTGTTTTGTGGTAAACTCTTGTAACGTATCCCAGAAATTACCATTACGTAGGTGTGAGGTGTCACCTTTTTTTTTAAAAAGGCAGCTTTAGTGTCCTGTTAAAGTTTTGCATGCTGATGGAAAAACTTGCAGAAAGCTTATAAATACCTTCAATTTTAGCCTAAAAGGGTGACATTTGAGATGATTTATCAGCAAAACATCTGTGCGCGTAACCTTCATCTAAAAACATCCACACTGCCCTTGAAACACTGATTATCACTGTAGATGTTAAGAAAAGTTAACTCAGCGTGACATTATCTCTTAGTCGGTGACAGGAGCAACTCACAGATCATTAAACACAGATCAGATCTTACGGCCTGACACTTTGGCCTCGGGGCTGTGAATACTAACATGTTTCACAGTATCCACGCACACACACACATTACAACATCGCCGCCTGTCACATCTTCAGAACAATGACACATAAGTCGGCCCTCGTCTCTGTGGAGGTTTTCAGACGGACGCCCTGCAGCGGCGTCTCCCCCCTGACGCCACACATGTCATGCTAACATGTCACCCGTGTCAGCTGCGTTTTAACACCTCGGAGAGGATGCGGGCGGAAAAAGCGGCGGTCCAGCTGACAGACAGCCTCCTCTGACCTGACTTTCACCGCTAACCTTCCTGTAAAGGCCGTGATGCATCAGCGAAATATTGGGACAATGTGCACGCTGCCCTCAGATTTGTTAACAAGATGTCTGTCAGCAGTGATGTAGTGATACTACAAGAAAACATGTCAGATGATTGATTTAGGGTCAAACAGACATCACTCTAAAAGAGGTAATCACCTCATCTGAGAAATATTCTACTATTTGCTTTTATTCATTGATAATGAATTGTGTAACAACAGATTGCATTGTACTGATTAGGTTTATATCACTGTGACGCGAGAATCTTTGAGTTTTGAAGTGTTGTCTGAGCAATGACAGCAATTTGAGCCTTTGTGACATTTGATAGGCTGAATGATTAATTGGATCTTTAAAGAAACGTACAGCAGGTTAATCGATAATTAGTCATTGTTGCAAATTAGAGCACTGTCTAACTCAGTGCTGTCAAGAAATTGATTTTATCTGTTACAATTTGTTTTCACAAGCATATTTTGGGGGAAAGAGCTTAACTCACGTTCACTGTCAACATGTATTTATTGTACCTCAGACACATGGAGGTGGAGGATGACACTGAATATCAAGGCTGTGTTTTAAGTTGAGGCAATGAAAGCACTTTAGTTTTAAAAAATAAAAATGTGGTTTTGATCAAAAGTCAATCAAGTAAACACATCTGAGTTTCAAGTCAGTGCAGTTTTTTCTGTCCTAAAATAATTTTATAATTCATTTTATTCATGCTTTAGATGTTATGAGGCGACGTTCGTTTATTAAAAGTGTTTCCAGCAGGCTGCGGATGCAGTTGAGCCGGGTCGACCTCCATCCTCTCTGCAGGAAGAGATTGTTGGTTTAGAAAATGGAGGGTTTGTTGCATCTTTCATGACAAGCGAGCACACTGAGCTTCATCACCGTCCAAACACGAGAGCAGGTTCCACGCTGAGGTGTGACGACAGAAAACATCAACATCTGCCAACAGGAAGCACACACATTCACACACACACAGGTTTTAGTCTCACTCTCTGCCTGTTATTAAGAAATATCTGCAAATAGAAAGGCTTTTTTCATCAGTGATTAATGATTAAAGAGCCCCCTCCTTGACATACAGGTCGTTAAATTGATCAATAACCAGCACATGTAACCTCTCCACTGACACAAACACAGCTAGTCAGTAATTATCACCACGCATTCGACACATTCGTTTGTTTGTGGCGATGGTTTTCTCTCTGATAAGCACACAGGACGCTGATGTTCCTGTCGCAACACAGCGCCAGGAGGTAACCATTCACCGAGAGTCAACAACGCCCAAGACCCCTCCACAAACACAGCACACACACAGGTATGCATGTTGAACTACACCCAGGAATGTTCTCGGGGGGGGCGGTGAGCAGGTGAATGCAGGTCAGTCCTGAACGAGGGACACAAGAGGTGAAGGAGAGGAGCTTTTAAAGTCCAAACCTGACATCAAATGTGCAGAAAGAAACATCAGCATTTAGTTAATTATGATTCATTAACTTGTTGTGGGTGCTGGTAGAATCCTTTTTAGGTTGTTGCTTGTGTCAGCTTGTGTTAAAAATTATTTATAACTCTTATAGCTATAAATATGATGGATCTTTACAGTAGTCATTTTTAGATTTTGAGTTCAAATTGAGACAAAAAAAAGAGGTGCATTTCAAATTCCTGCATTTCAAATTCACTCAAATTCCTGCAAGACAATTTTCAAGTGCAGTAAACTATAAATGGGGAAAATACAGATTTACACATTGAAACCAGTTGACACCTTCCCGATTTATAGTTTACTGCATTTGTCGCGCTTTTTGCATTTCAAGAGATAAATGATGATTGTTGTGATAAATATGTATTTGTCAAATCTGTCAAACAGCAACAACAAATAAGCTAAAAGATAAAGAAATGAAGTAGAGCAGCAACAACAAATGAGAAAGGCACCATTTTTTAGTTATCTTTGTCTCATCAAATGAAAAAGAGTCTTTGAGGGAAAATCTTATCTTCTCTAGTAAATTTCTTTGAGCCGTCTGCTACAGGAAAAGGGAGGAGGAAGCTTCCCTTTGAATAAAATAAACAGCAATAAACTTTGCCTTTCTGAAGTTATAAAGGCAATAATTCATCAAGTGTTTATAAAGTCTAAGGTGGGTGAAATATTACAGTTTCTGTTATTTCATATCATGATTTCAAAATATCTTTTCATTAGAATGTAACTTTCAGAAATAAATTAGGACTGTTTTGCAGTAATCCAGTGAAATAATGCAAAAACTTGCAAAAACTAATTGACATTAACATTATAGATACTTTAATATGAAGAGTTGATGAAAGTGTACATCGTCATGTTGCCCAATGAAGCTGTTTGTTTTTACTTATAAACCCTTTATAAGGTATATAGTTCAGATTTTTGTCAAATATTTAAAGTATTTTCAGGATATAAACAGCTGATTGTGGGTAGGGTGTATTTTTGACAATTAAACCACACGCATGCTGGTTGTTTAAACACGGGCAGTGGATGAACAATATTCACCAGCTTAAAGGTCAAATGAGTTAGACGTGTCAGCGATGTCATGCCAGCTGTTTGCCCATCTAATGCCACAGCAAACAGCGAGACAGTGACGACAAAGCCGCCAACCGCCTCCACACAGCACAAATATCTCTCACACACACACACACACACACATAGCAGCAGACTCCATCGCTGCACTCCATCGCTGTGGCAGAAAACGAACCCTCAGACATAATTTTCTCTCCTCAAACGCCATGTGTCGTTAATAAGAAGTTAATACACACTCAGATGAATACATCTGCAGATGGATTCCTCAGATACCGTCCTTCCTTGTCTGCCTCTGTGTGTGTTTGTGTGTGTGTGTGTGTGTGCGTGCTTACAAAGTGTCAGTGATTACCCCGCTGTAATCAAATGGTGAAGTTACCACAGTTTGTCTTTAAAGCATCCCTCTCCTCTCTGTCTGTGTCTCTGTGGGTCCTCCATCAACAGTGGGGAGGAATGAAACAAATCTCATAAATGCGATCATTGAGGAAGGGAATGTACCTTAACAAGGTAACTCTAGAGGCCGCCTCAGCACAGCCAATGTGGACCAGCTGTGCAGACTAATCTGTTACCTTACAGGGGATTTGGGGCGACCATGTCAAGTTTAATTGAGCATTAATTACAAACAGCGCAATTTCCAAATGAGATGGCTCTGCTGCGTGATTACGGGGGGACCCTGATTTGGATTCACTGAGTCAGAGGCCTCTTTGGTCCCTCACACTCTTTCTTCCTGTTGGTCTTTGGCCGATCTCCGGTTACATTCGCGAGTACTGAGTTTTTATTTTTCATTGCAATATATTAGTAGTTCCTCTGTGAAAAACCTGAAATATCTCAACACTAACTGAATGGACTGCCATGAAATATTTTACTTAAATTCATGATCCCCGAAGGATGAATTCTGCTGACTCTCCTCTGACTTTTCCTCTTGTTCAACCAACCCGCTGTGGTTCTGAGTAAAAATGTCTCAACATTTACAAACACATGCATCTTCCCTCTCAGGATGAATTTGAATATCTTTGGTGATCCATTAACTATTTATCTACCTTCCTTGTCGGGTAAAAACTTAATTTGAACTTCCAAAATGAATGACATCTATCTGAAATCAGCCTCACAGAACTGTTGCAAAGCATGATTGCTTGATCATCACTGACTGCAAATTTTATTTTACAAGACTAATACTGTCTATAGCATCATCAGTTAAAATAACTGCTTCCACCATTTCTGTCACTTTTATAGACTTACTGGGCTCATCTATATCTATATCTTCAATCAGCCTTCATTCAAAAACTTTAAGTTGGTTGCAAAAAAGGAAAATATGAACCTTATGAACGGGGTCATCTTATATTCAATCCACTATTTAATATTGATGAAACAAACTGTCTGGGTGTGTTATGACAGTGCTGTGTTGTAGAGATATCAGGTATCTGCTCAATAATACACACACACACACACGCCAAATATAGTCTGATACTCTGACAAAGCTTCATGAGGCTCTTATCAGCTGAAGTGTTTGTTTCAAATACAGCACTTGACCCAGACCTCTGCTGTATATTGTGAGTGTGTGTGTGTGTCTTTCTTTTCCATGTGTCTTCACATGTGCGCAATGTACACATATAGGAGTAGTGTGTGTGTGCGTGTGTGTGTGTATTATATGTGTTTGCATATGGTGTGAATGTGTGTGTGGACATATTGTAAACATTTCCTGCTGATTATATACATATAAATGTGTGTGTGTGTGTGTGTGTTGAGGGCCAGAGCCACTTGACAAAAGATATTTGAACATTAAGTGGTGAACAGAGGATGCTGTGTGCGTGCGTGTGTGTGTGTGTGTGTGCGTGCGTGTGTGTGTGCATGTGCAAGACAGACAGGCTGTGGCAGCGTCTTCACTGAATCCTTTAGATTCTGTTTCTCTGAAGATTTCTGTCACAGTTTTCTTGCAGCAGCCTGTTTCCTGCTTCCTGATGATGTGAAACACCTTCACCAACCAGCAGCTGATTTCTGACACCTGTTAGAGGCACTTAAAAACTCCTCCTGATAGTCATTGTTACTCTGCAGCAGCAGCAGCAGCTTTCTTTAAAATTCATGCACACTTTTTCAAGAACTGGAGCCTGAAACATATAAATATACACGTAAAAAACAAACGATCCCCTTCAGCTCTCAACAAAATCAGAAAGAAATATGTTGCTTAGAAGATTTGATCAAACGTGTATACAGCCGGTCACTCTCATACACATGTGACCACAAAATGCACTGCACACAAGCTTAAGCCAGCACAGTTTAACATGTGTAAACTCATGGCAATTTTCTTTTTTTTTTGCCATAACCATCACCTTTATTGTTAAATTTATTTATCTTTGGAATAGCCCGACTGATATTTTATCATCAAAAGCTTGGCATTCACCTCTATGTTCTCATCTTTGAGCCACATTTGGTTTACACTATGTACCAACACTGTATGAGTGAGCATTACCCTGGTACTTTCAATGTATATATGAAATTGCATGTGTTAGTCAGAAATATGGATCTCACCGCATCTACATGTCTACGTGTCTGCAGATGAACATAAAGCAAATTTAAGACTGAACGTGACTTCAAATACTAAAAGTTTAATTTGGACTTTCTGATGAGACAGTCATAGGAGAAGGTTTTCAAAAAGACACCTTTCATATGATATATTTCTATCTTTAATTGTATATAGATGCTCAGGTTCATCGATAAACGATGTTTAATTGAGCTGAACTGACCTGACTTGAGGTGAGGGGAGGGGATGGAGGGTTTGAGGAAATGAGAAGAGGATAAATGGATGAAGGGCTGGAGGAAAGAGCGTAGGGAGGGCTGAGAGAGGGAGGCAGTGTTGTTTTATCTCGACCGCCTCTGAGTGGTCGCCCCCTCAGTCAAATATACACGTCTGACCCTGACGCTTTCATCTGCGCTTAGAGAAAGAGATGGAGTCACGCTGCTGGCGGAGGATTTACAGTGAAAAACAAGCCGTCCTCAGCTAAAACAGGCAGGATGGCCGGCTGACACGAGAGGGGGGCAACGGGAGGGTGTCATAGTGTAAACACAGCTCAATCCTCTGAGGCCGTCATGTGGTCTCTGCGAGGAGGGGAGTCATTTATGTGCAGCATGCTGGCGTTTTCTGTGCTCTCAGCTGGGTGGGAGCTGCACAGAGTTTAACGTTAGTCGTCTTTGGATCTGTAGATAAAGAGAGGCACTAAAACTAGCAGCCACTAGAAAAACTTAGAGGTACCTTATGAGATTTTCCTGCAAAGAAACAGAACTTACACTCTGCGTTGCTCAATAAAAGCACCGTGCGCCTCACTGAGGTCTAACAAACATGCTGAGCACAGCTGCTTCTTTAAAACTTTTCTAGTCCTGTTAGCTTCCATGTTTATTACTTTGTAGTCTTCTTCCTCCGTGCCTTTGTTGGTGCATTGTTGTATTTCCTGGTGACCTGCAGAACAGTGGAATGGTGTGAAAGCATTGGGAGGAGCGTGTGTCGCGTCACCACGTGCGCGAGAGCCAAATCCGTTGAGGTTAAGTAAGCGTTCAGATATGCAGACTCAGTCCAGAGTCGGAGCAGGGAGGCTGATTGCAGAGCGTCATGCAACAGGTGGAGCATCACGTGCAGCTGTCGTCCGTTGAAAGTAAACGTTTGAGGAACAATGCTCTCATTCCACAAATCACTAAAATAAAATGCCCAGATGGCTTCATCCGATGGTTTCTCCCTTCCTGCCACGTATTAATAACCTCAAGTTAGTACCACAAAGATGATCATAGCTCCTTTAATACCACTCAGACCTACTGTATTAAAACTAATAAATAATAACATCGTCTTTTATCTCAAATATAATTACAGGTATAATGTTATATTTAATCATTTTTTCACAATTCTATGTTTAAATTAAACTCCTTGATTACAAAGTTGGGAAAAGACTGATAAAGTTGAAATAATGTTATTTATTTTCTATGGAAACAGCATGATTCATTTTTTAGAAATAGATTTAAACAGCACAATCAAAATATGGATATACTTTTCTCACAACATGCAAATGTCCACAGTAATGTTCCTTTAAGGCTGAACGTGAGACATCTTGAAAATAAACAAGCTCGTTCTTCAAGAGTGCTGCAGCTTTGCAACATCACATGTATTTATCAAGGTAGTGGCAAACCTGATAACAAACAGCTTCATGTTATAAGTTGTACAGTTATGATGTGTGAGTGAGAGTGAACGTGTCAATAATTAACTGAAAGCATATCTACTAGCAAACACAGAAACATGAACAGTCAAAGCTGAGTCACCACTTCACCACTAAGTAAGAGTTAATAGCCTCATCCAAAAACAACTTGACCAATTTGTTCATTATTTCTTTTTTCTGTTTGGAAAAGCTTTAGAGTTCAAATTAAGAAATACATTTTCTCTCCAGAAGTGTTTCAGAGCCTTCACCATCTCTGTCTATGATTCGTTTTCGATCTATGACTCGGAGAGGCCTGTTTTGTCACAGCGCAAAAACATCCTCCGTCTGTCCACGGCGCTTACATTACGCCTGGTAACAAATAAACAAATCATGAACACAGTTGTGAGGGTCTGGATTTCATCGTGGAGGCAGTGGTGAGCCATGAGGCCTGATCCTGATCAATGTGTTTCCCGGCTGATCCAGGAGATTACAGTTCCTGCTGTATACTGATTTACTGTGTTTATTTTTTCTGCCTCTGTCTTCATGAGCAGAGACAGGTGGCTGTGTGAAAACTGCAGATCGACGAAGGGGGTCATCAGGTGATATTAAAGTCTGGATTAAGTCCGGGTTGGACGTGTTTAGAAAATGTCGCCAACAGTCAGCGCTGCTTTCGTCCAGATATGACTGCGATCACTTTCGAAGAACTGCACTTGAAACCACAACTTTTCCTGACCCCTAACTGAATAATTTTTCTGTCTAATCTGAACCACAACAAACATTAACTTTAGTGGTGTAAGATCCGAAAACTGTTTTAACAATGATTTATCTTTGTTGATGTTGTTTTTGTGATTTGATTTCAGGGGTCATGAAGAGTTTCCATGCAGTGTTTCTCACCAAAACTCATTAAGTGTATGATGTTTGACGTTTGCATCTTCATAAAACATTTACAGGGCTGATTCTTTTTTCATTGTGATTTAAAGTCTGCAGTGCTAACATCCACGTTAGCTTGTCAGCGGTCTTCTTCCTTGCTGCTTTTGCTGGTGCATTTCTGTGCTTATTTGGACGTTACTACGTTGTTACTGGTCTTTGGTATATCATGAAGTCTACAAAAGGAATATGTATTGCATTAACTGCATGCCGACACTAATGCATGTGTGTCCCCATGTGCATGCAAACAGGGACACAATCATTAAAATGCAGCTCCATGGTGCTGCTAGTGATCAGAATTGCAAGAAAGTGGTTTTATAAAACTTGAGACTTTCACTAGAACTGAATAGTTTAGTAGGTTTAAAGTTGCATCTAGTATTGTGGAGATTTTTATTAACACAGGTTGAGGCTTTCGTGTTGCAACAGAAGGGTTAGTGTATTGCATACTTGCAAAAAACCCACTTGTTGTTTATTTTATTTCCTATTTACCTGTTTATTCTTTCTTAAATATCTTTTTTAGATACAAACTTCCTGTCGTACAGTAGATTTTCTCTCAATACGACAGCAGGTCTGTGGCTCAGAAGGTTTTGGTTACAGAATAATGGTCCTCCTCAGAAACAGATTAGACAGATAAAACAGCCTGAGAGAGAAAGCGAGAGAAAAGACTCTGAGACAAATGACACACATGTTAGATGGCTGAGATGGAGAGTCATTTCAGCATGTCCGACCGTCATACCATCCGCTGCATTCCTGCCCTCCTCTCCTCCCATCATCCCTCAGTGTCACGTTGGAGAATGAGCCAGAACATAAAGACGTAAAGATGATCTGAGGTCTGTCAAAAAAAAAAAAAAAAAACAGCTCCATGAGGTCTCAACATCGCTGACATTCTCTCTGCGGCCTCCTCGCCATATGTTTCTGCTCATCAACGTTTTTCAGTCCTCGATCAATTTGATTTCTTCTTTTCTTCTCTCTCTCTCTTGACGACACACTCCGCCCTGCTGATTTCTTGAACGTGTGCGATGTGGTTGCCGCTTTAAAGCTTCAAATCAAGTCAAACAAGTGGCCGACACGACGCGGCACCGCTCATCCCCCAACACTCACACATATTTCTCCCACTGACACAATCCTCTGCTCTGATTATGTTTCAGATGTATTTTCATGGAGACACTGGCATTTATGGGGGGTCTCATTTAAATCATCAGGACCAGCTGCTAAAGATGCAGCTTGCTGCCTGTTTTTTCAGCAATGGAAACTACGTTAGTGTCACTTTTGTAATATGAACATGGACCAGTTGACGTCTTTAAAAAAATGAATAAATTGAATTATCAGTGAAATAAAACAGAAAAATGGAGCAACATGTCAAATTTTAGAGGATCCAATGACTCGATTAACGTATCAAACACAAATAAATTCATCCTTAATCATAATACTTGTTTATTAATTATTGTTGTTGTGTTTTGAGCAGATGCAGGTGGAAGTTTTGGCTCAGCAACAACTGCACCTCGTCTACAATCACCACTTCTGCCACTGTATTAGTAAAACAACCGCAACTATTACTGCTTCCTCTGTTAATACCAATAAAAGCATTGGGCCTCCCGTCTGTTGGTAAATGTCTGTTATTTGTATGTTTGTTCCAGTGAATGAGTGTTTGTGTCGTCGGGCCGCTAACAGGGGCGACGGCAGGCAGCTCTCTGGTTTCAGATTGATTCAGCTGCATGTTTCTGAGGATTAGAGGCAGTAGCCAGCCAGTCTAGACTGGTCTCCAGTTTCAGCGGACCCACACAATGACTGGGACGCAGACAGGGGGGACACCGTGGACAATATGCTTAATGGGTGGAGGGGGGTGGAGATGTGCATGTGTGTGTCTTTAATTGTGTTTGAGTGCACATGTGTGGAGGGTATGTATGTATTATAGAGTCTGTGCATTACTGTATGTGGAGTATTTGGATATTAGTCATATAAACAGTTATTTCTGAGTCAGTTATTACTGAAATGTTAATCATTTAGTTGATCGACAGAGAGTTAATCAACCCAAATTCTGATAACAAGCAAAAATACTAAAAATTCACTGGTTTAAGCTTCTCAGATATTATGGTTTGTTCTGTTTATCTGTTTTATCTCGTTGAAAATTGAATATTTTTTTGTTTTTAACAAAAAACAAAGTAATCTGATTACATTTATGATATTTTACAGATTAAATTATTAATTAATTGATTAAAAAAATGATATTAATCAAATTTTAAAAATAATCTCTATATACTGTCAGTATTCATCAAGGTGGAATTTGTAATATAATAAGAATTAAATGATAAAGTGCTCATACAGACATATATTAAAAATATTTTTATGACTTTGTAGTTGTCTGACTTTATATTTCTTTAGTTGTGTTCATGGTCTCTTGTAAGTTTTGAGAAAGATTTGACAATAAATCCGAAACAAACGAGAGCTTCCGGGGCAACTTCATCTAATTGTTTAAATTAGCTTTTCGAGATCTAATTTCTTGGCTTTTCTCCAAATGCAGATGCGCTCAATGTTTTCTATATTTACACTCTCAATCACTAAATGAGCCCATTTCCTCCTGGACCACCAAGTTTTCCTTAAAAGTAATCACCTTGATGGGAATTAGAGATTGGAGGAGGGGGGGCTTCCTGATCCCTGCCACTCTGCAGAATTACAACACCTCCATTAACTC
>JBAJHX010000067.1:18615202-18656506 GCA_037176925.1 Amniataba percoides | reverse complement strand
ATTTTTCTTTTTTAAAAACACCTTTCCTCAGCAGAGAATTGAAAGCAAGAGCAGAGGGAGAGAGACTCAAAGACAGACAAGAGACAGCATTCATAGAAAGACAGATCTACACACACAAACACACACACGCAAAGCTTTTGCCCGTCCGTCAGTATCTGTTAACCGGCAGCGAAAGGCCCAGATCCCCTCTGTAAGCTCCTAATTGTGCCTCATTGTTCTGCTGGACTTTGAACTCAGAGGAGGAATAGATGACACCCAGGCCTGCTGTCTGTGTGTGTGTGTGTGTGTGTGTGTGTGTGTGAGGGGCCTCGGGTCCCGTCTTCCTGAAGGTATAAAGGGAAAAGGCTTAAAGCATCAAGCCTCTGACACCCCAAACATACAGACAAAGACGTACATGTGTGGCCTGAGCGAGCACAAAAAGACGCAGCACTTCGCAGGCATACACACTCAGCCTCATGTTAAAATGCACACACACACACACACACAGGCGCATGTTTACATATGCATCCAGAAACACAGTTTTCACCCCCCCACTGAAGCCTTTTTGATGCAGCCTCCGTCCCAGCTGAAGACCACCAGGTTGGCTCCACCTGTCAGTCTTCTCCTCTCAGACGTAATCTGTCTCCGGGGGCGTTTTTTTTCATGTTTTCTTCCCTCACTCTGCTGCACATCTGTCTGTCTGTCTGTGTGACAAATGTCTGCATCAATTATCAGGGATAAAGGGGTAGTCTTGATCTTAGTCTTGATTTTTTTTGGATGTGCTGATTTAATTGATTGTTTTTTTTTTTATCTGTAATTTATATGGAATTGAAAAGATGTAGGCTTTTACCAAAAATTGAAAAACCAACAATTACTATCACTAACTTGATGAAGTTACATTATGGGAAATTTAGGATTGTGTTTTCTGAGTTTGACCCATATTAGGGACTGAAAACCTGAACAGTTCAGCTTCTGCTAAACCGTTGAAGTTCACTCTCAACAATGCATCATATTTAATGAGTTTCTCAAATTTTAAGTATGCAAATTATCAATCTGTGGCAGGTGTAAAAAAAAATGCAGTACAGTAAAATGTACAATATTCACCACTCAAAGTGTAGCAGAAATATAAGGTTAAAATGAAAACACTTGAAGGTTCAGACATTTAAAGATGCACTAATCAGTACTTTTCTCGGGTTGTATCCACATGACAACACTTATTGTAAGTTGATTTTGATAAAATCATCAGCTAAATTAAAGTAATGTAAAGTCATACTCATGTAATATAGTATATATGTCAGTTAGTATAACACGATAAATGATTTTATTTCTTCTGCAATGTAATACAGGTTTATTTATCAGTATATTTCCTCTCCGTCCCACCGTCCTCCCTGCCGGTTTGTGTCGTCATGTCGGTGTCTGTGCGGCCCGACACATCTCAGGATGTCTGAGGATCACTGAGCTGACAGGTCACGACTTATGTGGCATCAGGGCAAAGCCAGGCTGCATTGTACATGTCTTCTTTACCCACAGGGTTGGATTTATTTTTACACACTGAGGATGTAGATCCGGAAAATGCAGAGTTTGGCACACTTTCTTTCTCTGCAGGAACATCACCTGTCTATGTTGCAGTCAGGTGATCTGTGGAGAAAACTATCATAGATGTCTAAGTCATGGTTTGTTATTCTTGTGTGGCAGAGTCTAGTGTGGATTTGTAAGGTATAATGATGATTACTTGCATCACCATTCTTGCTTTCTGCTCTCGATTGGATCACTTGTCTGATCAGCGAGGTGACATATTGTTCAAAGATCAAGAAAATAATAGCGTTTAAAACATTCAGTGAGATAAAACTCTCAGTGAAAGTCGAATCAGATCAGTCCCTGTTGGTACCTGTGGGATGACTCAAGAGCCGGCATGTCTACAGATAATTGTGTTTCCCATCAGGACGTGTGTCTGTTACTGCCGGTAGACTCGGGACATTAATGCGTAGGTGCCAGATTTAACAGCTTTGGATCCAGATGAAGCCCATTACAGTCCTGGTCGACTCTCTCATTTGGTCCATGCGGAGATAAATCCAACACCGCTCTCGAGCCAATAATATTGTTTCCATTGCGCTCATGCCGTTTGGAGGCTTTAACGACGGTGTAAGGCCGTAAACACCGAACGCCGGCTGAGATGATCACGCATCGCCCGCTGTTTGATCACCAGCAGTTGTTGTTTGCTTTTTTAAAACAGGTGTTGTTTACCCGCAAAGATGGTTGATCTATGACATAATATAGCGAGGGAAAACTCTGTTACGTAACACCAGTGGAATATTTTCTGCTTTAAACATGCACGCCCTGATTGGATTTTAGCCCTCCAGGATTAGTCACCCTCTGTTTGGTGGATCTGCCAAAATGCATCACTTTACCTGACACACAAACCACAAAATAACTGCTTGCACGGTGAAAGAAACAGTGGGACTCGTTAATGGAAATATCACCTTTGCTCTTGTATTTCCCCCTGAGGAATACATTTTGTTTTTATCCCTCAACACCACAACATTAATCTCCGCTGCTCTCTCTGTTTTTTTTCAAACCACACTACAAGAAAGGATTAATATTTAGCGACCAATTACCAATCTGAGAACACGATGGAAAAACCCACATCACAACCTGCGTCATCGTCCTCCACATAGTTAGTAGTGGTGGTTTAGCAACTGCCACCTAGATCAAATCAAAAGTTATATTCATGCAGCCTTGTTCAAATCTAATCAGACTGTCAAAAATGTGTTAACCACCTGGTTCTTTTCTTCACATTAAGCTCCACTGTATTTTCTCATTTACAGAATTTATACCACTCAGTGTTACATATTTGAACAACTTGGAAATATTGGATAAGTGTTGATCAGTTGTCCAGAAACACAATTAAACATAAATGCTAATGATGCTCCTTGTCAGTTAAAACTTAAAATAATCATAACAACTTAAACTGCTATTGTATGGCTTGTTTCAGCAAAATCTGATAATGAAGATTCAAAGGTGCAAAACCATTCATGTTTAAAGACAGTAATTGTCTGCATTTCTAAAGCATTTATTTGCAATATGTTTATTTTCTTCAAATCTGGATCAGTGCATTTTATAATCCCTGCATTAATTTGGAGGAATAATTGGTCTGACTTCCGATTAATTTGATTAATTTTGTATTATATAGATAACCTCATCACGCTATCTCGCTGATCATAAATGCAGTAATTTCACTAATGGGTCTCTATTATACTTGCATGGTTGCCAGGGAGACCAGTGATGCAACTGCAAAGCCTCCACACTGTCGTCCACATCGATCTCCATCTCCCCATCTGTTGCCATCTGACGCCAGGCCTCTTCTGATCTCGGAAATCAGCTGGCTGAGGACGGTGGCGTCGGTGGGGCTGCGTGGCTCAGACCGGCCCGAGCGGATTTAGAGTCACACCCAGCGTTTGAAATGAACACCAGCCTAACACCAACCAAATGCTGGTAGATGTAATCTGAAAATGGTCTCCAGCCTTGTCACAATATTCTACTTGGAAGAGGTAAAACTTTAATATTGTTCATCTTCTGCCGTACAAACGATTTCAAGGCGTGGGAACGGGGCTGAGTAAATAGCAAAAATCCCTTTCTTATGAAAATGAAATTTAATACGAAAAAAACATTGTTTATGTAATATAATTTATTCATGTCATCGTTAACACATTAAGATCAAGTACTGCTTTGGCCCCATGTGAATTAGCTTATGTATGACAGCATATTGAGGAATTAACATGTAATCAAGATATTTGGGTGGTAATCCTTGAAAAGCCTCTAATGTGCACTGATGATTATAGTATTTTTTTAATTTTACATATACTTTTATATGGTTTTCATGGTCTTATTCATTTATTGTCCTAAATGACTGATATTCCTAGCCATTAATGCCATTCGTGCTCTATCTGCAAAACCTATTCTGTATAGTTTAATTCATAAAGGCCTCCTCTTTTCTTCGCACTAAACGGTATTTTGTCAGTGCTGTCATTGTTTTCGTGTGTGTGTCATCTCTTCCACACACTGCTGATCCAAGCAGCTGATCTGCAGCGTGTGAGAGAAAATGAAGTACCAAACATAAGAGCTGTCTGACTGCAAGGTGAAGCAGTGAAACTGATATAAATTTTTGTTGTTGCAGTCTTTTTTAGTTGTTTTTGCTGATGTGCCGATACTCCCGGCTGCTTCTATATGAAAGCAACCCCACTTAAACTATCCCTTTAAGTCTTCAAATCCAGCTTGTGCCCGTTGTAAAGATCTTTAAAACAACACTTGATATGATATTTGCGACACTGGCAAGCGGTTGTTTCTTGTACAGCGTGTCACAAAAGCTCGTTGTCTGACAAATGAAGATGTGCAGTTGCTGAAACTTTGAACCAACCAGGTAGATGAAGGTTTAACACACGTGAGCTACCACGAATTTCCTGATAAGATCATCTGACGCTAATTTGTTGGGATACATCAAAGATTGTTGTCTTATGCACCATATGTACAAACACACATGGACGTGTTTGTGGCAGAGGGAGGGTCTGGGTGGACAGTGTTACCTTACAGTAGACGTCAGTGGGTGTGTTTTGACCTTTGTGGGATAAATTGTGCGGTTTGTCCAGTCTTTGTATGTTTCAACACGTCGTGAGGTGTGTCCCAACCATAAGTGAAGTACTTAAAGATGCGTCAACGATATTTTTTTTTTGTGCATTTCATAGAACTACTGGGGAAGAATTATAATTGACCTGTTAGAAATTCTGAAACAGTTTGCCATTGTTGTCAGTGTTTCATGCAGCAGTCACACCCTGTTACACGCCCAGCTGAATACCTGGAATGAGCAATACACAGTCGGACAGGGAGAACACACACACACACACACACACACACACACACACACACACACACTCTCCTCCCTGCTAGTCGGAGGCGTGCAGGCTTCCACATGTATATGCATGACCGACACACACATCGAAACACAGGTAAGGCAACATTGAGACAAACAGAGGTGAACCTGAGTCACGCCGCCAAAGCTCGCCCTGGGGTGCACCCTCATGCTACCTCCACCCTTTTCCTCTCTTCTTGGGTGGGGGGCACAGTGGCGTCACCTGTCTCTTTCTAAAGGTGTCAAACCTCTGAGATGAGAGCCTCTCTCTCGCTCCTCTGAAGAAGGTTGGGATCCCAATTAGCCGGAGGCCGACACACCCCACCCCACCCCACCGCCACCCGCCCCAGATGGGTGTCACAGTGATGAAGAAACACACCGACAGGGAGGCGAAACGCTGCTCTGATAGTGGAAACTTTTTTTCCGTAGTTTTTTCTGGTTGCTGAAAGGCTGCTGGAGCCTCTCAGATGTTTCTCGGGGTTCATCCTCTTTTCTTCAGTCTCTGCTGCTCTCTTTTCTTGCGCTTACCTCTCCTGCGCTCCTGCCTCTTTCTTTTCTTCTCCCACTCACCCTGGCCCTCCCTCCCATGCCAAACCTCCATGCTTTGATACCCTTCATTTAGCGTGTCAGCAGCGATGACACATGTACCCATTCATCCGCCCCTGTCGACATTGTTAGAAGTGTATTCCAAATCAAGCAAGAACAAGCACGGCCTTTTGCTCCCCATTGAACATTTTCTGCTTAATAAACCCTCCAGACATTTAACCGGCTGAATATTTGGCCTTTTCAAAAGGATTCCTTCTTGGAGATCTCTCGTACAAAGCGAGGCAGAGAGCATAATTTGCGTGGTGTGTTTTCAGTGAGATCCCATCCTGTCAGGGGTAAAGGGTCTTTTATCTCCTGGGGTGTCTTGAGTGGCTCTCATGTCTGCTTCAGAGCATGCAGAGGCTCAAAGTGGGAGCGACAGACTAACGTCAGCGTGAGTGGCAGCGGGGTCGACGGTAACGGCCCGGACAAATCCTCCTCTATCTGGCCCAGAATCCTCCGGGGCTACTCGGTGAGCTGCTGTGAATCACCTTGAGCTTAATGATTTGCAGATATACAGAGAGAAGGGGGTGGGGGGGCAGGAACCTCCAGGGCCGGAGTTTATCTCCCGGACCTGACCCTTTGATCTGGCCCTCAGATTAACCCTGCAGACAAAGAGATAGAACCTGTGTGTGTGTGTGTGTGTGTGTGTGACACAGATCTTGTGCACATATATCTGGTATGTGAATATGAGTGTGTCTGGAGATGTTTGAGCTTTGAATAACCTCAGTTTCACCCTAAGACCCTGGTAAGACCAATAAAAGCAATTTACAACTGTCCAGTGATGCATTACCCGACGTGCTGTCCCGTTCCCATGAGGAGAAATTCACCCCTGTCCTACCTGCCCCCCCCCCATCATTGTCACTGTCTGTCATCTGTAATTCAGTAGTATTGTTTCAAAACCACCGCTTGTTATTTTTGTTAAACATTAGCATGTCCAGAGTGCCGATAACACGTTTAGAGCAATATACTGTATCTCAGGGTGGGTGAAATTAATATCATGTCACCAATAAGAATATTTTTCCAAAAACAATTTAAGTCATGATATGGCAACTATATCTAAAAGCAAGTAAGATTGAAAATACATATTTTAAATAAAGATAACATATACATTTCTTTTTCAAAGCAAACACCGAGCTCAAGCGTAGTGTTTTGCTGCCCTCTCTGGTTTAGTTTTAAGCCGGTTTCACCTCTTTGTTTTGTTGCACCTGTAAATCACGTCCAGCAGTGACGTCAGTGAGTCCTGAGGTACACCTGCACATTACTGCAGCAAGCTGAGCTGTTAAACCACCGCAGGTCAGCAAGGGCAGGGTTTACAAAGGGTTTTATATTACTCTTTGAATAACATGTAAGAATAAATTGTTTTGACAGCAGCATTTTTATTATTATTTTATTATATAAATCTCAATATGTTACTAGAAAAAATCATCTTCAGTAGATTCAGTTCATATTCATAGTTTTATTCTAAATTCCTCCTTTTGAAGTTTTCTTGAGAGATTGTTTCTTAACTCCATAAACTCATTGTATTGTTCATTTTGGTAAATTACCAATTATTGAATTCTTGTTTATTTTTTCTGTGACAAAGTTGAATTTTAATGGCTCTTGATGTGGTTTTGAAGTCTGGATATCCATGAAATTTTCTGCTGATGTTCATGGTATGCAGAGGGTGATTCTTTGAAAGAGCTAAAGCTTTATGAGTTTAATGACCCCATGGCCTTTCCTGTAGCTTCACACACAAGATAAACTTAACATCCTTGGTCCTGATGCTAATAATGCTCCACAAATAGCACGAGCGTCAGTGTGTTTGTTCCAACCATCACGTTAGCATTTCAGGGTGTAATTGAACATTGGTCAGACGGTTGGTCTTGTTAAAATACAGTCGGCTACTCAAGTCTTTGGTTGTGTGTTTAAAACCATTTTCAAAAAAAAAAAAACCTGCTGCAATTTCAAAACCAGCTGGGTGTCAAGAAAAAGAGCATTTGTTCATTACCACATGAAAAACGTGCATGTATATAAGGTTTTCAGCATGTGAGTGCAGCTCTGGATTTCATCTAAATGGGACAGCCATTAGTTTAACCTGCTCTAAAGAGCGCTAAAAAACGGAAAGGTTAAGCTAATTGCCTCACGAGAAAGCTCAACGAGGGTGCCAGATTTGCCTTAACTGTGTATAAACGTTTAAGCCGGTGTTAAAGTTTACAGCCTTCAGATTGTTATCAAATGGGAATGTGAGGTAAAGTTTATTTTGGAGGATCCGGCGTCAACTCCTTGTGTTCTCGTTTTATATCTATTGAATGAAAACCTTTTTTTTTCTCCTTTTTTTCCAGAACTAGACATGCATTAAACATTTACTCACATTATTCACTCTTTGTTTTCTTTAAAAAAAAAGAGCAATTTTAAAAGCATTTTATTGACCCTATGGTTATAAAACAGTACCCATAAAGAACACTGTAAGGAGGCGCAAGAAAAACAGAGATACTAAAACTGGATACACAAGGTCAGCATTCTTTGCACTAAAACCCGAAGGCTCAGTGTCCTCGGTGGACCAAACTGGTTTTGCTTTATTCCTCTGTAATGAAAGTCTGTTCCGGTTTGACTGCTCACCAAACTGCGGATGAAGACGTTTGCGCCGACCACCCACCGCTGCTCATGTATCACACGGGAGCAGCACACAGGCCGTGTTTATCTGCTGGTGACAGATGGAAGAAAGAAAGAATGAAGGAAAGAAAGAAAGAAAAAACACATCCAGCTCCACCTTTCCATCCACAGAGTGACATTAGCTTGACGTTAGATGACTCATTTAAATTCATAATTGAACGTGTTTGGCTCGGACTATACGGTAAATTCCCCTCCCGAAAGCCAAATTTATGCTCGAGAGTTTCTGATACACCCTTCTCACCACAAAGAGGAGCTGCGTTGCGTAACTTTCTGAAATGGTCAATGATGGGAAGTCTCACAAAGAGGTGATTAATTGAAAGTCGAATTCAAGTTTTAGGACCAATGTTGTAAAAAAAATCCAGGCTGGCTGTGATGGTTGACGAGCCGTGTGCTGACGTTATGTGACACGATTTCTGGATATTAAAGCTCTCTTGTAAGTTTCGGCCTCAGCAATAGAAAGTTAGTGAAGTTTTTTTTTACATTTTTTGACAACATTTGTCTCTCAAAGATATCTGATGATGATTCAGTAGCATATTAACTTATAGTATTATATCATGAGTGTCAAGAGGGTGATTGAATTATTTTGGTATTGTACATCCCAAAGTGGAGATGCAAATGATAAAAACTAGTAAACTTCTATCAACCTTCAAAAGTGTTGGATCCTACTGTACATTTTCCAAAATGCAACTAAGCACCATCTTTTGTTAAATGTGGATTATTAGGTGTTAGAGGGTTGTCTGTTCAGCACTTTGTGACATATGTCCCTTTGTCTGAACAATACTTCCTTCTCTTTTATCACTTCTTAAATGTATATTGTTTTATTGCATCTCTCATTTGCTTTCTGCAACGACTCATCTTCCGTTTTTGTAACGTTTGTAGATATACATCTGAATCATGGGAACTACAGTTGTAAACTGCTTTGCCCAAATGTAACTGAATGACAAAGTACAAGATAAAGATGTGGTGATTTATTGACTGTCTTGGTCTCTTGCATCATGTTGCAAGCTTCCCAAAAGTACAATATTAATTACTGAATCTTAAATCTTTAGATTTCATATTCTCAGCCTGCTTCAGTCTCGGTTTCTGGGCTGCAGCAGAGGATTTATACAGCTTTGTATCTTGTATTTGGTAACAGGGATGCGCTGTTGTTTCATCATCCCTCAAAACCCCGGCACGTCTCTGCCACTCAGAGGCACAGACGACACTGACTCACAGATCAGCAGTCTAAACACATATTACAGGCTTGTCATCTCCTCTCGGCCGTAAGACTGTTGGCTCTACTAAAGCCCCTCACACTGCGACAGGGCACCGGGGATCAGGGCTGAATATGTTGAATTTCAGGCTCTTGAGCCGGTAGGTGACACATCTCCATCTCTTCCCTCTCTTCTTCCTTTGCACAGGAGCAGTAGTTAGACCCCTCGCCTTCCTCTCCGACTCTTGGCGGTGACTGACAGCTGCACCGTGGCTTCATTATGGTCGTACAAAGCCATATTTTAAACCATATTCACCATTTTTCATCGGCGGGGCGGGTGGATAGAGGGAGGGGGTTTGGGAAAGAGGAGAGCAGGAAGGGAGGGAAAAGCTCCCCAGATGAAAATCCTAAATCAGCTTGCCCTGCCGCTGCAGCTGAGGCCTGGGCAGGGATTGCATTTAATTTATTCTCCTAAGCCTGGGAATCAGGCCATCAAAAGGAACCAAACTATCAGGTTTCCTGCACTAAATGGCCCGACAGTGTGATGTGGCCAGCCCGGGATCAGACTTAACCCTTTCGAGGTGGCAGGCGAGCGTCAGAGGCAGCGGCCTTCCTGGTCCGGACCAATTTATCTCCCGACTCTCCGAGGCTGCAGGCACGAAGACACCCGGGCTCAGCGAGGACTTGCGGACTAAAGGTGACACAGCAGGGACGGGTGGCACTCCCTCCCAGTGTTTGCTAGATGTGCATATCCCTTCTTTAGCCTTATTTAATGGTCGTGGATCATGGGATTAAGGGACACAGGCTCGTGGTAGGCTGCAGGAGCACAGCCTCACTTTCTTTTTAGTAACCCGTTGAAATGCCAGCTCTCTATGGGAAATGTGTTCACTTTGACCAATTCCCAGTCCAGTGCCAACGTTCAGTACCCGCGCTGGAAAGAGTGTAGTCTTTATGTAGTGAGGCAAAGAAGTGTGGACATTGAGGGCAGAGAGCATGAAAACCATCCCTTGCAATTACGTCTATATTGGAAAATTACCTACCTCCAGATTTATGTTCAGTCAGTGCCAGTGCAGAAAGTTGTGTGTCCTTTAACGCCACGTTTTGACCAAGCGCCTTCAGTATACTAACCTTGGTATATTATAGAATACCCATTACTCTATGGTACCAAAAACCCTGGATCTGTTTTGCATTTCCACCACAGATAGCGTTCTTAAATGTTGGCGGGTTGTTACTTGATGGTAAAAGCCGCATCAGCCATGAAAGCAGATGATTTACTCATTTGTGCCAAGCAAGTGAAACTGCACTGCAAAAGTTTAAAAAGATGGAGGGATGTTTCTTTCGATCTTTACTAGTTAAAGATCAAAACAATTCAATTCTCTGTGCCACTCAAAGTTACCTTTCATCGCCCATTTTCCCTGCCGTACATTAACCATTGTTTGCATTACAGTGCTCGTTCCTCAAACTTAACCATGCTGTAGTTACCTTGTGCAGATACTGTAGAAATGAATCATTTAAAGCATCTCTATTCGACTACATATTCATAACTTAGCGAGCAACATTCAAAGCTTAACAAATAATTATAATGAATTAAAATGAAATGAAAATGCCAGCTGAGTGTAAAATCAAACATTAGATGATGAGCTGTAATAGAGATTGTAGCACCGGTGGATGTGTACATAGATACGGTATTATTTATTTGAAGTTTAACAGTGAGAAACACAGCTTAATGAGGAAAGTGTGTGCTGATCAGTGGCATCTTCCTGGCGACACGAGCAAACAGCAAGAAAACTGCCATCAGACTCATATTCACATATTTCTCCTTCCAGCAGAGCCCTGCCCACCTCAAACTGGCAAGTAGAGCAAAGTCAGAAAACAAAAGCAGAAATCTCTCATGTGAATCGACCAAAAATTGTTTGAACTTTGGCAGAGTCGTGCATCACTTCTAGTCAAAGACTGATTGAGGAAATAGGTTTTAAAGGCCTTTTAAAAGAGGTTGGCTTTGAAAGATAAAAAACATATTTGAATGTGATTGTGGCTCCACGAAATCAGCCAAAATCAACAGCCTGTGTTGCAATATGGTTGCAAAACGCGGACGACCGTGAGCCAAGAACCGCAAAATTGCTCTCGCCTTTTAAAAGTTCGGATGACACATTCTCATGACCTGACAGATGTTGATTAAGGCATTTCTGCAGTTTGTATTCATCCCTGCATGATGTTGGAACCTCTTTAACCTCATAAAAACACTTCAGATCAGATCCATGAGGAGAAGGAAGACAGCTATTCTTTTTTTTTTTTCTAATCGTGGAAACCAAATGTGAAGTGCAATAGTTTTGACTAGATTATATTCACGCAAGCAACAGGTAAAATATATGCATATGTAAAACTATGTAGAAATACATAATTAGCTGGTGGAATTCACTGAGTAAAGTATCCTCATTTAGTTAAAGAGGTTAAAGTGAGGTGTAAATGACTCATTATACTCAAGTTTTGTCTAATTTGAGGCCAGCTTCCACGGTTTCTCAAAATAACCGATTCAGGTCGTATGAGGTCAAATCCAATCCAAAATCCAATTTTTTTTTTCTTGCTTATGTGTAAATCCATCTCCCGAGTTCTTGGAAATTATCGAGTTTCTCATTGCGACTTTGTCCTCGACCACATGAAACCCAGCCCTGACCAAAAACAACTGAAGGCTACTGTTTAACCGTCGCTGAGAAGCACAAAAAGCCAACCACGCTCACAAATATACTTCACAGAGGCTTTACTTCCTGCTCGACTTTAAAACCAGTTTCACCGCAGAGGGGTTTAGGAGGTTTTTATTAACTTATTCTAACATAAGGAGCACTTTGGTGCACGGGATTCCCAAAATGAGGTCCAGGGACCCTCAAGGGGTCACCGTGGGGGTTAAAGGAGACTGAAGCTGTGTCCCAGTTCCACAAAACACACTGATTCTAAGCACTTTTTCAACATGTTGTATGAAAAAAGGGACAAAAACATCACAATGCACACAAACATGTTTGACTTTTTAACTTTATTTACATTAACACACACACAATGTAACATAAAATAAAAACAGAAAAATGAGGAAGGAAAACAATAAATGACACTGTGAAATAGCACCAGGAAGACCTACGTATTAATATCTCTGAAAAACATGTTGCCCTCCCTGCATGAAGTTAAGTAGTGTTGTAAATTCAAAGGTTGACTGTTAACGCATGCACTGCATCATTTCACATTTGTGTAAAGCAGTAAAATATGTTGGTTTCTTGCATATTAGCAGGTAAAAAAAACAGTGTGTTAAGAAAATCAGTCTGCACTTGGAGTTTGTTTTCATTTAACTAAAGATATCAGAAGTTGACTGATGGTGTAATTTTTACAAATAAGCACTGCTGATAGCCTTTTTTAATTCTAATGTATTTTTCTAATGTATATGTGCACTTTAAGCTGATCATTTCTATGCTTTGTTGTGTGGTGTGATGCAGTTTTCTTGTCCATCTTATGTTGGTCAGTATTGGATTTGTTGCTGTAGTGCTCATTTTTATGCCGCCTCTTGGCTTCAACACTCTTTAAAACACATTTTTATTTCAGTGACAGATAAACACGGTTGATTATCAGCTTGAAATCAAAATATATTAGACTCATCTAACTTAAATAAAGGAATTTGAGGACAATGCATGGTGACATAATGATATTTTTCAGTATTAGAGTGATTCTCCTCTTCAAAATCATTACTCTATTACTTTCTGATGCCAGAGTTTGTTTTAGTGTGAATATATTTTAATAAGTATTAAAGTTTTGAATTAAGTTTCTCTGACCATCTCTTCTGTGCAACAACAAGCTAACTTGTGCTGGAGGACCAAACGTCCGAAATCAGTAGCAGTCGCAGGCAGACTGTTGTTGTTATCGGGCTCCGGTCAGGACTCACAACCATAAAGAACATAATATTACTTTCCTCTTATGAACACACTGGAAAGCGGGGCAGAGCTCTGATGACCAGCTCCTCTCCTCCTTGATCTTCCCCCACTGTTTGCTTTACTTTATTTTCTGTTTTTTCACCCCCTCCCCCTGTAATTTTTTCGTGCAAAGAATAAAATTTCATCTGCGCGGGCTCTGGGAAAGGCGGCCCTCGGATTGGCCCTTGCCCGTACAGATGCTTTGAATTTACGGGGCTTTTCTGAGAAGCAGGGAGGGATGGATGGTGGGGTGGAGGGGGGAGAGATGGGAGGGGTTGAAAGTGGGGTGGGGGGGGGGTGAAACCTGCCTGTATTTCCTGGGGATTAGGCGTCAGATGGGTGCCCTCAGAGGAGGTCTCAGGTCCCGGCCTCCCTGGATGGCTGGGAAACTGACCCCCATCTGACTCCCTGGTCTTGTTTGTGCCCTGCCAGCATGTAGCCTCAGGACAGGACCGAGGCCGGGGCTCGGTCCCACAACCAGGCCGCCAAACCACCGCCTGCATGGTGGACCGAATCTGTCGCACTTGTACACACATTAAACCCTACATTTGTTCTTTAATGGATAACACCAGTGGAGTATAGCCTGGTTTGTTTTTTGCTTTTTGGATCATCATTTGTCTCGATAGTAATGATTTTGGTTCTTATCGAGTTAATCAATGAAATCTGGAGGGTCAGACAGGAAAAGAAATACGAGCCATCAGACAAAGTCATTAAATAAAATCTGTGTGTTAGTCAAACTTTTAACCTACCAGACTTGACACTGGGATTATTAGCAACATTTCAGGTGCACGGAGGTTCACGTTTTCTGGATTATGTGGTGGTTTCTCTGTTGATGGTCTACCTTTCTCATAGTTACGGTGGTCCCAAAATAAGACAATATGATGAAAATGAAATGAAACAGTTTGAGTTCCTGTGACTCCGTAACCTTAGATGATGAAGGTTAAAATCTTGACAAAAGACCCACCCTAATGACAAAAATCAAATCTGATTGACTGACAGGTTAAAAACAGAGACCTAAATTACACAACAGCCTCTTAGATTGTAATATTTTGAGATGTAAGGTTCGTTTACAGCAACGAATATACGTGAACTCACAAATGATCTTAAATATTTATATATTGCCTAAAGTTCTGCGGACTGGTCCTTTAAAGTGTAATCTGCCTTCACTGCTCTGTATCTGAGGATGACTGCAACAAAATGCTGCCTTGTATTGAGGCTTGATTATTGTTTGTCATGATAAGAGTCCATTTGTATGATTTTACACACAAATTACACAACTTCTCTCACACTTAGTTTTCCGACAGTTCACACATTGTTCTTGTTCATATGTTGTATTGGATAACCAACACTGCACCAAATGAACGACTGACAAAGACTGAACATAAATACGTTTTTAGTAGCTAAAGTGTCAGATATTTCCGACAAGTGGTGGAGAAAAGTGATAATATGCTGGTGTTACTTGTGTTTACACCTTATTTCTGCTGCTTCAAAGTGGCACAATAAATCAGTTGCCATAAATTTGAGGTTTTGAAAAAGATCAGTTATTATTCTCATGATTACAAGAGCCCAGTCAGGAAAAAAAAACAGCAACCAGGTGTGTTGTAATATTTGAACATGAATGAATAACGAGACGTGTTGTGTAGTAGATGGCGCACCTGATTTTCTCTGTTAAGACAAACTCTGAGGAGTCATTTAAATGTTGTTTGGGTCAGCTCATAACTGTAGATAAATCCATAACTTGTAGATGACAGTCAGACATTTGCTGACTCTCACAGAGCATCTTTGCTGTTTCAGTGTTGTTTCATTTTCTGGTAAGACAAGGAGAGATATTCGTAGTTTGCATGTTTGCTGTCTTGCGTTGAGATCAAGTTCAGGAAGGTTTTATGCAAAAATTAAAGCCCAGAAAATACAGAAAAGCCATCAACAGGTAAGTTAAATTTGAGCGACAACACACTTACATCCAAACTCACCTTTAACCACTCACACCCTGAAACCCTGAAACTGATCAGAGGTGATGGCTGGTCAGAGTGTCCTCGCGCTGATAATCCTCCTCTCCTCCTCTCCTCCTCTCCTCTTATTGTGAGAGGACATTTGGTCCTCATAATCGCGGCACAGAAACACACACATGCTTGCGGAGCCGGAGGTTGAGCTGGGGATCGTGAGGCTTTGAGCGTGGCTTTCAGTCAAATCAAATAAATGTAGCATGTCATCCTTCTGCCATTTGTTCTGCAACACTTCCAATTATACTCACTTTAATATAAGAGCCGAGATGGATGTATTATTACATAAAAAGACACACAGACACACACTTGTTTCTGTGGGGGACAATAAGTTTTCCTTTATGATTAAACTTGGCACTCACACACTCTTGTTTAATTTTATGGAGGCCCACAAGTTCCTGGCAGCGTCCTCGAGGTCGGCATGAAACACAAAATGATCTCATAATTTCAAGAGAAACAAAATCATGTTTTTTTAAAGGTATTTTATTACCGGAGTGTGTACAGATCTTTTGTAGAATCATCAATTGTAGCAATTTCTTAGAAAGCGTTTTACTTTTTTTTTTTCCATAAGAAAGTTAGGCTTTTGAAAAGTCCAAATGCAGCAGAGCAGTCGGGTTCCTCGTGTACGTCCGTCAATCCCAATTCAAATCCAACTCAAATCGACCAGCGTCTGTGTGAAGAGGCCTGCTGCTGCACAGAAAATGGCTGAGGCGAAATGATCCAATTCTTGGTTACAGGGGGCCATCTAGTGGCGGCTGAATGAAAGAGCAAAACCAAAACCGACAGCAGGGAGCCTCTATATGCAACAAAAACAAAGCACAGTTGTATTATGGCTAAACAAAGACAAAACACACACCAAAAAAAACCCTTCACAATTCTCCCACAATTTTTTTTTCTTCCGCAATACCTGTGCCTTTTTAGATTTAGAGTGCAAATTAAAATAGAAAATAAAAATCTATGTTTCAGTCCAATATTTTACTATAACATTTCACAAATACTCCATCTACATAAACACTGATAGGAACACACCATAGAAACCAGTCGTGCCCTGCAAAAACCTCCAATCTCCAATTTACTTTCTACCTTTTTATGTCAAATTTATTGATTTTTTACTGTAAATGATGACGAAGGTGATCAGTTTACAGTATAGACTAATGGCGATAGTACCAGGATGAGTTTATAATACACGCATTTAAATAAGAAGTTATTTATTTGTTGTTGTTTTTTTAATTGACTGAAATTTGGGGAAATTAAAGATCTCTGCAGCACACAAGGAAACATTTTTTTTGTCTGTGTGAACGAAGGCAAACACAGGAATTTGCAACACACAACACAAAAACAAAACCTCGTTCCTCAGTTTGTTTAGTCTCCTGAAGACAAACGTCGAGCGAACTGAACTTTTCTTTACGCTTTTCCTTTTTCATTATACAGTACTACCAACAACAGAGACGTTCCAAAACGCAGAATTGATACTAAAAATACACTGAATTAGGTGCATTGTGTTTTAGAGATGAAAAGAAAAGAGAATAGCTGTTTCTTTTTAAACTATCTTTACTGCCATTACGTGCATTAACCCGTATTCATCGGACTTCTCTGGAAGCCTGTTTAATTGAGGTGTAGCTATCTCTCATAACATCTTTTACCGTATATATACCATGAAAATTAAATCTTATAGTGAGTCTTTTCACTTGTTAAATCTGTTTTGTGTGGCACTGTTTGCATTAAAAGACCGCAGAATGAACAGTGCACTTTTTACATTTAAACGCCAGAGGTGACAAGTAAATAAGAAATTAAAAACAATATAGGAAAAATACAAACATAATGCAAAAACAAGTTCCCGGCCTATAGAAAGATTCTTCTTTTTCTTCTTCTCTTCATATTAAACAAATCACTAGTAAACACCTTCCTATTTCCTTGCAGGAAAAAAACAGATTGGGCGGGGGGGAGGAGGCGGATACTCCAAACTCTTTTAGCTCGACTCCAGCTTGGCCATTTCCTGCACGTAGATCCCGATGCTCTCGCTGTCGAACAGCACAAAGTAGACGGTCTTGATGGTGGAAGACATGGTGGCCACAAAGTAGCTGGAGATGGCCTTGAGGATCAGCTGGGCCGCCGTCTGCTTCGGGAAACCATTCCTGACAGAAAGGAACCAAAAGTGAGTGAAATGTGGTCAAACGCTGCAGACATCTAATTTTTTAGTGACTTGACCTCGACATACAAATCTTCAGTCATAGTTAACATAGTTTAAATTTGGAGGGACAGCTGTGTTACTTTGGATAAGTTTAAATAAGTTGGTGTTTCCCAGTTTGATATCTTAAGGGGTTGCGGGATGATTTTCATTATGATAAATAAGAACAGATGAAAGAGAGAGTGTATTTAGATATGGACAAAGTGACATGTCTCCTAAAGTTAAAGCATCTGGATCCACCTCCATCAAAATAAAGGGCAAATAAATTTTACCCAAACATGGTTGACATCATTGTAAGTTGTTCTTATACTGCTGATGTTTATTCAAGCTTTCATTTTTTATGATAAGTTTGATTTTAATTAGTTATTTGATGTTATATAAAAGAGGTAATTGACATTTGTCAATCACAGTTAGGTAGTTCCTGAGGCACCAGCGGCATCTTCTCATGAATTGTTGCAGGAACATTAAGAGGAGATTTAACTTTACCTTTAGTAGGTGATCATTAGGTAGCAGTTACTTATTGATTACCACCTTGCACATTAAACTAAGAACTACACGTCAACCTCATGGGGGCACTAAAGGAAAGGTCAGAGGATCAACACAGACAGGAGGATCCATCTTCTGTGGATCACATATTTATTTATGATGTTTCATAGCAATCCACCCAATAGCTGTTTAGATATTTTTATCTTGATTGAAGTCTGCATCACCTTGTTCAGGTGGTTGGAATATTACCATTTTTTTGCCAAACCACTTCAAGTTTCAGCCTGAATCAAGAGTGAAAAAACCCTCAAGTTGATGTTACTGAATATAGTATTACATTTTTCAGAAAAGTGAGATGCAGTTGTCAGATAAACAAAAATCCCTAAAACTAGTTATCGTACTTTGCGTCATTTGTCAGGTGTGTTTTCGTACCTGCCGCTACCGATGGAGGGGAAAGCCACGGACTTGAGTTTCTTCTCGTCGGCCAGAGCCAGGCAGTTCTTCACCGTCTTATCCAGCATCTCCTCGCACTTGTCGGAGCCCCAGCCCGGACTGTTGCAGTGGATGACGTACTTGGCAGGAAGGCCGAAGCCGGCGGTCAACACAGCTGAGGAGAGGAGGTGAGGAGAGGTGAGAAGGAGATAAACATGGACGACATGTTCAGGTAGGAACGTTTGGGTAAGTGGAAACGCAAAAAAATCCTGTTATGAGAAGAATAATTTTGAGGAGCCACATCAAGGCAGTGATGAAAGATTATTTTCAAAATGACACAATACAATATTACTTAAAATATTTTATAATAATTGGTCAAATTTGAAAAAAATATCCAACTAAATTATCAGAACATCAGAAAAGAGCTCCAAGCATCGTGATTCAAAAAGCCACAACTAGTGAAGGTTTTGGCAGTTTTGGCTTTTAAGAAACATATTATTTATCAACTCAATTCAACAGCTCATTTTTTACATTAAATTGAATTACGACAATTGTAAAAATGCCACAAAGCTTCAACGCAATAAATATTCCAAAACATCTGTAAAAGAAAAGAAACTGCACAACATTCATCCACATGGCCAAAAAATAATAGAAAATGTGGTGTCACTTCTGAACTTTCAGCAAATATTCTGCTGAATAATGTTTACAAGGTGGTTTGCAAAACTAAAAACTGCTGCCACCTGCATTATTTAGTGACGTTTCTACTGAGACAAATTATTTTTGTGTCACCACATCATATTTTGCTAAATCTTTGCTGGTTTTGTTCAGTCAGACAACAGGCGAACTTGTTCACCTCTGACATTTCTTCACATCACATCCGCAGTCAGAATCAGCTTCGTTAACCAGTTTTGTCAGAAGTCAAAACCCAAAAATTGAGTTTTGGAGGCCTGAAATGCTAAAATAACACTTTGCTTTGTGGAAAATGTATGTGGTAAATCTCTCAGAGCTTAAAATGGTTTGGCCCAGGGTATCACAGTGAGGTGGGCCGAAGAAATCACTTCTCCAGACTGGAGAGAAGAAAGAAAAGGATGAGAGGAGGAAACAAGAAGAGAAGAGGAGAACAGGAGAGTCAAAGCAGCAGCCGGAGACGATGCAGCTCAGCCAAAGCCTCCGACTCTGAAGTGAGAAAGCCTCCAGGCAGACTTTATTAGCCTGCAACGAACGTGTGACTGGACCGGAGTCAAAGCCGAGGACGAGCTGATTTCCAGATGGCACGCAGGGAGGATGGAGAGACTTCACACGGCGGGGCGAGAGCCAGTCACACTTCATGTGCGATCTGGTTGTGAGGTAAAGTGTGAGGAGGATGATGACGGTGATTAGGGGTTTCACAAACTTGTAGTATGGTTTGGGACGGAGGAACACTGTTCACCGCACATCTGGAGATCACCTGTCAATCAAACTACACGGACATTTCGGCTCTGTGGGTGGCGTTTTTCCAATGCAGCTCTGTGGTGACGGCTGCTCTTTGTGCAAACTAGCTCCTTTTGTTCAGCCCAAAAAATCATTTTTACAAAGACACACCAGGTGTGATTCCTAATTTTTCTTCAGTAAATAAGACAAATACTTAGACTTCCTCTTGTTCTCGGCTCGAAGCTCCATTAGAAGTAAATCTTTAAAAATTGTTCATAAAAACAAAGCTTCATTTAAAAAAAAAAAGGCTCAGTAATTTCTTAAAATGGATGAGCAAAACAATATTAACAGGAGCAAACAGTAAATTAGTTTGGGACTATTTTCAGCTGGACGAATGCATGTTAGGTTATTTTGTGCAGACTGACCATTACTGGATTTTTGGATTTACTGGACATGAAACACAGACACATTTAAGATGGGAATCCATTAAATTAGTTAAACAAGGATTCCTTATGTAAGACATGCATGCTGTTTTCAGATGGTGGACCAGAGTGACATACCGGTCAGTTTATTAGTCAAGTACTCAGCCTGAAAACATCTGGCAGCAGGGTGACGTACTTACTGTGTGTGGGATTGACTTAAAACAGACTGTTCATGTTACGACAGAACGTGCTCGCCGATTGTTTTTGGACAACAATAACTTCATTGTTGGTTTTTGTTTTTTGATGCTACTGTTGACCGCTCATGTGAAAACTGACTTTGGGGTGAATCAACAGAAGAGCTGCAAAATGTAGAAATTTTTCTGGACTATCAATGAAAAGTTTTGACCTTTTCACAGATTATCTCTCTCACGTACTTCTGTCAGGACAAACAGTTTTTGCATGTTGTAATTTACATGCATTCGTAACAGCAACGTTTTCGCTGCATTTAGAGGATTTGTTCACAGAGAAAAAGTGAAGCTGCAGCGAGCTTTCATGTCAGGCTCAACTAAGGTGAACTTTACAGGAATTTGAACAACTGTTCGATCTAGACACTGCTGACTTTTGAAAGCACAGAGAGTCCAAAATGAATTCACTTAGTCACAAATAAAACAAGCTGCATTCGGCAGTAGTCACTGAATAACCCACAAATCATCACTACGATACCTCTGACGCCTATTTTCCTGATTGATCGCTTAATCTTTTGGAAAGAGAAACAATGAAAAATGTCTGTCACAGTTACGTAAGGCCCAAGTGGAACCAAAATGCCAGTTTTGTTCAACCAGTAGTCCAAAATCCAAAGATATTGAATTTACGCTCACAGAACGACAGCAAATCATCACGAATGACAAGCTGGAACCGGAGAACGTCTGATGATTATTAGTTCCTCCTGTTTTGATCAAATTGATTGATTAACTAATCACTGCAGCTGTAAATTTTCACAAGGAATGAACATAGTTGTGGCATGATGATGAATCATTGTATGCAATAAATAAGTCATCAATCACCTTTCTAAAAACATTATTGTCATTTCCATGCTTGAATCACTACATGAGCATTTCAGGTAAACACCACTGAAAACAAAGTGCTCCTCCTTCACTTCTTTAGCAGACCATCTCTTTAACTAACCATCTGTGCAGCCAGTCACTCTCATGAATCACGCGTGTATTTCAAAATAAGATCAAACTCAAGTTCTATCTGTTTTGGGAACATTTTTTTAAAATATGGTGGATAACTTTGGTGCCTGTTTGGCAGTAAAACTGAGAAGTTGCCATCAAAAACCAGATGAGCAGACTCTTTATACGAGTGTTTGAAACACTGAAGAAACGGGTTTTGACGGCTGTTCTGAACTGGGTCTGGTCAGGATGACCGTTTGGCCGATCCAGATCCCCCAGAATCCCTGACAGGCTCTGCTGGCTCGCTGTTCAGTCACCTGGTAATCTATTTATGAGCTCCACGCAGAGACCGGGATTAAGACACGGAGCTAAGTTGGCCGAACGCGAGAGAGAGAGGGAGGCAGGGAGGCGGGTGAAGGTGGAGAGCGTCTGAAAAAGTGAGTGTGAGTGATGGATAACGGGAGAGACAGATGGAGAAAGAATAAGAGAGAGACAGAGAGGAGGAGTGGAGACAAATGGACTGAAAGATAAAATAATCTGTAAGGGCTCAAACAATACGGCTCTCCGAGGACTGATGCCTGTAGTTTCTGACAAAATTCGCCAAGAACGGATTTTACGTGCCAGTACTAAATGGCTTTGATCATTTTCAGGACAAAAATATCCAAGTTTTCACAGTTTCAGTGCTAAAGGAAACATTTAGCCTCAGAAAGTGTGTGTTCATGTCCGAAGGGCTAAAACGTGCAGCAGAGTCTCAATGTCGTTTGCTGAATGTGGAAAACGAGGCCATAAGGGCCCAACCCTGTTTAGTTTGGTGTGTGTGTGTGTGTGTGTAGAGAGAGATTTATGGGACACACTGACATCACCGTCATAGGAGCTGGGTGGTGCTCGAGTAGATCAATGTGCACTTTTACCGATTCCTTCGACGGTGACATTGGAAGGAAGTGCTGAGGCGTTTACAAAAAAAAAAAAAAAAGAAGCAAAACAAAAACAAATGAGCGGCCGTACGAATGCAAAACGGGATGACAGAGAAGGAGACGAGTGCAGTGTTGCTCGATGTGCTTTGAACTGGAGTTTACGTTCACACTTGTTCTGATGTGGGAGATTTACCAGCGTCAGCAAAGTGAAGGCGTCTTTAAGCAGAAGTCACTGTGAGCAGATCTCTGATCATGAAATCTACAGACTACACTGGTCAGGGTAGCTTATAAACTCAGTGTAAAACAAATAAACTAATAAGTAATAATAAATAAACTACAGTAAAAAAAAAAAAAAGTTAAAAATCAGAAAAAAGCTGAACTAGCTGCCCCGTGTGTCATGAAATTTTAAATTGGTGTCCCCTTTTGTTTTCTGAGAGTAACTGTAATCGAATGTTTGTGTCATTGTTTCAGCTTTTGTTTTATCATCACTGTTAAATCACATGTATTTTGTCTTGTTTTACTATTTAAAACAAGAATTACCAGCCCCCTGTAGTGTCCCTCAGGCTGCAGTTTCCATATGTGTTTTTTTTTTCTTATCACTATATTTACATACATGATTCTAGTGAATATTCCCAGTGAGAAGCATGCTGTCTTCACTCAAAGATTAGTTTTACAGAGGAATGAAGGAAAGCTTCATCACTTGGTGCAATGACAATCACCTGAAGCTTAATATCATTAAAACCATTAAATTAGACTACGAGAGGAAGGAGGCCTCCTGTCGTCACGCAGGGAGAGAAGAGGGTGAGCTCACATAAGTACCTCGGGGTCAAAAAGAATAAATACTGGCAAAAAAGGACATTTTGTTGACATTTGACCTTTTGAGTGAATATGCCATGACGTCATCGTTTTTCTCCTATTTTACATTTTTGTAATATTTTGATATAAGTAGTGTATGAAAAAGCGAGTGATCATCCAAAAAATGCTCTGTGACATCAGGATAAACTCGACCTTTGACCTCCAAATTCTAAACAATTCACTCTCAAGGGGATGTTTCTGCAAAATGTAATGAAATTTTCTTGAGATATATTGTATTGTCAAACAGAGCAGACCCTGATTTGATAAACACAAAACTGGCGAGACCTTCTGGCTCCTCAGGCAAAAATGACAAAGTGCTTTTTGTATAAAAGGATAAGAAAATATATCTTAACCATCTGCAAAGTAAGCAGCAGGTGCTTTCAGGCAAGTCCAGACAGCGTCCTCTCGCCGCACTTACCTCCAGCCACCTCCAGAGGGCCGTTTTTCTTCTTCAGCTCCTGCAGCGCTTCGGTGAACTCCTTCCCTCCCTTCTTCTCCAGAGCGGAGCCTGAGAGAGGAAGAGAGGGTCGGAGTGATTATGACCTCAGGTACTGCTGACGGACGAGACAGCAGGGAAGAGGACAGGTGATGTCATGCAGACAGACAGGCAGAAAAGCAGGCAGACGTGGAGACACACGGACAGGTGGGAGAGCAGACAACGATGCTGTCAATCGTTTCAGTTGGCTCCTCTCCGAGTCTCTGAGCTCTCTGTTACTGTATTTTATTTGTGAGACTCGGGAAAAGTCTCACAAATCAAACGCAAAGATTCAAAGCTGCTATTTTCCAAAATGACTCACTGACTGAGTCACTTAAACTAACGGATCCGTCTCTAATTACTTCCCTCTGTCCGCACACACTGGCTCATTTGCAGTGCACTGAGCTTATTTCCTTTCCCTTTCAAAAAGAAAATCACTTAGCTGCATGTTATAGATGAAAATGCAAAAGCTCTGTTGACTGTGTTCGCACACATTTCAAGTAAAAGAGTCCAGGAAGTGATTTAACTTCAACTCTGAGGAGGAGAAAGATGCATCTAGAGGCTATGAGGCCAATGGGGAAGCTTGGGATGTTTCTTTCCAAATTATTTCGCTGGCTAAAGAGAGTCATTCTGCATCGATTTCACTATTTCAGGTTTGCTCAGAGCCAGAGAGAGAAGCCACAAGGAAACCAGAGAAGAGAGAGGTGATTCAAGTCTACTGGAGCCAAAGCAAGTACTGTTGTGGCTCCAAAATCATTAAAAAAAAAAAAAAAAAAACAGGCAGGAGAGAAAATTACAGTAAGGTTAATGTCAGCCTTTTAAAGAAAACTTTGAAAAAGAAGCTCTTTGAATTATTTAACAGCCAATACGAGTGGATAAAAGCAACGTTTGTGATTAAACAGCCTGTTAACGGTTAAATATTATACATTAGAAACATTTATTCACTCATTAATTCAGTTGACCTGTTAGTTTAAATTGAGAATTCAGGCTTCAACTGACAGCACAGCTGGGAGGGCGCAGGTTACAGGATTATGAAGTTTTTCCACATTTTAGTCAAGTGAACAAAGCAACAAGCAGCAGCAGTGTATCAGGATTACACTGACAAATATATGGCCGTGGATGAATTACATGATGCACTCAAATGCTCTATGTAGATCACATTTCTGTTAACGCTGCAGCTCCTGCATGACTAACAGTGCTTGGATATTTGATGACTAATAATGGTAACATATAGAAGTACTGTATATATTTTATTTAGAGGGATTAGCTGCGGATGTGAACACACGCACAGCAACACACACAGGCTGCTCACAACTACATCTGCAGGCTGGCTGTGTAAAAACGTGAAAATAAACTTGCAAAGGCTTGAACGTTGCTTGAGTTAATGAACATTTAGTGTAATCGGATAAGGATGGAGTAGTAGCTAATGCATGCAGGCTGCACTGGTGAGGGCGTGTTGTTTCAGGTATCGGTGAGAAATACGATCCACGGGGACAAATTTAAGTATTAGATGCTTGAGCTTGAAAGCTTGCAAGGACAAAAAGACTTCACACTGAAGAGGTTCATTGTAAAATATACTACTACTACTACTACTACTACTACTAATAATAATAATAATAATAATGATAATAATAATAATAATAATAATAATAATAAGTTCACACAAGCAGTAGAAATCCTTTAGTCTAATCATAAAATAATCCAATTTGCACTGCAGCAAAAGTTGAGGCAGGTTGAACTTTTTTTTATAATGTATGAAAAAATATACTTAATAAAGAGGGCTTTGTTTTTTCCAAGCAGTGCTGTTGGGTGTAAAAATCCAAACAGGCAGAAAGCAATGAGATCGTTTCACTTTTGGTGCATAAAAATGCAGGAATCTCCAACATCTGAGAGAAGAGAAGTCAGCAGCCAACTAGCAGCCTTTTTTTTTGATGCAGTAAGCTGCCAAATTCAAATTATCCTTTTCACAATGTCCACATTGAGTTTGTCTTCTGGGTTAGTTTTATTGAAAACATAGCGTGTGAGTGCAACCCTTTGGCAGCCAACTTTCAAATCTTGGAAACTGGGGTTTTCCCACGAGCACTTAATTGCACATGAAATAGTCCCTGCTTGCCCATTTCAAGCCTCTGCAAGTTAATTTTCACTCATAGCACAATAATAGTTCTTTCAGTCAACGTTTCACCAAATTACTACTATATAAAAATACTACGTGGTGCAGAGGCTAAATAATGATGCAGAATAAAAACTGTGCTGCTGCTGCGATGTTTGTCCACAGACTGCAGGAATATGCAGAGAGAGCAGACAGGCACTCGCGGTCTCCGTGGTGTCAGTGGTTCCTTTACCTACTTCACCACCTGTATAGAGGGAGGAGCTGGTCGGGTGAACGACAGCGTCGCTCTCCACGATGGAAATGTCGGCTTGGACAACTTGCAACTACAAACGACAACAACGACAAACAACAGGCAAACAACATGGTGGTAAAAACACAGTGAGTGATCAGGGGCAACAAGGTGGGACAAAAACGTAGGGGGGAAATAAAAGATGAAAGAAAAGAACAGGAAGAAAAGAGACAGAAGTGAGCACGCTCCTTATTGGCTCGAGACTTCAAAGGAAACAAGCAACTGAGGACACGGTGGGTCATATTATGTAATTAGGAAGCAGGACTGTACAGTTAGCCAGAAATACTTTAAAATGCAGAAATACAATAAATCTTCATTCTTTCTTACACCTGTCAATATACAGGACTGCATGCTAGGGTGCATATTAAAATATTAAAATGTATTTTGTTAACTGGGGCAATAAGAAAGTAAATCATTTTTGCATTCTGACTAATTGTGTCGTCCTGGTTTCTTGGCTCATTAAAATGAGCAAAGACCTTTGTAATCACACTCCAGGCCACCGACCTTACAGTCAGGCTGCTGCGGGCAACTAAAAGAGTTTCTGTAAATTAGTGCTCCATTTCATGCCAAAAACGGCCCTGAAATCACAGTAATTAATAATCACTACAAAGGTCGGGCAGCCATCTGAAAGGAGGACAACCTGGAATAAACCTCGATACGTCTACATGATGCGAAGAGCAAGCAGAATCACTGCTCTGAGGAGCTTTGATAAAATCCTTGAATGCCTCTGCAGTAATTCACATCTTGCAACAGGGAATTGAACCTTTCAATTAAAATACCTGATCCTCATTTTAAGTGAGAGAGCAGAGTCAGTCCCAAAGGCTGATCATTCACTTTGTTGTTTAGAAACAGTGTTGGTGTTTCATTAACTATCATTTTACAAGCATGCATGCAAATAGGAGATGAAAATAAAAGTTATTGTAAAGCGTCTGGAGAGAAACTATATAAAGAAACAAACTAAACAATACAATGTGCACTGGAATATTTAAATGATTTGACAGTAATTGTCTTATTTCGGTGTTTAGTAGACCAATATCAAAGCAACACTGATTTGACAATTAAAAGTTGTGTGGAGGTATTAAATTTAAAGACATCTTTTAACAAAAATATCTTTTCGTTTAAACAGATGGTTTAAACTGATTTGATATGTTTCACTTCATGTTTCCAAATGTGTATTTCCTGCTACAGGAGGATGCTGATCTTCACAGATTAACAGGGTGAAGACAAACTCCTTTTTCTAAGTTAAAGATGACCCATTTCATATTGTGAGTTCTTTATTTTATTACAAAAATCTGATTTTCACAAGTATTTTGGGATTACCTTTAATATCTCTTCTAAATCAAAATAAATTCTTCTAAATTTATGGATTTTTCTGTAAAATATGTAAATAATTTTCTTCTTACTGTACATAATAAGTAGTAGTTAAACCATATATATTCTAGATCAGCATCTCCTCCACTGTCCAGCTGTCCTAAATGATCAAAACATTAACTTAGTTTCCCACTGTGTGAATGATCAGACTTGTTGAATGAAGGTCTGTCTAACCAGTCAAGCAGTCTGACCCTCTTTCTTCATTCATTGATTTAATTAGGCATTCAAGGATTTTTAAAAAATCTGAAACGCCACTGGGACCAGAGAGGAATGCGGGGAGGTCAGGGGAGCTCACCTAGATCATCTTTAAGTTCAAGTTCAGCATTGGTGGGGTTGATGACCCCCTCCACGTCAAAGCCAGCCAAGTTGCTGACCTCGCTGTGGATAAGGTTGAGCTGCGGAGGGGGAGGCAGGAGGGGGGGAGAAAAGCGACGGGGGGAGGCATGCCGAGGAGGAGGGAGAGCAAGGGAGGAAGGAAGAGGGGAGGAAGCAAAGCCATTAAAACCAGATTCACACCGCGGCTTAAAGGCATACCTTGACTTTTTGACAACTTGCAGAACGGTTTTACATCGATTTGTGTCAATTCATTGGCTAAATGTAGAGTGACAGCCTACAATGTGGGGAGCTGTGTGTGCAAGAGTATAAATAAATAAAATAAAAATGTGGGACACTGCTACAAAGCTTTAACTGCTATATTATCTTTAAAAAAAAGAAAGAAAATCAGCTGTAAATCAGAGCTCTGGATGAGAACTGTATTATGCAAGTCTTCAAAGCAAATTGCGAAGACCAAAATAATTCAAGAGAGGACAGCAGGCCTGCAGGTGCATTGATTTAGAAATGATAAATTATTTAAAATGTCAATGGAAACAGGCTGGAGGGACTGCTTTTGTGAAACACGAGGAACAACTGGCCACGACCACGAGGGACGGATTCAGTGCAGAGCGGGATAAAAAAATACTGTTTAAATTAGTCCATTTTTTCACACCAGACCTTTTCTGAAAAAACGCACAGGTGTTACTCGTGACATTAACAATGGCTTCACTCTGTTTAAGTGTCCCTGCGAGCCTGCGTGAACGAGGCCAGGACCCTGAAAGTGAAGCAGCCTTCACTGATATGATTATCTACACCTGTGCTTTCCTGCTGTGACATGTTAAAGTGTCTTCTGTTGAAAAAAAAACAAAAAAAAAAAACACCCGTGGCACACAGCCTAACCTTTGTAGCCGTGTTTGTAGTTATGATTAAGGTGCTTAATGTTTATTTTGTTAAAGCTACCTGCACTGCACACTTTCAGTTTCAAAGCTGGCCGAATAAATATTTTATAATAAAAAAGTTAAAATGTCAAGGTATCCTTTTAAATGTTATTTTCAATGCATAGGCCTCACCCTGTTACTATCTCATTAGTCATCTCTTAAACACATTTGATTTCAATGTGATAAAAACAAAAGTCCCCAAATCATCCCCAAAAATCACAAAGAAAGCAGTGAGAGTGAAAGCAGTGACAACAGACTCTGTGATGCTGAACACTCGGGGCAGGAAAAGTGCAGTTACGATAATTAAGTCTATAAAACAGAAACAGACTTGCTTTTCTATTCACGGGTTCATTATCTTAATCAGTGGGAGGTTAACTGCATTCATTTGATTAATTATCATCCGCCGATTTTAACAGCTGCTGTAATCTGTGGTCAGCTGCACAATCGAGCACCGAGCCATTCTGCTAATGAAGAGAGTGTAAACAAATAACGAGTGTTTAAGGTGGATTTCAGATCGATGCAATACATATAGGAACGTGTATTTAAACAGCCCTGAGTCATGTGTTTAATTTCTTTACGTCACACTACAGCCTACAATGTTGTCCTATAAGATCCATTAATTCGTGGTAAAATCGAGCAAAGCAGAGGGAATTTGTTCTCCGCTTAAGATTACTGAAAAGACAGCGTGCGTGCCGCTACATAAGATCAGGTTAATTAGTCAGCATTAAATAATATATTAGTATTAACGTAAGAACAGTAGACCAAAGCATGCGGCGTCATTACAAGCAGTTAAAGTCACAACTGAGCTGAAATGTTGAGCTCTGGAAGTAAATTTCCCACATTTTGCTCTTCTACAGAGGGCATTTCATTTTTGTGACTCTGCAGATTGTAAAAATGCAGATTATAATTTAGACGCCAATATTTAATCCCCTCTGTCACATCATGTTGTGCTACACTACGCATACGATTTGGTTTTTAAGTGTTAAATGCAGCACACATAATGTATTTTATAGCATGAAAGAGCTAAACCAATGCAATTAATGTCATTTATTATCACTATGATTGTAAAATAAGGAATAGTGACGCGTCTTGCATCATCCTTGAGTCATTTGTTCTCCCGCGAACAATGTCGCTCCCCAGCCTTTTATGTTTTTCAAAATCCAATCTGCTCCTGTAAGCTTCTTATCTCGACACTTGACAGGGCTTAGATGAGACTTTCAGGCAAATTTACTTCCATGTTTCAGTTCAGAGAGAGAGAGAGGAAAAAAAAAAACAGGTTAAAAACACATCTTTGTGCTCAGCGGGAGAAAAGCGCGGGGAGCTAACAGATCTGGCAGATCTGAGATACAGTAGACAAGCAGTTAAAAGAGCAGTCATGGTTACAACTATCAACACCTTATGCTCAGCGCCCTGATGTGAAGCCTGATGAATCTGTTAGGAAGTACAGCATGATGGAAACTTACATTTATACAACAAAATATCACAAAACAGGTTTCTCTCTGTGAGACAGGCCGGATACCTAATCACCTTTGATTTCAGTGATGATGGAAAGGTTTAGATAAAAGACTGAATAAAACACAAATATTTGGAGGAGGCTCATCTAATAGAGTGTGTGATCTAAAATCTGGAGTACTTTTAATGGAAAATACAGCAAAATATAGAACTTCTCTTTGAAATCTTGACTTTATAGTTCTCGTGAGGGCTGACCTGTTTAATCCGGTTGCTTATCATGAATGAGATATCAAGTTATCTCCAGAACAAAGAAAAATGACATAAAATTGTATTTAACATCTGAAAATTGTTTGACGGCCAACTTTATGTATTTCTTTACAAGCCTGTCTTTAAGCTTGCATGAGTTCAGCGTCTTGTTCATCCTATAATAGAGACTTAAATCTAGTTTATTATATACTTAAACTGTCCTGGGGTTGGAACTTTTCTACAGAAAGAAAGCTGACCTTTTGACCCAGAAAGAGGCTCTTGGTGGAGAGCACGGTGAAGCTGTCGACTGGAGATCCCTCTGTGGTGCTGTCTGCCGACGCCGCCTTGCTCACCTCGCCCTGCTTCTGCAGAGGACACAGAGAAAACGTCGGCTGTAAGTTACGCTTCATTTGTCTCGTGGTAGTTTCCTGTGGGGACGTGAGAGGTCAGACACGGCTACGGCGCACTAACAACGAAAGCTATAACAACATCTGGTCTGAGCGCTGTGCCGTTTGATTTGACTTCTGGATGGAAATTCAACTTTTAGAAGATGTCACATCTTTTTTTTTTTTCAAATCTTCTACAATTTAAACTCTACTTTTTATACATAATTACTCTTTGTCTAACCTAACTATCTGGGGTGAACAAGAAGAATAAGAAGAATAATAATAAAAAGAAGAATCATAACAATAGCTGAATAAGACCCGCATAAATGTGAGGAAATACGGACTATGTCTAGACTACATGCCAACATTTATCTGTCATCCGTCTCATGTTCTCAACAAATCCCACCACTGTTTGCTTGAGAGAAGGACGGATTTAGCATTTTTTATCATTTTAATTGACTACCCAAGTTTAAGTGGCACTGTTACCGAAACAACCCAAACTTCAGGACTAAATGATCCAAAGACAACGATAATGCTCCTGACGTGACTGGTGTTAAAGAGTTTTAGCAAAACACGTCTTTAAAACTCTTCCCACTTCCTTCTAATGCAAATTAAACTAAAACAGCCTGTTTGATGTTTCTTCCCAGGAAATTGGGTCGGTTTCCAATAGTAAAGTACTTGTTTTACAAAATCTGCATGACTGCTTAGGAAGTCAATCAGTGGGACAACACAACGATGTTGATGTTTTTAAATGTTTCTGATGCTCTTAAACAATAATAAGGTTGTCGATAACGTAATCGAGCTTCCTCCACTCTCCTCAAACAGGTTCAGCGTCGATCACAATAATCAGACTTCAGATGAAGCGGTACCTTCGCTTTCCCTCCTGCCTTTTTCCCGCTCAGTTTCTTGGTCACAGATTTCTTGACCGGCTTGGGTTTCTTCTCGGGGGCGGGTGAGACGGGGGTCTCCAGTTTTCCCTTGGCTCCTCTCTTCTTAGCCAGCAGCTCTGGATGGATGTTGGGCAGGACTCCACCTGCTGCGATCGTCACACCTTTCAGCAACTGAGACAAGACGAGGAAAGTTAAACAACGAAGTTCACACAGTCCCAACCTGCCTGGAAGGTACGAAATCGATGCAGAAACTTGTAGGAAAATCATTGAAAATGAATGAAAACTCCACTGTTGTTGTCTTTCAAGCCGCACATTGAACAATTTTAGGATAAATGTGACATAATATCACGTTTACACAAATGTCTAATGTGTTGTTTTCAGAAATGTGCCGCAGCCGACCTGGTTCAGCTCCTCGTCGTTGGCGATGGCCAGCAGGATGTGTCGTGGCGTGACGCGACCCTTCTTGTTGTCTCTGGCTGCGTTACCCGCCAACTCCAAGATCTCAGCTGGAGCAAAAACAAAAACACAATTTCAGTGGAGGATGTGTTTGGGTGGTCTTAGGCAAACTTAATTAACTATATATGCTTTAAAGTGCCTCTTCACCAGTATCAACAAACTGTCTGTCTGTCTGTCTGACTGTTATCTCTAAGAAAAAGCGGATTTTTGTGGGAAAAGTTCCTCCTGCAGCTTTTGTTACCATCACCTTCTGCCTGAGTCCTGTCTCTGTATAAAGAGTGTGTAATTATTGTATCTGAGTCAAAACAAAAGATTTTAAAACCTTAAATTGCCCTTACGTGGTAAAAAGAAGTCTCAGATATTTACAATAAGATTTCACAGTAGTTGTGTGGTCATTTTTGTTGGCTTGAATTTGCATAATTAAACTTTTACCTTTTTTTCTGAACACCTATAGATACTATAACATAACTAATGATCTTGTGATCCATCAACATCCACTGTCATTGAGCTTTGATGAGGAAAACAAGGCTGCAGATCAGATGTTGTTTATTCCCTCATGAGAAAAAAAAGTTCTCTGTATTCAATTATGCATTTTTTAATATCCGACCATTCTCTCCTCTCCAAAAAAACAAACCTCACCAGTGAGATACTCGAGGACAGCAGCCAGGTAGACGGGCGCTCCCACCCCGATGCGGTACTTGGGCAGGCCCCTCTTGATGTAGCGCAGCATGCGTCCCACGGGGAAGATGACCCCCGCCTTGGTGGACCGGGACGTCTTGGTCGACTTCTTCTTTCCTCCTCGGCTGGACATGGTGCTGAGACCGCGACCAGTGTCAGACTCTGCAGGGACAGACAGGTCGGTCAGCCGACGACAAGTCTGAACAGGACTAATTTTCCTTTTTTGTAAGTGAAATATCAAATACCCAGGTCATTTTCTTAAGTTTGTCTTGTGACAGCAGACAAAAACAAAACCTGAGGCTGCAACAGAGGAAATCTAAAGCTGCTGACTGGCCCACAACAAACCCCAGTGTTATGTTAGGACACATCTCCCACAGGAAGTGGTAAACAAAATAAAAGAATTAAATAAATAAACTGTCTGCTACAAAGGGGGTGGGCTCTATCTAAGAGAGAGACATCTTCACAGTACCCAGAGATCACTTCTCTCACTGAAGCTGGATAGTTTATTACTGGAAAATATACTAAAAAGTGTGCCTTAATTATGTTTTTTTTTGCTGGATGAAAACACAAATACTCTTTTTCTAGATAATCTTTACAACAAACTAAATGCACTTTCAGAATAAAGTACCCGTAGATGTTTTTAAAATTTGTTAGACACCTTTTGACCCCTTGAAATTGATCTAGAAGGTTTTACATCTCAACTCTCACCTCACTACATATAATAATAAGAAATTAGTAATTATACATTAAAACAACACTTCTTTCAACACTTCATTTCATAGCTAGAAGTCCCTCAGATGCATCTTCATGTAATTTTCAAAGTTTCATATTTACTTTAACCATACTTTAGCATTTTAATATATTTTTTTACCACGATCCACATGAGGCTTTTTGTGTGTTTTGTTTAGATCATCTTGAGGCAAAAGAGTAAATGTCACACAAAGCTGCAGGAACACATGAATTATCACCTTTATGGATTTAATTACATCACCTTGGGAATTATTAAACATGAATATGCATGTGGATGTGATGTGTTTTGGGATTATATTCCAGTAAAAAAACATGCAATACTCTAATAAATGTACAAATATGCTGCTGATTGAAGTCATTTCTCATTGTGCCAGATGCAGACACCAATTATGTGTCTGTTACTGAGTCAATTAGCCCCTCCGAGAGGCCAGGCTGCTGCAACGCAAAGGCTTTCACTCATCACGTCAAACAAAACGACGACACGCTTAAAATTACCACGTTATTGCACATAAACACGCACACATGCACGCAAAAACATCTGCGGGTGTTTCTCCGCGCTCCGGAGCGGTCAGCGGCGCTCGGCAGCTCTGCTGGCCGCTCGCAAGGCGCCGATTTCCGCATGCCAGCGGCCGACAGCGCGCCTCTCTCCGGAGGGTCGATTTAATCCACAGCCTGGGAAAAATGGAGCTGTCAAACCAAGAGAGTGTGTGTGTTGTCGAGAAAAAGAAAAAGAAAGAAAAAGAGTTTTTTTTCTTTTTCTCCCTAGAAACAGCCCCGCTGATCCTCCCCTCTCGTCCCCGCCTGTCAGCGCCGCTGCTCGGTCTCGCTCCGCGCTGCCGCTCGGCCTCCGCGCCGGAGAACCGGCTAATGGCAGCGGGGAGCGGGGAGCGGCCCGGCCCGGAAAGGACGACGGCACCGCGGACACCCGAGGCGGCGACGACAGCGGTGATTACTTACAAAACAAGATAAGTAGAAAGCTGCTGGTGGTGGTGGTGGAGGAAGAAATGTCTCCGAGTCCGTCCGAGACTCCCACAAACCGCAGCGGGAGGAGGTTTCCGAGGCTGGCCGGCGGAGCGATGCGACCGCCGGGGAGCCGAGCGCGGACCTGGATGTGATCTTTAACCCTTTGCAGCGCGGAGAACACGTGGTGGGGAGCTGCAGATGCTGGCGGTATAAATAGAGTATTTACTGAGACCAGGCTGCTGCAACAGGGGTGTCACTAAGACCGGGCACCTGCTGAAAAGACCCCCAACCCCCCCCCCCCCCTAAAAAAAATAAAAACTAAAACCACCTGTGTCTTTGGCTGGTTGGAAATCCTGCAGACTGCTGCAAATTACACTAAATTCATAATTAAATATGATATTACTCAACAATATAATATTTCTATTTCTAGGGTGCCCTTGCCCAAAGTGAACTGCAGACTCAGTCAGTACTACTGCATATTAAATCCCATAAAATTAACTATGCTATGCCTGAATAATATTAGATTTCTATTTATATCATATTTCTTTGTTATATCTATATATATTTTTTAATTATATTACCTAAAGCATACTACACACTCAATCAGGACGACTGCTTATTCAATTGCAGTAAATTATGCATGTAAGTATACTATGTCTGAAAAAAATATTTATATTGATATCAAATGTATTTATTATATATTTATATTTTATTATATGGAGCCCTTACCTTAAGTATACTAAATACTCAGTTGTTATGTATGACATACTACATTATAATAAATTAAGTATGTTATGTCTCAATGATAAAGTTTATTTTATATTTTTGCCACTTATTTTAGGGAGCCCTTAGCTTAATAATACTAAATATAATGTGTACTGCATATTTAATTATGTAATAAATTAATAAATAATAAATAAATAAAGTACTAAATCAATATGTAATTCTTCAACAATATTTTAGTTCTATTTTATATCTTTATATTTTATTCTAAGGAGCCTTTAGCTCCACTGCATACTAAACTTTCCTTAATAAATAAGCATGCAATGCTTTAACTCTATCATCTTTATATTTGTGTTATATCTTAATATTATGGAAGCCAAGAATGGCCATGCTTGTAGTTTTTTTTTAATACATTATCTCTAGAAAACGAGTTACTTATGTTGTTATCTCAAAATAACAACGCCAGTAGCTGCTAATAAAGACATTATTAAGGTAATCCTCTTTGCTGTGAGATTTGCTGTACATGACAAACCCCACAGTTTCTCCACACAACCTACAGACACCTGTTGACTGGAAACTCACTACAAATAAATAAATACACATTTAAGTAATAAGAGGAAATGATCTGTCATTTTCTTGTGATAACAGGTGAATTATTTCTTATTTTGAGATAATAACATAAGAAAAAAAAATACAAGCATGGCCATTCTTGTCTCCCGTACTATTTTATATTTGAAGTGAAATATCAAAATATACAATATAAATACACAAGACTGGTAAAAAAATGGGAATCAGCATAAGCCTGATGTATATTTTTGCACATAAGCAGGCTAATCTGTGTGTGCGAGTTCATGTTAACAGTATTTTCCCATCCACCACCTCTCTGCATCTGTTGCTACAGAGCTTAAAGCTGAAGTACACATGGTGGAAAATGTGTTATTGCCAACATGATAACAATTCATCCAGAGGAGGACATGAATATCTGTACCAAATCTGGTGAAAGTTGGCCCAGTAGTTGTGAAAACATTTCAATAAATCCTAAAAACGTTAACCTGGTGGTGCTAAGAAGAAAGTCTGACATTACCATCTCTCGAGCCACCTATTATCTTTGTTTTATACAAGAGTGATGCATTTAAAAAACACTGTGGATTTTAGCCATAACAGAGCGAATGTGGAGCAAAGGTCAAAGGTCTAATTTATACCTTTGCTGCAAGCCACTGCACAGCATGGTAGAGACAACACGTGCTGTATTCGTGATAAAGCTAGTTAAACAATAAACCAAACCCAAAATGATGTTACAGAACGTAAAATTAGATGATTTAAACTGAATTTTTTGCAGCTCTAAACAGATAACCTTTAACACACACACACACACACACACACACACACAATATTATCCTGGTACACACAAACAGACACACTTTAATCATTATACAGAGAGCAAAGATTAAGAGAGTCATTGGTTCACTTTGTTCTCAGAAATGTGGTCAATATCTGCAGCAGCAGCTCAGGTCTTAAATCAAAGAGTCAGACAGGGGGGATGTGGTTTAATTTGATTACTGTGACTGTGATTGAATTGCATCTCACCTGGGTAAAGATCTGCACCTGCCCCTGCTGTTTCCACTTTGCAGGAATTGCTCTCTCTAATAAGGTCAGAGTACCTGCAAGGTTTTTTACACTTGGTGACATGTGGAAACCAATGTGATGTGATTATCACCATGTGTTTACTGGAGTGTGGACCAGAGTTAGTTACCACTTAATCAAAATTAATTAACTAATTGATTAAATGAAATTGATTCTATTTATCAGATCAGTTTTTCCCCAGTAAAAAGAACTAATGTCAACACTAAGCGAGTTTATTCTTGAGCATCTAAAGAGCATTTCTGGAGATTACATATTAAATGTTGTACTTACTTGCCAAGAGTCACAAGATTGATGCTTGGAAGATCACGAGTGTTACTACATAACATTAAAATGTCTCTGAATATCATTAAAAGTGTCCCAGTAAGCTATGACAGAGAGTCAGTGAGCCAACACGCACAATATAAAGACCCTGACACTGAAGCAACCTAATTAAAATTCAGCTGTCATTATTTTAATTATTCACACCTGAAGTTCCCTCCTGTAATAAACTGCCTTCAGTAAAAAAGTAATTTATCAAGATCCTGTGTAAAGACAAAAAAACAAACAGGGATTTGACTGAATCTAGCAATGCCATTGTTCACCAAAAGCTATTAAAACACATAAAAAGACACGGTGTTGCATTTTTGATTTTCTTTATGTGATAATTATAAAAAAAAAAACTTTAAGTCTCATGATATCACAAACATCTAGAATACATGAAACCACAAACTTCATACACAGACACGGATTATTTCATGATGATTCAGATGTGACAGATTAAAGGGGAAAAACACATTTAGTGTCTTAGTAAGGTTTTTTTGGGCCAGTACATGCTGCCACAACAGCTTTAGTATTGATTTTCCAAGTCTGTGAACTGTCCTGGAGGGATGAACACATTTCTTCCCAAAGATATTCCCTCATCTGGTGTATTTATGATGGTGGTGGAGAGCTCTGTCTAAGACATCGCTCCAAAATCTCCCACAGCTCTTCATTTGGGTTGAGATGTGTTGACTGTGAAGGCCACAGCACATGATTCACATCATTTCCATCCTCATCAAACCATTCAGCGACCTTTGGATGGGAGAACTGGAACAGACCCCTTCCATCAATGAAAGAGAAAATATTTCATTTTAGGATGAAGGTGATCACTCAGAGAGACTTTGTGTTGATCTGCAGTGACCCTTTCTTCTAATGCAGACAAGTGAACTCAAACCATCCCACAAAAAATGCATCTGCATCTTTTATATTTCTACACCTAATTTTTTATCAGGTTTTTCCTTTAATTTGTCACTCCCATCTGAATCTGAATCCAAACACAGTCTGCGCTTTACTGCCCTCATCGTGTCTCTAAAGGGAACTACATGTGAATGATTGTGCCAAAAACCCTGCAGCATATTGACACAATGGCAACAGCTTCACAGCAGAGGTCAGACCTGAGTCGTACGTTAACACACCTCTTCATGCGGGAAGAGACAACACACATGCTTTTATAATCAGGTCAAATGACATCAGGGATGATTTGCTGTAAATTATTCATCTTCTCACATGCAATGCAGATTAAAAATGGATATCAAAGTAAAGATTCTGGAGCTGAAGTTTACATGGAGATGGTTGATTTATCATTTCAAATAACAAATGATTAAAAAATGTATAGAGAAGATGTTGATGATGATTCAATTGGAGTAAAAAGTTTTTTTCAATACATAATCAAAAGAAAAGTTGCATTATACAACCAAACAATAAAAAATTCTTAATTTCCTGTTCAGAAAAAATAGAAAATAGCACAGTTCACAACAATCAGAATAAGCAAGCTTAATTAGTATAAAAGAAGGATATAATATAAAGTTTAGTGTAAACTTCAAAATGAACCTTATTAGATTATAGACAAGAGTCATTCAGAAAGGTCAGCAGGAAATCTGATGACTTCATATTTGTGCGAGTGTGCAGTAAATATCATAACGTCGGCTCACACGGTTATTAAAGTTGAAATTTCATGGATCATGAGAATATATTTGAGACCTCAGTAACATGAAGTAAAAATCTTAAAGTATCACAGAGTTATCCCTCAAGAAAACAGTGTCTGTTCAGTCATATTCTGCCTTAGCCAAGAGGCGCAACGTGAGCGTGATATTTAGCCGGTATTACACAATAACACAATCAGTATTTCATGATATAAAAAGATGATCCAAAGGTGCAGATATGAATTGCTCAAGCAGGTTTCATTTGTACAGCATGTGTCATAAAATATATCATAAAAGTCATTCATTTTAACAGTAAGGAAAGAAGATACGAGTCTCTATGTGTCCTGAATGAAGTTATATAAACTTAAGTTTTCTTTGCACATTCGTTAAAGGGGTTTCCATGTGTCGTCCAGTGGTCAAAGTCGGACTGATTTTACATAACGATAGCGGTGGACTGATCCCTGTGCACGATTATGATGAACAACAGTGGAGCAACACGTTGCAGCAGCAGCAGGCCGGGAGGTTATCGGGGTGAGGGGGTGTTAAGTGATATCTGAAGTTGTTGATGAGGAGGAAGTGGGTGTGTGTGTGTGTGTGTGTGTGTGTGTGTGTGTCATTGTGTAAAGCTGCAGTGGTTGTACAGGACAGTGCATTGTAAATATTACCGAACAGCAGATATGTTTAAACACACCTTAAAGCTCCTGAGACACACATAATCTCATTGAATGAGTTCAGCCTCAGTGGGGTCAACTAACATCACAGCCCTTTGAGAAGAAACACACTAAAGACAAGCACATGAGGAAGCTAAATATATAAAACCATATAATAGATAATTCACCTTTGTTTCCATTTGTAGTTAATTAACCTCTAAAGACTCAAATAGTCTCCCTTTAATTTCCCCTTAAGTAGCTTTAAAGGATGAATCAGGGATATTCTTCTTTTTCTCTGCAAATCCCATTAAAAAGACCAAAACCAGCAATGAATTGATTGAAGTATTGTCTGTGTAAAGCCTGACAGAGCTTGTTCTCTGTGCCATAAAATCAGTGAGCGACACTGTTGCTCTGAGTTACATACTACTTAATTACCATGAACACACACATATAAACACACTGTTTATTTTAGGTTAATTGCACATACCCCATCCTGCTGTAAAGCCTCACTGTCCTCTCACATCACTTGATTATACTTCCTTTTTGTTCTGTCAATAACAAAATATTGTATAATTCAATTATTTGTAGTTACTCAGTTGTATTGAGGCTTGTTTCCAAAATATGCACAACCAATCTGCCATTTGGTTGTCTTAAATATACAATTATCTGAATTATGTGAATGTGAATTAGCTTAAAGACCAAGGTATCTTGTAAAAGATTTGTTTTGTCCAAACAACAGTCCAGAACTAAAAGATGTTCACGTAATTATCACATAAAACATTGAAAAGCAGAAGATCTTGAAAATTAATGAGAAGTTTGGACTTTGAACTTTAAACAAACAACTTCAGGGATTAAATGTGTCACGTACAAGTCTAATCCGACACACTTTTTGTCAGGTTCAGAGAATATCTCCTCACAGTTTGCTGGCAGGCTGTGTCGGACTGAACCACGCAGCTCTCACAGGACAAAGCTGAAGCTGTCAGATCATTTGTGTTTGTTGTTGAGTATTTGTCTCTCCGTCTGTCACAGATGAGCAGCAGCTTTGTGACTGGTGTGTGAAAATCAATAAATATCCGCTGCATCTGGCAAATCACGCGTCTGCTGGATTAATCCTGTTTACTACAGCGGTGTGATCCCCAAAATAAACAGAATTAGCTTTGATTGTAATAAATGGAAGAAAATGATAATGACATAACTAAATCACGGTGCTGTAGAAAGTCTGAATTAGTTATTTGTTAGTTTTGTCTGCAAGATGAAAATCAAAAGAGCTTTTAAAATCATTTTTTCCACCCCTGAATGGATTCAAGATTCAAGACTTTGTCTAGTACACAGCTAACAATGCTCAAAATATATTTAAAAAGAAAACTACACAAGATAGTACTGTTTGCAAGAAGTAATACTAATACTGATAAATATCACGTAAAGGTGCAAAAGAGTATTGATAAGACGCATTTAGGACTTAACCACAATATGATGCATATATGTAAAAAAAAAACTGAGGTCATGCTGCAGATTAAGCCTCAGATGAATCATTTAATATAATATTATAGATCATAATTAATACAAGAAAAAAATCTGTATTGTCATTCCTCACTCAGATGTACTTTCCCCCCATGCCACATGACAGCAGCCTTCCCATGCTGAGTTTCAACCTTCACCTGGATCCATGAGGAGGAGGAGGAGGAGGAGGAGGAAAACAACATCCTCAGTGGGAGCAGGAGGCGCTGCTGGAGGAGTCAGCTGACCGAGGAGCAGCCAGTCAGAGGCGGCTCTCTGTTGTAAATACACAGAGAGCCTGGAAGAGAGAAGAGCCACAGGAAAGCAAGAGGAGACATGACGGTGGAGAAGACAGAGAGCGGTGAGTCCTCTGATTTCACATCAGTGTGTGTGT
>JBAJHX010000067.1:18604223-18615102 GCA_037176925.1 Amniataba percoides | reverse complement strand
CAGGAAAGCAAGAGGAGACATGACGGTGGAGAAGACAGAGAGCGGTGAGTCCTCTGATTTCACATCAGTGTGTGTGTCTGTGTGTGTGTGTGAAGGTGTTCGGGTTTGCTGTGTTGAAGTTGGAGGTTTTTGTGCAACTGGCTGCAGAAACAAAGAGACTGAAGGGAGGATTAATCAGCTGATCACTCCTGAGGTTTCTACCAGTAAACAAAAAGTACCTGTTCCCTCTATGTGGAGACTTTCTTTCATTGTTTTGACCCTGGATTATCTGGACTGTATAATTATATGTAGTTCATTTAAAATATAAATGATTATTAAAGCCCAACTCTGATTATAGTTCTTATTAATCAATAACTACTATTGAATAATAGGAATTACATTTCTATAGTTGGCTAATAGTCTAAAATAATCAGCTGAATGACTAACCAGTAATGTGATATTCCTGTAAAATCCCCTTCAGACATGTTTTAAGATGTATAAAATACTCTGTGGATCACAAGTTCTCTCTAATTTGAGTTTTGTATATTCTGCTGTGTAGACAAAAGTCCGAAGTGTGCTGAGTTTGTGTCAAAGGAGGAGCTTTCCTACAGTTTTCATCAGGAAAAATGTGCATCATGGATTTTCTGTCTCTGTGTGCCAAAATCTCCTGCTTGTGTATCTTAAACTGAGATTTAAGTTAAGTGCAAAGAAACTTCCACTCTTTCGCAGGTAAATGTGAAAACAGACTTTAAGTGTGCAATCTTGTTCTGCACAGTGAAGCTGAAGCATCCAAGTTATCTAAACAAACCTAAAATATAATTTGGGTTTTTACTGCCTTCTTCTGATGTCTTCATATGATTTTTGTCCTTTTTCTTCCATGCTCATTGTAGTTTTCTCTGAACTACAAAGTGAGAGTCACACTGGATGAAGGGCAGGTTTTTATCCCCAAGAATTTGACTGAAAAAGTGCCCACTGTAAGAAGAGCGGATTATAATAGGATTATGTTTAATCCTCCAGCTGTAAATTTTGCACCAGGCTACGCAGCACTCAGATGATGATTGCACCGTGGAAGGAACAAAAAGCAGCCTGAGATGTTAAGGCCGCTTGATTAATTCACATTTTGTGATAAAATACTGAAAAGATTTAGTAAGTGAGGCAAACACACTGAGTTTTATCATTTTACTGTAGCTATAAAAGTATTTTTAATAAGAAATAGACTTAATGAATACATCTATATGTGACACTGCACATGAAGCTGTTTTCTTAAACTTTGCAAACTTTGTTTTTTTAAAACACACCATTATTTTTCAGGCCAGCAGGGATTAAGCTCCATTTTTAAAATAAACAGCAGAACATTTCACCATTAATCTTCTTCCATCACTAAATTTGGGACAGTGACACTTTGCCTCCAAAATCATCCATCTCAGTGTTTTCGGGGGTTTATTACAACTTTATTTTGTTCAATTTGGCTCTGATTTTTATTACTAACAAGAGATCATGTGTCTCCCCTTTAAATAAAGTATACTGAAACTGCTTTAATTCTACGAAGAAAAATGAAAACACAGCATTAACAGTGAATTTATTGTTGTGTGTGCAGGTGCGAGGGAAGCTGCCACAACAAGCAGCAGCGGCAGCAGCAGACAGGTAAGACCTCAACACCTTTACATGCAAACACGGCACCGTCTCTGTAATGGAACAGTAGAAAAAGATGATGAAAAAGCAGCAGCACAATACAATGAGTCATAGCCGGCACGGTCACAGCTCTTTGTTTTTTGTATTTAGTGTTTTTTCAGTGCTTGGCTGACTGGTTTTATATGATAGATCACTGATCCTCTCTCTTTGGGTGGAGGAGCGTTTACTTTACAGATATTACTTCCAGCCTGTTAACCTCTGCAGAAAGTTGGGACTGTGTATTAAATAGCTACAAATCCTCCATCCCATTCATAAACCATCCCAATAAATGCTTTCATAAGCTCTAAACCTGAGAGAAATACAGAATCTTTGGGTGTTTTTTTGCTGTAAAAATGATATTTTATCAGCACATTTTCATTCTCACACACAATTTCATTTCCTTCATTGTGTCAAGCCTCCAATGTACCATGTTGTTCTCTGTGGTGGTACTGTGGTTTACCAAGACACACATTAGAAGCTTTTTTTTTTTTTAAATGCCATGTTTAGATAAAGATCTGCAAGGGAGGAATGATGCATTTATGTAGTTTGCCTGCATGGTGGTTATAACTTACTGTCCATCAGTCAGATCTCATGTTGGCATTAGAGGAAGTCAAATGTCTCAACAGTAAACTCAGCAACCTTTTCTTTTACTGATATATTACACAGTATTGCAAGTTTTTGCATTACTATGAATGTCAGCATATCTCAAGACTCAATAAGAGGATTTATTACCAGCTCTGGCATTTCTGTCTTTCATCCTTACATCTAGAAAATTTGAAGTAACGTTTGTTCTCTCAGTCCTTAAAATCTCAGGATCTCTTGTCGGTCTTACTCAGCACTTTGCAACACACTTGCTTTGCATTCAAAACACCTCGTTACATAAATCTAACGTACAGATCTGACTTGTTTTGTCCACCTGACTGCTCTGTTTGGACTGCGGCTCCGTGCGAGACATGTCCTGTTCTTCAGGACAGGCTCAACTTGACAAGTAGCATTTTTCTCCCTCATGCAAATTTTATAGCGCCCTGCAGGGGAACGAAGGCCTGATTCCAAATTGTGAACGTGAGAAAGGGAGTGTTTTGAGCTGACTGTGTACAAGGAAACATATTTACAGACTTTAATTTCTTCTAGATTAGATTGTAGGTACTGAGAGCAGTTTATGGCACTAAAACAACGACAACAGACGGCTGAGCACTGAGAGCGGCGCAGCATTTTGTACAGCTTTGTTCCCACTGTTGCCATGGCTGAGCCGAGGGCAGCCGGGGTAAAAGCTGGCATTTCAGAAGGTCTGCCGAATGTGACATCAATCCCCGGACTTAAATCCCACTGAGCGAACTGATCCAGTTTTCTCTCAGCGGGGCTGGCTCACACTTTGCTTTTACTAAAGGCACCCTGCGTTTCTACATAATGCGTTCAGTATTAAGATAAGATAAAGGAAGCTATTGCATCTGGATCAACTGTAGCAGAAGATGAGAGGCTGAATCTGTGCAGCTCAAACTGCATACATGCATCTTTTCAGGACAGCTTTTATATCAGAAAGCTGCATATTACTGTCAGCTTGTCAGCACTCAAATTTAAAATATGGAGGTCTGCAATAAACTCCACAGAAATGGTGCTTAAATCACAGAGTGAGCTTTTAATAGTTTTGATGCTTTTATTTTATTTAAACATGTTTTTATAGTCTGATTATCATTGACTATTGGGTTAGATCCACATGAAAGATTCAGAGAGACGTTACTGTTTCCCTCCCTGGTTGTATTGTGCTCTTTGGTCTTTGTTATGGTCTAATATCTCTGTAATCCCATGGTGCTGAACACCTCAGTGTTATGAAAACAGAGGCCATTCAGAGTCTTCATTGTCTGCGTTTCACCCACAGCCCAGCAGACTGAAGAATCAGTGGCATCATCATCTTTAAAGACACTCGCTGCTTTCAGAAACTCTCTCTCTGTCTGTTTCAGAGATTTCTTCACCATAAGATATTTCTGTGGGAAATGCTGATGTGGCTCAACATCACGGGGTCACGCAGCATCATTGGCGTAACACAGAGGTTCAGATACAGTTGTTGTTTTTCTCTCTGCACAGGAGGGCCCCGGAGGACTGTGGGACTCGGTGAAGAAAGCCGCGTTTGTCATCGGATCTGGAATCTTATTCTTGGCCGCGTTCGGCAATTCGCTGACATGGTAGGGATCTCCTTACAAGTCCCGGTGTTACAGCGCAACAGGCCGATGAACCAGAGGTGAAACTGAGGAGTGTCACAGAGTATTACATCAATGCAAATGAAAAAACAAAAACAAAAGGACAAAAGAGGCAGACGGACAGTGCAGAGCAGGACTGGAGAGACCGGTCAGGTCTGGTCATGTTTCACACCCACAGATGATATGTTTAATACCCAAAGCATGCTCAGTATCATCTTTTCAGCTCATGGATCTTAATAATCACCACAGGAGAACATTTTGTTGTAAATATAAAAGATAAATACTATTAAATGTCAGTTGTATAATGGGCAAGTGATTCACTGATAATAAAAATGTGATATTCTGTCTCATTAGATGAAAATGGGACTTTAATCAGCATTTTGACCATTTGGATCAGATCTTATTTTCATTTTTAGAAAAGGTGCTCGGTCCCTGTTCAGATTTATCGGGTGGGTTTTCTTTTCGACGAGTGAAGGCCTCTGCAGAGTAGAACAGGGGTCAACAGGGCTCGACAGGACAGAGCGCAGCACAATGTGGGTCATGATAAGACCACTTGGACTTGACATTACAGGATGTGAAGTGGGACAGAAGTGACAGGATGTGCTCAGCTAGGTAGCGAGGGTGTGCTCTGTGTTTTTTATCCTGTTCTGGAAAGCATATTTGTCAGGATGTAGCTGGATATTTGCTTTTCTTCAGGTTGCGACTGGTAAATTAGGTTGCTGAACCCTCGCAAACATATTTTAAATCAAGTTTCAAGGCCTGCATGTTTCTTAATCAAACAGTTGTGTGTGTGTTTTGGATGAGCTCTTCGGAGAAAGAAATAACTTGGCATTTCCTCTTACAGGCATCTTCAGAAGTTCTGGGGAGCTTCGGGAGATTTCTGGCAGAACTTGTGGACGAAGCTCTATTTGGCATTTGAAGGTCACAATGCAGCTTTGTTCTTCTTCGGTAAGAAGTAACAACAGCTTCTTAGTTTTGTTCCTTGTCCAGAAAAACTGTGTAGAGCAACATGTTGCAACCAGGCTGTTATTGACAGAGCGGCCTTTTGTCCGGCAGCGACCCACTTTAGATCAATACACACTTTTTAAAGTTTTACTACAGTAAGAAATATTTCCTAATAAAGTTTTAAATTAGAATACACGTGTGATTTCATTCGAGCTTTCTGTTCAGAATAATGTAAAAAAAAAAAAGGATGTTATTTTCAACCAGCCACAGAGGAAACGTCACGCTTGTGCAGCCTTGAAAACAGCCGTTCAGTTCTGCACTTCAACTTTGACCTGAGGTGTCGACTTACTCGCTTTTATGATGCAGCGATCATGTTGTTGTAATGAACTGTCCTGCTGTTTTGCACATTGAGAAGCACTCCTCAGTCAGACATAATCTACGTAGGACGTTTTGTGCTGCCAGCCCAACACAGTATGAATTACAACACAGGGCGTGTGTCGTGTCCAGTGTCACAGGTAAGGCATTTTTACAAAGGGGTTATGTAATAAGGTAAAAACTCCAGCTTGCTCCCAGCTCAAAAAGAAAACACTGACACCCTTTATTAAAATTATCAGCAAATAGTCTTCTGTTCGCATTTCAAGCTGTGGAAAAAGCTGTTTACGTGCTTCGCTGAAATGTTCACGCAGAGGTCAGGGGTCGCCGTGTCGCCCCTCTCTGACTGTGACCTCGATCCTCTCCAACAGGGACGATGTTTTTCCCCACTCTGGCCTTCTGGGTGTCGAACGCTCTGCTCCTGTTGGTGGACATCACGGGAAAACCCTCCTTCATCACCCGCTACCGCATCCAGGTGGACAAGAACAGCCCGGTATGTTTTATATGAAATCTGTTAACACTCTCTTCTTTACTGTTTCTGCTGTGGACATCATTTTATGTCATTTTGTTTCCCCAACTTCTGCCATTTTAAACAGCATCAGTGAATGCTTCATTTTCACTGGCCACAATAATCATCATGATATATAAAAGTCACTCAGGGAATATATCAATAGATTAATAAAACAACCAAATAGCATTATACATTTAAAATCAAACTGATGAATCAGAAGTAATATTTATTTCTTCATACTAGATAATTATTTCCTTATTTATTTACAAATGTATTGATTTTCTTCACATTTTATCCATAGAATTTGTTCCACATTGATTTATTAATTTATTTAAATTAATTTATTCCTCCATTATTAGAATAGTTTTTCATTTATTTCCTGTTATAGTATACAATGATTAATATATGTTTTAATCTTTAATGATCATATCCTTCAGCATGAATCCTTCTATCTACCACAACAAACGAAAGCAAACTAATATGAAATAAATCGGGTTGATTGATCTTTAAATCAAAGTGAAGGTGTGTGTATGTGAGCGCTCATTCACAACCTTTTGTATTTCTGATCTGACGTGTCCACCTGTCCGTCGGACCAAAGTCCTCTCGTGGTGTTTTATTAACAGATGTCGACGGACACCGGAGAGATAAAGGCCGACGCTGCTGATAACCAGGCCTGTGAAGTTACTCTTTTAAAGAAGATGATAACCAGGAGCACAGTCCACAGGATGCTCGTGCTCACTGACAGAAAAAAAAAAAGTTCATGTCTATCTGATCCTGCAGGTGACAAACGATGGATTTTCATAACATCTCTATTTTGTCACAGTCAGTAGTGATAAGATGCTGTCAGTCATAAAACTTTATCTCACCTCTGATGGGCTAATCGCTGCAGGTCTGCTGAGTCCTGACCCTCCGTCACTCTGAGCCGACATGACCGAGAGTAACCGTCTGAACTGTGTCGTAAACAAAGTCAGGACACGCCGCGACATGCAAGAAGAGTTCAGCTCCAACAAACTGTCTGTCTGTGTGGCAGTGAGAGATTAAACTACTCTGCTGTTTGTGTGTAAAACCAACCAACCACAGAGTGTGACTCTGACATATCATGAGTTTTTACCAAGGAATAAGCTAAAAATAGACCTTTTGCACTACAGACAGTGGGACAGGTCCCAGTTATGGTGGGATTACTCAAGAACTGTACCTGAATTCTTGTACTTCACCTGAGTATTTAAGTAAAATATTGCAAATTGTATTGTCATAAAGCTAAAAAACATGTGTTTTTTTTACTTTTTAGAGATACTTTGATCTCACATGAGGGCCGTGCTACAAACGTACAATGATCTTACAGTCTATGATACATTCCTGATGATTAAACTAGCTAACAGTATATAAAGAAATTAAAATGAGCTCAACAATAAACATCTACAACAGTAAAAATCAAACAAGTGCAGCAATAATATTCACCCAGAAACATCACATATAAAATAAAATGCTGACAGAGAATATTTCACTGCCTAGAAATGCTTTTGATTCTTTCTTATAAAACTCACCTACTTTTACTCAAATGCAGGACTTTTCCCAGGTTGTTGTATCTGTACTTTGGTTAAACATGTAATTACAAAACAGAGCTGTAACTCTGTGTGTACTTTCACACACATACATGTGATAACGCACACACACAACGACTCAGCATGATACGTCCATGTGTTTATAACCAGCGTCCAAAGTTTAAGGGTAAAGAGTCAAGTTGACTATTTACACACAATTTACAGACAAAATTGATCCGTCTGATACAGGAAGCTTCTATCTGCTTGTTTTCATAACAGTGAAGTCGATTCATTAAAAGATTTCCATTTAACTTATCACAGTTAGTTCATAGACAGTCTTACAAAATAGACATCAGGTGCAGCCACGAATGAATGCACAGATATATTAAAACATTAAAATAATGTCATTTTGTTTTTTTCACCATTTTCTGACATTTTATGGACCAAACAACTAATCAATTAATCAAGGAAATCAAAATGATAAATTACAGACAACAAAAAACTAAACTTGAGGATGGCACCTTATGTTCGCACCACTACTCATTTCTTTAAAAGCACTTGTACTTATTACTCCCAGTGTTTGCTTTTTGAATGCACGTACTGTAAAAATGCCAAATTAAAAGCATCAAAATGAATGCAATGTAATGTTAATGTTAATGTAAATTAAATGTGTCTCTCTGACTCCTCCCTCGTCCTCCAGGTGGATCCGGTGAAGCTTCGCCATGCGCTGAAGACCGTCATCTTCAACCAGGTGTTCATCTCCGGGCCCATGGTGGTGGTGTCTTACTACCTGATGACCCTGAGAGGCGACCCCTGCGGCCCCGAGCTGCCCACCTTCCACTGGGCGCTGACCGAGCTGGCTTTCTTTGCCCTAGTGGAGGAAATCATGTTTTACTATTCACACAGGTAGAGATTATGTATTCATTATTTTACTGCTCGCAACTGCACTTTTTGTCTCCTGTGAAAAAAAGGCCCATTTAATTCATGAAAAGATCAGAATATTTAGAGGACAATAACACATTACTGACACCTAGTGGTAAAAGTTTGAGGTTTGATTATGACAAAAACAATTGATATTTCTCTCTATGTTGCTTATAATTAAACAAATGACTTTTCACTTTGTGGTAAACTAATAAAAAATCCCATCATCAGGCTGCATGCTGTGCAGCCTCACAGAGCTGCTGCAGGTTCTTACTCTTGTTTTTGAAGACGTGGTGGATAAAACTTGATCTTTTTTCCTTTCAGGCTGTTCCACCATCCCAGTCTCTACAAACATTTCCACAAACAGCACCATGAGTGGACGGCTCCCATCGGGGTCGTCTCCATCTACGCTCATCCTCTGGAGCACACGGTGAACAATCTCATTTCGTTCTTCACATCTGTCTCAAGCCACGTTCATTTGCTGTCGTATGTCACAAGATGATTTAAAGGATATTTGGATTGTGGTTTTGACAGCTGCAGATAAATCAAACGTGCTTCATTTTTACAACTCAAATCTGAACAAACCTGATCTTAGAAATGAACCTGAGCTCTCTTTTCTCGCTTTACAACTCTTGAAGTAATCTGCTTCCTGTGTTCTTCTGGACTTTCTTAACTCTTTTTTCTTCTTCTTCTGTGCCGTCAGCTCTCCAACATGCTGCCGGTGGCCATCGGGCCGGTGATCCTGGGCTCCCACCTGACCACCACCACCATGTGGTACTGCCTGGCTCTGGTCAGCACCACCATCTCCCACTGCGGGTACCACCTCCCCTTCCTGCCCTCCCCCGAGTTCCACGACTTCCACCACCTCAAGTGAGTCCGTCTGTCTGATCACTTTGAATGGGATTTAATTTTTTGATCAACTTTTTGAAGTTTTGTTTTTAAAAAAAATCCAGGAATCTTTCAGTCTTAAATGTAAAAATATTTTTTCTCATGCATACGTTGCATGCAAGTATTTAAAAATTCCCTTCACTCTTCTTTTGACTTTTTATTACTGGACTATTTTCTGAGATGTGTGAAGACGTAAAGTCCCAATTAAAATCAATTTAAACTAATCTGTTCCTTCTTTTTTTTAAAATGAAATAATCAGTATATTTGTGAAAACCAACACGTGTTAGTCTGTCTCTGTGATTCTTTCTGATTTCACTTCCCTGGCTCTTTGCTTTCTGCTTCTAGTGAAGATTTAAACCTTTAAAAACAGACACAAACACTTTAAATAATTTCTTAAATCATCAGGGCAATGTTGTATTCAAACACGGGAGAAATTGTGTATTTGTTGGGGACTATTTTCAGTTGCAGATTAATGTGAATTTCGTGCACAAGTGAGTGTTTACAGCTGCAGGAAGTTACTGATTTAAAATAAATGACCTTATAATGAAGGAACAGGTCATCCAGCACAGCAGTGTGGTTTGTTAATCGGTTTTTAGAGCTGTGCTGACATTTTGAATACACAGATGACACTTGTTAATGGGAACAATTAAATATTACACTTTGTTTTATTGGTTTTACTTCACTGAAAAATAACAACTATAAATTGCTGTAAAATGAAATAATAACAGATAATGATGTGTGAATCCTATTTTTGTTTGTCTATAATTAAAACGCTTGTGTTCACGCGTCCTTCCTGGTTCCAGGTTCAACCAGTGTTACGGCGTCTTCGGCGTGCTGGATCGGCTCCACGGCACCGACACCAAATTCAGGCAGACGAAGCAGTACGAGCGGCACACTCTGCTCACCAGCTTCACCCCGCTGAACGAGAGCATCCCCGACACGCCCAAGAAGGGCCAGTGATCTGTGACCTCCGACCTTTGAGCTCTGACCTCAGCAAGTTTGGGATCAGCTCCCAAATCGATCTTAAATGACTATTTGATTTTAATTTTTTGAATCCAGAAAACCTGTTGATCAGTTTCAGACTGTGAAAGTCTCCGTTCACCACTTTAAACTTTTTATTTTTCCGACTAGAAATGTTGTTGCACTTTAACGGACATGCAGATTTCATGCTGTTTTTTTCAGCCTGGCCTCCGTTTTCTCTGCCGCTGTGATAATTTTTAGTACTTGGGATACGTTATTATAGCTCATAATTTGTTTGATGGGTATTAATACAGCAGAAAAGTGCAGGATTATTTTGTGAAAACTTCCTAAAAGAGTAAATGAGGCCTTAAAAAAAAAAGTTATGTCCAATAAAAATATAAATACCCACAGTAATTAAATTTTATAAGAAAAGTCACCTTTATGGGATAGTAAGTCAAAGTTTGACTTGAATATGAATATTTTATTATCATAACCAACTTACCCATTTTGGACTTATATAGATGTTTGTATGTGTTTTGTTTTTGTTTCAAAATGTCTGTAAATGATCAGATGACAAATCAAATGTTCAGCTTGTTTCCGAACAGATGCCTGTCGAGGTAAATTCAACAATCAGTTCACATATTTTTTTCCATCTGTCTCGACCCATCAGACCTTTTTAAGGTTCACTGTTATTTTCCGTTTTCTCTCCTTGGTTAAACTGTGAGAGGAAACTTCAGAGTAAACCACTGTAGATAAACTGTGAGCGAAATAGATGGGAGAGAAGAAATTTAGACTCCAACATTCCTGAATTACAAGAAAGCACTTAAGCAAATTTTAAGTTTGCAAATCATTTCAATTAAACAGATTCTGGTTTCAATATAAATTTAACTTCCTGG
>JBAJHX010000067.1:18580531-18604123 GCA_037176925.1 Amniataba percoides | reverse complement strand
GCACTTAAGCAAATTTTAAGTTTGCAAATCATTTCAATTAAACAGATTCTGGTTTCAATATAAATTTAACTTCCTGGCGGTGATGTTGATCATCTCCCCAAGTTCAATAACTGTTTGGACGACGGCCACTAAATGCTCTTACTTTTCTTTGTAGATCTCAGCTTTCACATTAGTGGTGTCCGTTAAAAACGTGTGCATTAATCTTCAGATATAACATATTTTGTATTTTAACAAGTGTTTAGTGACAGAACTTCAGCAGATTCGTTTTGCACTTTTCATCTCCGCGGCACTTAAATCCTCGAATGTTTGGTGTGTGTTTGTATTTACAGGAGGCCTCAGAGACAGTGGTGGAAGAAATGAATGTTCAGTTCTGTCACTGAACTGGACTGTTTAATATTAAAAACATTTTAAGAAGAAATGTGCATCATATTATTTTCTCCATTTTTAAAGGTGTCAGGACACAAAGCGAAACTCCAAATCTATTGAAACTGCTTCACACGTATTGATAATCTCAGTTAAATTAAATGGAGATTTGGGACTCGACTTCTTTGCAAACTTCATTCATTCTCACACAAACACCTTAGAAAGAATCACTCGAAAGCCATCGTTTGAGGTTTTTTTGTCCGTTTTGTGTTTTTTTTTCTTTATTAAGGAAAAGCATAATTACTACAAATTACAAATAACACTAATAGCGAATCACATCAGCCTACAAAGCAGATATTATGAATATTAAATGTTATAATACAAGATCTCATTCAAGTATTTTACATTTTTCATTTTATATATTTTTTTGTTCCATTTTTCCACATTTTCATCTTTTTTTCCTCATGACAAGCCTAGGATATTGTAATGTAATGAACTATTTTAATGGTTCATATACAGTTATATCTTATTCATATGGCTTTATGGAATTTTGTCCTTTTTTTTCAGTCTCCAGACATCATAACCAGCCATATTCCTTTGAGCGACGTCACAAATCCCAGTTGGGCTCTCTCTTTTCTCATTTTCTGCTCCTCCATCCATTCCCACGTCCATCACTCATCTCCCCAGCGTCCGGCCAGCAGGCAAAGTCTGTAAAACTGACGAGCGGAGGGTGCGGCGCCCCCTAGAGTTTGTTTGGACAGCTAGCAGCAGGTCAATGCAGACAAGGAAGGCAGAAAACTCCCAAAAATGCCTGAAACCCCCGAAAATGTCCGGTGATAGGTGACGATCACATAAGACGGGGAGGGAGGGGGGGTTGGTCATGTGACTGTCCCAGGAAGAAACCCCCCCACCGGTGTTAGTCTGCCATGTCTGCAGCCACACACGCACCAGCTCAGCCGTTCAAAGGCTGCACTGGTTTTGGGAAATGCACGAGTTTTCCTTGTTTGAACATTTTTGTAGCTCTTGTGTGTTTTTTTTTTCCTCCTGTCTTTAAACCTCCAGTAAACACTTTGAAGGGTCGACTGTAAGCCTCTGAAACTGATCCAAATCTCCCTGAAGATAAGCCAACAAAACAATGGGAAAAAAAAGAAAAAAAAAGCACAGCTTTACTTTGCATTTTCATGTTTCCATCATAAACAACTCTGGATTTAGAGGAAGAAACTGAAGAACAGAAACACTGACAGGACAAATGAAATCTGCTGGAACATCGATCAACAGGGTGAAACAAATGTGGTTTAATCTAAAATCTGTCAGGCTTCTTCTAAACTCTGAACTCCTTTAATGCATCTGAACCCTTTTTTACTCGTTTAACAGTCAGTCAGGAGACGCTGCAGCACGTTAACTCAAAGTTTCACAAAGCATCTGCAAACCCACATGTGTATTAAGACTTTTTTAAATGAACCTCTCGTTCAATTTGAACTCAAAATCAAATATTTTCTGGTTGTTTATATACTTTGCAGACAGTGTTTGTGGAAAAGATGGAGGCTGAGGATTTACAGCTAATCTGAGTCACGTGAAGTTTGTTGGTGAACTTCTGCTCAGTAATCTTGGCAAAAACTAAAAAGGAGAAAAAAAGCGCAAATTAACTGTGATTTCAACATGAAATATTTCAAGATAACAAATTTAGTTTTTGCACTGAACACCTGTTGTCAGTTTTCCCTTTTGTGTTTTGTGAATCGTGTTTCTGTTTCTGAAATCCACAGATGTTTTTTTTTTTTTAAACGCTCGGACACAACCCCCACCTCCATCATAACAACAACAACAAACACTAGAAACACTGCAAATTGAAATTAAAAAGCATTAAAAGATAATGAGACCATTAAAAAAAGTTGAAGAGTACATACACATGTAAGGCAAATATATCATCTGTTCTATAAACAAAACAAGTAGCAGGGAGCCGTGATCGTTTCTCTTCATCTGTCAAATTCACATTTACGTTAGTGGAGGAAACTATCTGATATCATCAGTACTGGAGGTGGATAAAGGTTGAATCATCCACAAAGTTGACTGCAGGAAGTGTGACGATGAAAAGAGCAGAGAAAGAACAAACAATCCAGTCTTCAATTTTTTTTTTTAAATCTCCACAGCGAGGCAAGACAATGAGCTGTGTGTGTGTGTGTGTGTGTTTCAGCTTGCTCACGCTGCTACATCTGTACCTGTGTTCATGCCTGTAACCGATGTTAGTGTGTATGTATGCATGTGTGTGTGTGTGTATGTGTGTGAACGGGAAGAGGTGGCGAGGCCACGAGTCGACCTCGGCCGACGTGGACTTCAGCTCAAGCAGCGAAGTCGGAGGCCGAAACGTCCCCGAGCCTCGTCGGCGTCTCCACCCAGAGCACCTGCGACAGAGCACGACGGCCCTCCTCTTTAACCATCGCTTCTTCAAGTAATCCAGATTGGTGATTCCAGTCCTGATCGTCACTATCGTCAACTGATGGATGGATGGATGGATGAACGGATGGATGCAGCTCGTCTGACGGAGGCGTGGGAGGAGGGGGAGAAAAAGTCAGGAAGCACCCAAAGGGAGATCATCAAGAATTCTCCCTTTCCAACTCTCCGATCCACTGAAGTGTTTTGAGGTTTTTTTATGTGTTTTTTTAGGGGGTGAAAAAGGCGACAAACTTCCACCAGCTTGACGTGTTTCAGCACAAAAAGCCACAACTTGCAAACACAGGGAGGAATTACGGGACTTGTAACAGACTGATGACACTTGGAAGACAGTTCAGGAAAAGGAGGGGAGTGAAGGGAGGGGGGAGGTGCAGTTTGGCAGGCAGAGCACCGCCTGGTGGCCTCTGCTGGAAACGGTGACCGGACGTGAGTGACTTCGATGCTGTACAATCGACAATAAGGTGGCGGGCGAGTTAGAAGCAGTAAAACCATTAAAATAAGGCAACTTTCAATGATCATGTCTGTACTGAGGGACTGATATAAGTCTTTTTTCTCCTCTTTTAATCATTTGGTTCTTTTATATTTTCCCCTCAAAGTCCAGCCATAAAGTAAATCTTTTTTTTTTTCAGCCCCTCATCTGAGAGCACTGGGGGCTCTGCGGATGGAAATGTCAGTCGCTCGGTTCAAACCACTTTGGTCCGGTCGGATGTCAGGAGCAGCGCGGCCTCCGGAGGGGGGCATTCAGATGCTCAGCGTTGTTCAAACTATTTCCAAGACTCCAATCTCACCACATGCCGAAGAAATAATAATCATAAATCTGAGATCTGGGCGAGCAATCAGATATTTTTCAGCCAGCAGGACAGTGACGATCAAAGAGGTCCCAGTGACAGAGAGAGGGGGGTCAACATAAAATAAGAAAAAACTGAAAATATGGAAAATAAACATTTCCAGAATATTAAATTATCACTAAACCATCCACCGCGTGGACCGGTAATGATTTGTAAAAAAGAAAAAAAAGTGTTTGACACCTCATCCATTCTTCGCCTCATTAAGACAAAAAAGGTCGTTTTTTTTTCAAAAACTTAAAACTTAGCAATGTTCGTTATTTGTCTTCTTTGTTTCTCAATCAAAAGTTTTCATGGGGGGAAAAAAATATTCTCATGCTTGAATGAAGAGATGGATGCCCCCCTCCCCCCTCCCCTCCTGTGGCGCAGACAGAACCAGCGACTCGCAGACGTGTTTGGGTTGATCCATGTTGGCCGGCGTGTTCGTCGAGTTACTTCAGTGTCTTGGCATCTGGTGCGGGGTCGGCGGCGGAGGCTCTCTGGCTGGTGGGTTTGGCATCTTCCTTGGAGCCCTGGGCGTTGGGGGCGGGGCCGGGGCCCGAGCCCTGGCTGTGGGGCCGGTTGGAGGGCTGAGAGGGGTGCCGGCGGCGACCGTCCCCGCTGGATGAGTGTCTTCTGCGGCCTCCTTCCTCCATAGGCGGCTGCGAACAGAAAAAACAGAGAGGTTAGATGGCAGGTCACTTAAATAGCACAAAAACAATATTGTCACGGTTGAAGATTTCTACCCATCAACCTTTACAAACTTTACCAGGGAATATTCTACTTACGTCAATTCTGAAATCTTCCAGACGTTTGAACTTGCTCAGGTATTCCTGCAGTTTGGGGTCGATCTCCAAGGATTTGGCTTTGGAGTATTTAAGGAAGGCCCAGAACTTCTCCAGTCCATAAAGCTGGCCTGAGGACAGGAGACAGAAAAGGTTGAGTTTGAAAGTGAACGAGTAGAAAAATATAAATGAGCTGAGACTGTCAGTGATGCTTTGACGACACGCTGTGCCTGGTTTCTCACCGGCTTCGTAGTCTTTCGTAGTTTCTTCCTGGAAGTCCTTAAAGATGTCCGGCCTGAACTTCCTCTCTAGACCGTAGCTGTAGTACCTGAACAGGCACTCCAAACCGTACCTGCAACACAAGTCGAGTTACAGATCTGCACGCTGAAAAATGGACGCTGCTCAGAAACGGTGTATAAATGCACGTGTGGTTCTCACCTGTAGCCTTCTTTCCCGTCCTCCACCACCAGCTGCCTGAACTCCTCGTACATCTTCCTGTTGAAGTGATCTCGCAGGAAAAATGACCAGAAACGGAAGAGCGTGTTCATCTCCTGTGATTGGCCGATTCCCAGCCGCTTCCGCTCTGTGATTGGATAAAAACGAGAGGAACAGGAAGATTTAAAAAATGAAGAAACAACATCCAGTATCACTTCACCGTTAATAAAACAGTGTCTGAGCGGGACTTTTCAGGTATTTGCTGACAGAATAAATATTAAAACCTGCTCACCGTTTAGGCAGCGCCGGCGGTACTTGTGGTAAACGTGTTGAGTGAAGCCGTTCTCCTTGAGCAGCTCGTGCGACGGGTGCTGGAACTTGGGGAGGGACTGAGGCGTGCAGCCAATGTTACCCAGGACAGGGGTGCCCTCCGACGGGCTGGCGTTCGAGCTGAGGGGGAGAATTAATGGTGAAGTTGTGAGTCTGAGATTGTGCACTTTAATTTGACCGTTTTTAGGAAACCAAACGTCGGGCAGTGTTGAGTTAAAGAAACTACATGTGATCCTTTCAAGCCCCAAAGTGGCTCCTTCACTGATCTGGCAAAGTTTGCGGTTTTAAACTCTGAAATCTAAAGGATCCTGTGTTTGTTTTAAAGGTCTGCATGGACACATTAGATAACTACAGTAACAACCTCATGAACCAATCTAATATATATATATATTGTAGCTAACATCAATATCAATTATTCATATAATGTTGAAAATTTTGTTGGCTGACTGTACTTAAACATAAAAGATTTCCTTACATTTGTCTTGAAGATTTATGACATTTTGAAGGTTGAAAATGACTTTAAAAATATCTTTACTTGAAACTAGTGACACTGATTTGAGCATATTTTTTTTATTTTATGTTATGGAAATAATAAAGGTATGTCTCAGGTGTTTTTGTTTGTGTAACAAGATATTACACTTAATACTTCTGTTTGTTTGTGTAGACACTTAAATATTAAAACTTATCAAAAGAAGGTTATATAGATTTATTTAAATGAGGAACCAAGGAAAATGACTAGTAAGGTGACTAAGTTTAACAAATGCAAATTTACAGTGTGTTAAGATTAAGTAGGAAAAAAATAGTATTACTCTGATCACTGAATAAAGTGCAGAGAAATTAAACATCACATTAGCCTGAATAAAATAATATATACATATTTTAAAATCTAGTTATGTTTGACATCGTGATGCCATCTGAAGTGAGTGCAGAGCAGCGAGTCTCACCTGACGGAGGCGGTGCGGGAGCGATGCTCTCTGGAGTCCATCACCCAGCCGACGTGACACTCCATGGGTGGGTTGGAGCTGTGCCGGGTCTTCCTCTTTCTGGGCGTCTGAAAGGTCGCAGAAAAAATGTTTAGCGGGGTCGAATGATGTTTAACGAGTGTGATTTTTATCCCCTTAAGGGCCCGTTTCCACTCATCTTACCTTGGCATCTACTGGCCGGCTTTCCTTCACCACTGGGTAGAAGCGCGGCGTCATGGTCTGGTCCTTCCTGTGAGGCGTGCGAGGCGTGCGGGGCGTCCGGGCACTGCGGTAGTTGGGCGAGTCAGGCACGGTAGTGGGGAGCGAGCGAGCTATCGAGGAAGGCTCAGGGGCACCGAACAGTTTGTTCGCCAAAGCGTCTGTGGGGACTGAAGGCAGGAGGGAGGGAAAAAGGTTAGTTCACAGCAGAAGAGGAAGAAAAACACCTGCCTGTAAAACTAACTGCTTAACTTTCATCTCAGAGATCCTGAAATAAAACTCAAGTCATTAAAAACACATTAAAAGAGAAAATGTAATGTCACAACATCTGTGATATAACAGCTCCATTTATCTCTCTGTGTGCAAACTCAGAGTCACGGCAGGTGATTCATGACGGGCTAAAGTGAGCAGCAGAATGACAGAGAGGCGAGCACAGTGTCACTGCAAGTTCAATCAACGTGGATTTGTGGCTTTTTAAGATTAATTTAATTCCTGTTTGAATGAAAAAAGTCCACTGCCATCACTGAATAAAATTAATAAGAGTAATTTCTAAAATATACGAGTCATCAGAAGGAAAACAGCATCAAGGGAAATAAATACTCTTAGAAATCATTTATGTCTGGAGAGTATGTTTGAAAAAGTGAAGACGGGATAACTACATATTCATAAAAGACATTTCTTTTAGAGTTTTATCTGCATCACCATCTTACTAGAGATTAAAAATAACAGTTAACTTGGATTCACTTTGTCTTAGTATTCAACAAAGACATTAAGTATATTTGGTTAAATGCATCACGTGTGCCTGTTTTTTTGTGTTCTTACTCTGTTGGGGTCGTGGGGGGCCTGGAGGGACTTCCTGGTTTGGGTCGACGGGAGGTTCGGGGGTCAGGCAGTCGAACTGTTCGCGGCTGATCAGGTGGACCTTCTTGAAGTTCTCCACCTCTTGCTGTTTTAAACAGAATAAAGAAAAAGGAGAAAAACAGGCATCAGTACAAGCCTGACAAAAAAAGATCTGTGAACTCTGTTTTTTGGCCAAACAATGAAACGAGATAAAACAGGATTGTTGGCACTTTAGAAACCAAAACATGGTGTAAATATGTTAAAAAGAAAGCCAAGTAGACATCACATTACTTATTTTACAGAATTCAGACAGAATATCATGAAAAAGAAAACTAATAGCACATTGTACTCCAGCTTTTTACAAATATATATACCTAAAGAGTGAATAATGACAAAAAAGTAACCTAGAATAATAAAGAAAAAGTTAAACGGATCACAAACAGACCTCATCTGCAGTAATTTGGAGATTGAGATGCAGCAGCAAAACATGGCTGCAAAAAACGCTCTTTTCACTTTCATGCTGACGTCTCTCACTGATCTGACCCGAGAACGCCGACCAGCCGGGTCACACCAACACACAAGCCCTGAATTTTCCACAAAGACCTTCTGATGACAAAACAGTCACTGCTGCTGCTCCTCCTCCTACAACGGGAGCTCAACTTAAAATCTTACAATGAAAAAAAACAGACAAAAAAAAAACACAGAAAGTCTCGAGCCGTTTGATTGTTTCACCAAGACTCACACTCGCTCCTTCACTCCACCACATCTTCACAGATCTTTCAGCGTCCATCTTTGTCTTCCCCCCGCAGCCCGTCAGCTCGACCCCCCTTCAGGCCGAGGCCTTGTGTGCAGGGTTTATTTATAGACAAGCGTCCTCTGTTCCACATGCAGCTGGACGGGTGCTGGCGAACACGTGAAGGCCCCACAATGAGCCCAACAATGCCACAATGAGAACAACAACAAAAACACCCAAAACAAAAACTTTCTGTTCTGTTTCGGGTTTCCATATCCAGAAACAGCTTCTAACTGAGGAAGGACAAATCTACTCATCATCATCACCTGGTCTTGGGCAGAAACAGCTCCAAAATGACGTAATGTGGAAGCCGACAGAAGAGTTACGCATCACTGCCGGTTGTTTTATCACCAAACTGTACATTGACGGTTAGATGAGTCTTCATTTCTAGCAATTATGAGGGCTTATAATTTATTTCAGGACAAATAAAAATGTAGTTGTGTTTATTTTCATTAAGAAAAAAATCTGTTCAAATTAGATGTTAAAAAGAACTATTTGAGCAAAAAAAAATTTTTATTATTTCACTCAAGTGTAATAGCAGCATTGATACATTAAGACTTAATTTCTTGTAAACGTGGTGTTAGTTGAATATGTAATGTTTTGGGCAGGTGGGGACATAAAATTGGTGATCTAGTTAAAAAATAAGACAAAAAAATTATAAAACTGTATTTAATTGATAAAGAAAAAGACTTGTTTGAAAATACAACACCATAAAAATGTTCTCACTTGTAACCATCTGTGATTGTTTGTTTCATTATGAAGATTTTTAGGTATTTTAATCCTCTACCTGGTTTTGCACTTGTCTGATTGACTCAGCCTGCCACAATGTGAATAATCGCTCACTGCTGAACCGTGAAAATGAGCTCACCTTGATGGTGGCGTACTCCGGCTCGTACGTGTCGTCCCACAGGTCCTGCTCGTAGTAGAAGAGCCCGTCGTTGATCACCTTCACCAGCTCGCTGGACAGCTTGGCGCGCGACGTGTGGTGTCCCGTGCGGTCGCCGCCCGGGTGCTTCCTCAAGTAGGGCGGCGTCTGCGTCACGATCAGGATCTTGTTGACGTCGTGGTCGTCGATCTCGCCGTCCGTCTCCTCGTCCGACCAGTCGGTGAAGGTGTTGCGCCGACCGTCCATCTGCTCCATCTCCTCGTCGAACATGAAGTCGAGCTCCTCCGGCTCGTCCTGCTCCCCTCCGTCCTGATCACGTCACAAAAAAAGGATAATTAAAAGTTGTTGGAAGTTGTGTCTGTACGACAGAAATAGTCCAAAAGTCCAGAAGTCCAAAGTTCTGTGGTAACAACAACAGCAATAATAAAGATGATGATTCAATCAGTCACTGTTTGAACACATCGCCTTTCTCACCTTATTTCCTGAGGCAGCAGGGGCGGGCGACGGGCCGGACTGAGGCACCGGGGAGCGAGCAGCGTCGTCCTTTTCCTTCTGCTGCTGCTGCAACGAGGGGGCCTTCATCAGTCAACCAACATCGAGGAGGAGGAGGTGGTATGAAAAGAAGTGAATGGAAGTAAAAAACAAAAAAAAATTAATAATATGAGGAGATGGTAAAGTGTAGTTTTTGTGCAAAAAAAATGCAAAAAGGGGGACAGGTGTTGAATAATAATAAAAAACAAAGATGCATGGGGATGAGGGGATGAAATTCACTGTTTCTACATGAACAACGCCTGAAGACTACTCAAGTGTGTATTATTTTTAGATTATTTGCAAGATCCATTCATTGGTTTATCAATTTATTTAGCCTTTTCATGTAAGAAAATGGTTGTCCATCGTGTTTTTAAGACAGCAAAAGTGACATTTTGTCTCAACAACAGATAATACATTTATGTTTTGTGAACTAAGAAAAAACACAGTAATGAATAAGAAGATGCACCTCTGGCAGTTCTGGAGAATTAATTTTTTGGAATCAATTAATGTTTTTATAATAACATTTTAAAATCTGACAATAGTCATAAATTAATTAGTCTAGAGAAACAAGGCATGATGATCTATGTAACAACAACCTGAATGGGATACTTCAAACTGTGCTGATGTGAGTGAGGGCTCTGAACTTCACCTTCTCTGCGCTGACCTTGGGTCTGGCCGGGGAGGGTCTGGGCCTCTTCTTGACCTCGATCCAGGACTCAGAGTCCAGGTCGGGCAGGCTGGCGGAGAGGCCTTTGGGCATCGTTTTGAGGTTGGAGATGTCTGTTTCGGTCTTGGTCTGGTGCTTCACAGGCGTGGAGGCCCTGGGAGACCCTGAGGACGACGCAGAAAGACATTTTATATGATTACGTTTATTTAATTTCAAGCGTTTGTGATTTATTTCAGCTTCGTTCGTTCAGCAGCTCACCCTGGGGCTCCTCGCTCATCTGTCTCGGGACAAACTCGGGACAGTTGATGAGCTGCGAGAAGTCGGTGTGGGTTTGGTTTGGCATGGTCAGGCCCGGCAGGGGCCACTTCTCTGGGTCCACCTTCCGACGGATCTTCATGTCGATCACCTCCACCTCTTTGCTGTCCTTCAAAGACTGACGGGAGAGACGGAGGGTCAGTTAGACTGTGATAACAGAAGTAATCTCTGCATAAAAGACATGAAGTTATGAGGAGCTTTCAGGGGAGAGATCTGTGAAGCAGGAAGAGGAAGCTGTCGTTAATTATTGGGACGCCTACATTTCATTTCATACTGTCGAGTGTTTTAAACACTGTTCTCTTTTTTTTGTCAAATCCCAAGCATAACTTCATTGTAAATGTCGCCTTTTCGTTCTGGTTCTGCTCATATTTAAAGCTCTCGTGTTGAGTGGGTGGATTAAACTGCTCAGCGGCTGAATTTATGGCCTTCCTTGCTCAGATTTAGATAAAAAGATGGCTGCGAAACTCTGGCACATTTTGAATAAACAAGAAACAGAAAAGTTCCAAACTACTTTTTTAAAGTAAAGTCTTGTGTGTGATTTCTTACTTCGTAACTTATTATTCAGCTGTCTCTTCACGTCTGCTGCAGTCAGTTAAAGATAGAAGTTCCCATTTTTTACTTACTTTTATTTAAATCAACACTGAGTTCCTCTCTACCTTGAATTTAAGAGTTTTAACTGGAAATGTGGCTTGGATTCAAATAACTGGGCAGAAAAAATGTTGATCGGACACCATTTGAAACCAGTTCAGACTCTGCAGACACACTGTCCACTTTTACACGATGAATCAGCGAGCGCTTACTTCCAGGATGAGGTTGACGTCGGTGGTGAGTGCCTGCACTCTGTGGAAGCTGGCGATGAGCCCGACGGGCAGGAAGCCCTCCTGGTCCATCTTCCTCCGCAGGAAGAAGTCGCGCTCCAGGTTGTCCAGGCTGAAGTAGTACTCACTGCCGGCGAGGAGAAAACAGGGAGACACATGATCCACATTATCAGGTATATCATGAGAAACATAGTCTAACACGTGTGGGAAGGAAAAGTCACAACTGAGGGAAATGAAAGAGACTATTCAGACAAATGAGATGCACCCAGTCAGATGATGAGGAGAAAGAATAAAAGAAAAAAAAAAAGACCACACAGGGCTGCGTGGATGAGACAGAACGTGAAGTAAAAAACACTGAAAACAGACACATGTAACCAAATATCTTTCAGGGAACCACTAATCAAAAACTGAATATTTGACAGGATTTCAAAGCCTCTGAGTTAAGTTGATACAGATTTAAACTGAAGGGGGCACCGGGTGCACACGAGGAAACTGTTAAGCTCTTTAAGTTATGTGCCAAAAAGACTAAAAAAAAAAAAAAAACTACCATCTCAATACACACAGCGTCTTCGTCTGCCAAAATGACTGCAGAAGGGGGAGAATCTAAGAGAGGCGCATGTGTTTGTTTCTTACATGGTTATTTCTGTTGCATGTAGAATAATTTGTTTAAAAGTGTCAGATAATCATTTAACAGAGCAACTGATCTCTGATAAATTTAGTAAAATTGATATATGATTACTTAAGTAGGAAGAAGAAAGTTTATTTACATTTATTTTAATCAAGAAGAACCATTCATGGCAGTTTGACAGTAAAGATCTGCTAAACAGAAAGTTGTTTTTTTTCTGATGTTCGTATCAAAATAACGTGACTGAAATCTGAAACTATAACCAACCCTACTGACCATCAGTGTTTCTGCAGTGTGCGCCAGACTAAATTTAACACCTCAGCACCACAAAGAAAATAATACCTTTTACACTTTCACAATGCAAGTAAAATCTTTTTTAACATTACTACTCACAACAAAAAGAAAACAGGACAGGAAAATAAATTCATTAAATTCAACTTGTCAACATGCGGTGAGTCGTTTTTTTGAGGGTACTGCATTTAAGACTTTAAGACCTGCAGACACAAAGGCAACAGATAAACTCTGAACTGTGGTCGAGTAGGAAGTTCACCATCTTGGACTCAAAGATGAACAGCTGGACGACACAGATGCAGCAAATGTCTGAAGAAATCTTCAAATCTAGCGTCGTGCAACGCTGCATATTTACTATTTCTTCCCCTTTTTTTGTTTTGATGCTGAGATCAGAGTTGTGAAAGTTTCTCTTCATTGATGTTTAGTCAGAGAAGAGACATGAAAGCTCATCACCTCTACAGCACTTCTGCAAATCGATCTTTGTGCTCGTTATCGTGTCTGGTGTTTGACAGAGGAGCTAAACTTACATCTGCCTCTTGATGTAGTCCTTCAGCAGGTCCTGGTCGACGGAGTAAAGGTCGTTGCTGCTCATGTTGTCGTAGTAGTAGGTGACAGTGTTGCTGAACTTCTGGCCGTAGGATCCGTCTTTCATGTCGTAGGACTTGTAGCCGTAGTGGTAGTCATAGTGGCCTTGACCGGAAAGAAACAGACGGTTAGACTAAATATTTCAGACTCATTTATTTTCACAATGCGTTTTCTGACTCCTCTCGGGTTTCTCTTTCTTCCCCAGTGAATCTTTTTTTATGTTAAGCCGACCACAAGTGTTTCATTTTGCAGGCAGTACTTAGTGTTTGATGGTCAGAGTTAAAATGTGTTTCTGCATTACACAACAATTTGGTGTAATATAAATTTTTTAAAGCACAGTTTCATTTTGGATTAGGTTGCAAGTCGATGTATTATTTTCATTAACCTCTGAGTCTAACATTTCCTTTATTGTAATCTCTCTCCTGTCTGACAGAAAACCATGCATCGTTGATGAAATTTGTTTAAATTCAAATTTGAGGAAAAGTCACAGTGTAAAAAGAGCGACAGACTACATAAGTGAAGGAATTAAAGGTTACAGAAGAAATGAAACTGCAACCAAACACAGCACAAAATAATTATTAACTTATATACTATAAATATATTTTTATATACTGTAGCAGCTGTTTAGGTCTGTTGTGTTGCATGTTTTACTGTCTAATAATAGTGTTGTTTTATTTATGCATTCTCCCTGTTAAATTACACAATAAACCAATGAAAATGTACAACCATGTTAAATCTAAAGAGAAAGAAAGAGACTTAACAAGAAAGGAAACATGTCTCCTGTAGCTCCTGAGCTTAATGTTCACTCCATATATTAAAAAGAAAAATATAAATCTAGTCATTTTATAAGAGTCACATAAAAAAGAGCCTGTTTGTGTGAGTGTACCGAATACGTACGAGCACACACACATGTGAGACCCGAGTAAATACACAAAGACGAAGTTCATGTGCTCAGCGTTTTCTCTGACCGTCTCTTCAGCGCTGCTAAAAGTCAACGACCTGTCCTCCAGGAGGCCGAACGGACGATCGCTCTCATTTCTAAATCCCGGTTTGTTTGTGATCTTTTCACACTGTTATTGCCTCTTATGAAATTTAAAGAAAAAAAAGGTAGCACAGAGTGGAGAGGGGAGTGAGGAGGGAGGAGGAAAAAACAGAGGGAGTGAAAGAGAGAGAGGAGGGGAGACGGCGTGTAGGAAAAGAGAGCGAACAACAGCGAGGCGAGAGAGAAGCATCCTGCCAAAACCAACAGGCCTTCGGGGAAACCTGCTTCTCCTGCTGCTGGATTCAAGGCCTTTCCTCATTCCAACACTCTCCGGTTGTTACTGAACGTTTTTTGTTGTTTTCACTGCAGCCTCGGCGGGGCCGCTTTAGGGTCGCCAACCACAGTCGGCCCCAACGTGACCGAAAACAACAAAACTTTACAGTTCTGGCAGACTTCCCAACATTGTTTTTGTCATGTTTGCTTGATTTTGTTGGGCAAAGTTGACCATTTATAGACACTATATCTTTAGATGTTAGGTGAAAAAGTTTACACTATTTTAATTTCTAAATGATAAATAAGATTAGGATTGAAAACAGTCTACAAACACCTCTAAATATGAACATAAATACTAATTTACATGTTATATTTTCCACAGAAAGAAATACATCAGTTGTTGTTTGTGTTTTTAGGGGCATCGCTGCTTGTTCCAGGGTATCAGTGTGATTGTGAAAGTGTGTAAAAAGCTGTAAGCACTTGGCCTATTTTATTAGACAGTACTTCACTGGATGATACCCACTGTGGGTCTTTAAGAGGGCAGACTATTACCTCCTCACTGATGTTGTGTTACCTCTTTTTTTCCCCCAAAAGTCCCAAAACAACCATCTTTAACGGCTCTTTGTATTTAAGGTTGTTCTTTTGGCTTTCCCTGTAGTCCAACTATCCACTGCTGTCATGTTATTCAGCTTTTATTTTTATAACATTATCACTGCTGGCATCACTTTAATCGCCCTCTTTGGGCGGCATAAAAGCGCACTGTCTTTTCTTTCTTAGCTTTGTAGCTTCGATGCTGAGATCAGAGTTGTGAAAGTTTCTCCTCATTGTTTTTTTTTTCAGAGAAGAGACATGAAGAGCTCATCACTTCTACAGCATGTCTGCAGGTTACCAATAAAGTTTAGGTTTTATTGTGTCTAATGAAACAGCTGCAATCTCACTACTAAGATGTGCAGTTTAGAAAGTGATGATTGTCACCTGCCTGTGGTACACTAAACCTAGAAATAATTGACTAATAATAATAATGTTTTGTTAAATGATCCTGCATTGACACAGTAAAAAGTCCATAATTGAATGTGTGCACTGTGTTTATATTTTAGACCCTACAAAGATGGCAGAGGAGCTGCAAGAAATATTCTTTGTCATGATGAGTAACATCATGACAAAGAATGAGTGATTGTGACTGGGAGTAAAAAATCAGTTTCCTGTGATGACAGGCAGCAGAGTGGTGAAATCTTCCCCAGCTTCTGTGTGCAAGAGCTGTTTCAGTAACCAAAAAAAAACTAAAAAAAAACTGAAGCTTATTGGCGACAAAATAAAGGCCAAAAAAATGAGACTGCTCTATTTTCTAAACGTTGTTTGTGGACAGAAAACTTGTGGTTAATTTGTGCTTTTTCATTTTTTTGCATCAGTTTTTCTGTAAGTAAACCCTAAAAAAAGGAAACAGAAAAAACATCACATACCTCTTCCCCCTCTGCCTCGTCCCCGGCCTCTTCCTCTTCCGCGGCCGCGACCTCTGAACCCTCCGCGGAACGGCGCCCCCTCGCTCTTCACGCTGGACACCTCGTCGTGGTCGTCGCGCCACTCCCGCTCGTACTTTCCGCTGTGCCAGTCTGCAGGGACAAACAACAAACGCGATATCAGATGGAGTTTGATAAAAATGAAGTTGTGAAAGCCAAAAAGAAAACTGCAGATCGACCTGTTTTTTATCTTAAAGAGGTTATTAGTAACTCGGAAAATGCCTTCTTAGCTGCAGACATTTCATTTCCCCTGCGAGTGTAAGAAACAGTTATTTCTGGAGTGAACATTTAAATAACCGAGCCATCAAAGCAGAAGTAGCAGATCAGCAGGAGTTCACACAGATCTCTCCACATCCTGCTGCTGAGTCACGCGCGCTGTCTCAACCAGCGTGTACCAACACATCGGCAGATGCAGAAACAGGTGCATCAAATCCGCCGCGACGTGACATCAAAGGTCAGGCGCTCGGTATTAACTCTCGTCATTTAAAAGCTTTGCATAAGACCGGCCGGGTGAGGTTTCTTCACGTCGCTTCATTTCCACAGATCTTTCTTGGAAAACTCAAAGCCCGCAAGCTGACCGAGCGACCTGAACACGCCAACGTGTTCAACAACATCACAGACTCACCTCTGAGGTCGTTCCTGGCGTTGGGAGGCAGTCGAGGGTTTTCGTTTTGTCTGCTGTTGTTCCTGGAGGCCGAGCGCTCTCTGGGCCCCTCAGACTTCACCTCGATCATCAGAGGAACCCACTTATGCTTGTTTCCTGTTTATAACGACACCGAGAGGAAACAGGAAAAAAAAAACCTCAAATGAAGTTCCCAATAAACTCACTACTTTAAAATACATACACAGGGTATGGTTAACTTTCAGCAGAAGTGTGGTTTGTTTTCTGATTGAAACACATTTAAACTGCATACTCTGGGTATTTTTACTTGTCAATTCTCATATTTGTTGAAAGCAGTCAAACAAAACTAACATTTTTATATAAAAGGTTGTCACCAAATCATCAGTGAAACGCCCCTACTGTGGACCAATACATGTAAAAGATGACTTTCAGCTAAACATAAACAAGGTTATCAGAAATACTGAGAAATACAGAATAAAAGTGGCTAATTAGTCAGATTTCTGCCTTTTTTCTTCATTATTTCCCCTCTTCGGTGTCAACACTCGGGGAATAAACTGAGCTGAGGCCAATGACTTCTTGTCTCATCTTTTTGCTAAATGTTATACAAAAAAACAACATTTTAAGGCTTTAACAGGTTTAAGACCATCTTTACCCACTTATAATTGCTTCAGGACGTGGAAATACAAAAGTAACCAACTTTTCTAATTGCGCCTCATGAGGACACAGTTTGCCATCAGGAAATAACGACTAGTGAAGTTTCAGTTCATCTGTGAGATGTAGTTTCAGGGCACCTCTGTATACTATATATCAAGTGATTTTCACAGCATTTAGTCGTTGAATGTGGTAAATGTGCAACTTTTGTTGGTGAAAAGACGCCTGCAGCGCCTCTGCTAACCAGCAGGGTGCGTCAGTGATCTACCGCTCAAAGCGCCGCCTGGCCGCAGGGCTGCCGTGTGGGCGAGTCTGACAGATACCACATGCAACGGGAGAGGAAACGATCATTGCTTTTAAGCAACGTGGCTCTGCCTCTGTTCGCTGACTGAGCAGGTAAAGCAAAGAGGGAGAGAATAAAAGAAAGAGACTCTCTGCAGTTTATACGGGAACATATCAGGACAACAGCAATGTGGGAAACCAGCGAGATGACCCAGCAATACTGCTATGATATTATATTATTTGTACAACATTGAAACAGAGACAAACCAAGTAAAAATAATTTGAATTAGTCTGTGGGGGGCAACTACTTAGTTTTAGTTAAATCTTGAAAGGTTTAATCTCAGTCATTTTTTGTTTTGGTTAGTTGTTTTTTTTTTTGCTTCAATGCTGAGATCAGAGTTGTGAAAGTTTCTCCTCATTGATGTTTAGTCAGAGAAGAGACATGAAGAGCTCATCACCTCTACAGCACATCTGCAGGTCAAGTCCAGGGACGGAAAGTCATTAGTCCAAAGTACACTGCACTTAATGTGTGTGTGACCTTGTTGACCTTTCATAAAGTGATTATTCCAGCTATCATGAAAATACCTTTATATTAAAGTCACACCTAAAGTACATGTATCTCTTTTAAAAACTGCATTGTGTTTGAGTTAAAGCGTTGAACAGAGCAGCACACTTTAAAACTGGACACATCAGCCCTGTTTAAAGACCAAAAGTGAGCTTTTTGGGGGAGTAATGGGGTAGAAAAATAAGTTCTGTGGGTTTAATGAGAACAATCACAGTGCTCAAGTTTTTTGTGTCTGTATTTACTGAACTTTAAATTTTATACCACAGACAACGTGTTCATCTTAAACTTTGATGTGTCAACCTCTGATTACCTTTAGTGGCTAAATTCAGTCATATCTTTAACAAAAAGGGAATTGCAAACTTGGAGTTTTTCATGACAAATAAAGGTTACTTGGAAAAATCTGCACAGAAAGATAACGAGGTGGAACAATACCAGGGGAAACCCCCCAAACTCTTAATTGAAGCATTTTTGTGAAAACTGAAAGTGTTTAGGGAACCAACAAGCTGTTAAGAATAAATACCAGTCATTCTAATAACTCCTTTAGTGAGTCCTGAAAAATGCTTTAAGGTGGAGCTGAACAACAGTCGAAATCATAACAAGAGCAAGTGCAACATCCAAATCACAGGAGCTGCAAATTTTTTTTATAAAAAGGTAAACTGTGTCACAACATGCAGTTACAAATGAGGCACTGAGGTGGGAGAGAGACAGTTCAGCCTACATATCATTTTCTCCAGATGTGGGGAACTTGTTTGGTACAGGAAGCTGTTTGTTAGAGGTTCCATTAGAAAAAGAAAATCACACCATTTTCTCAGTGAACATTGAATATATATAAAAAATTCCCACAGACTTTTATCTATTCAACTGTACTTTAAAAAGGGAGAAACATTTAGAGAAAAGTTTCAAACAAGTCCAGACGTGGTCTATAAAACCTGAACATATTTATACTTGGCTCTGATTGCGTCGTTACCTCAATCAAAAATAATCCTCTTTTCACGACATCTCAGACTAAAGTCACTCTCAGGTGCTACGATTTGGATGCAAACATTCACTTGTCAGCTGACCCACGCTCACCTTTCTTCTTCGGTCCGTTCTTCTGGGAGTCATCGTCGCCGTTCTTCTCCTCTCCGGAGTCGTCCGACTTGGCCTTCAGGTTCTCCTTGCTCTCCTCGTTGCTCTCCCTCTTCTCCTTCGACTCCTTCTTCGCCGTCGTCGTCCTCTTTGGAGCCTGGAAGGGGGGATCGAGACAGATAATTAAGAAAGAGACGTACAGTTTGTGTCCATCAAAAAGAAGACTTTAACATCTTTTCTGTTTTTTTTTTTTTTTTTTTTTTTTTACAGGAAACTGAAATTATATGAAGTTATATTCTCACACATTCACACATGGTCATTTTGTGACTTTGCAAAATCTGCTTCAATTATTTTCTGGGTTAAAAACATGCACAAAATTACAGTGCGTCTCATATAATTGCCTCCCCCGAGCTGTGATTGTCCAGTTCTCATAACTAGTAGGCGATGTGGAGCGCAGGAGGTCGTGCCGGGCTTTGGATTTCTCTGAATGCCAAACATGTTGGCACCGAGTTCTGGTAAAAAGAGACTCTCGTGCTGCGTCTCAGTTCGTGTTCTCCCGTACTTACACTTGCTATTTTGAGTGCATATGTGCGTTCACATTGACAAGTATGGCCAAACGCAATGTGAAGTGAGGACCCGGACGGTGCTCTCATACCGGTCAAGAGCGATGTTCGACATCTAGGCAGCTGTTGCGATTGAGTAAAAGGTACAAGTATAAGCAAGTTGATTCGTATTTTATTTTAATAAAATATAAAACATCACATCAACCTCTGTGAAATAAATAAATTCACGATTTACAAGGTGTGTTTGGGTGTTAAATCTTAAATTGTTAACGAAGGCAGAGGCGGGACTTAGCGAACAGCCACCATTATGACGATCTGAGCGCGTTTCGTATTGGAAAATAAAACCTTGTCAGGCAGTGTGCAAATTTATATAAACACATATTTGAATAAAACCAACACAAAACATAAAATGTGTAAAGAAAGCATAAAAAGAGGAAAAGAGAAATGAATGTGAATGTGCAACAATAAAGTGACCAGAATAAAGCAGACTTTGCATGTGCTTCAAACTTTACATTATCTCGTCCTTTGTTCGGTCTCATTACACTGCAGCAGAGCGACACAAATACTACACTCACGCAGTAACGGACACAGGGTAGTCCATCGTACATGAATTGCCGCCTTTGCTGTTTTATCTTTGCTCGCAGAACTGGTATCAGAGTTTTATTCAAATCAAACAGAGTTCAGCCGCTCATCTGTGCCGCGACAGCTCGGCTATCAGCGACACGCACGTATCTGCAAAGTGTGACACTCCTGAGGGGTTTGCATGGGAGTCGAGCGAGGCACTAAACTACAGGAACTACAGTCGTCAAGCTCCAAACCATTTTGTTCACACACACACACACACACACCTTGACATGCTCAGCCTTCGAGTCGAGGCGTCACATCGCAAAACTGATCAAATCACACTGAACTCAAGACCCGCTTCAAATCATGCAAGTAGTGTTTAAACAACACGAGTCTGATCACAAACAGCAAAACGAGGCACAAGCAGAGTTTAAAATGATTTTTGAGAGTGATGGAGAGATGATTTTTGGAAAAGCTGAAGGGAAATGTCTCAAACACCACTGGGCTTCCCATCCTCGCCTAATGACATGTTGAGGCTTTTAATTTAAGGCTCTTTAATACTTTGCACCCAAGATGTGAAAGAGGATCCACCCAGGCTACAAATAAAACCGACTGTGAAACCAGCAATTATATTTTATTTTATTTATATTACGTTATTGTGTTCAACCATGTTTGCACCACTACAGTCAATATATTTGTGTGGTACTTGAATACACCCGACACGAGAGAGCAAGAGATGTTACTGTCCATTTTCTCACAGGATGTTTCTCACTAATGAACATTATAATCATCCTCATCAGATTTGTTATTTAGTAGATAGGAAACCTGGCAGCATATTCATAATTATTCATAATTTCTCACAGAATACAAGAAAGTCTGACCTGATCTGATGTGCCGTCTATAAAATGTTTTGACATTTACCCGATCAAAAATTGTTCCCTGCACAGCGAAGAGGAAAAATGATGTGTGAAGATCAAATTAGATAAAATTAGTGCAGGATTTCCCGGTTTATGAAACTGCTGTAAAACTGCCACGTAACAATGCTACGTAACGAAGTTAAGAGTATTTCAAGTAGTTTTTCTTCCTTTAAATGAAGATCAAAGTTCAGTAATCTGTGCTTTAATTGCTGAGCTCATACTTTTAGTGTGAAGATGGCGCTTGAATCTTCAGAAAAACAAAACAAACAATTCAACTCCGTCAGCTTGTTACGCCACGAGGGGAAACCTGACAGATGTTTAAACCTGCATACCTGCAAAACATCTATATGAGCGGCCACTAACATAACTTTTTAAAAGAGTCTGATTCAAAGCTAACAGGAAATTAAACAGCTGATGGACTACATGTTTTACCAGTTTACATTTAATTCACAATGTTAATTTGAAAGTGTAATTAATATAATTAATAACATGTAATTAGTGTACAGATTTCATGGTGATGTGTCGCCTCATGTGGACCCACATCAGTGCTGACTTTTTTTCTTTGTAGATATTTAAGGAAATCCCTCCTCTGAATAATTTGGATGACCATGAGTCAAGTGTGCCGGAGTCGCCAAAGCAGCGAACTAACTTCCACTTTCTGAGCGGAAAATAAAACTTATCAGCATGACGGGTTTGAAATGTTGGAAAGGGAACAAGCAGTTTGATGTTTGTTTGCAGAAATCAATTTCAGTTCGACTTTAAGCGATTTTTCCCTGATCTTACGACCTTCTCTTGTTTCTCTGTGTGGTGCTGATTTTTAGGATGTCTAACTTGTTTCAGGTTTAAAGAGCAGGCAGGCAGGCTGCAGGTTTCACAGGCTGGAGGTTGAACTTACAGTGGATCTCCACGAGTCTCTGACCTGCCTGACAGTCGGCGGGCAGGACACGGTCCGTGTCACTGCCTCGATCTGAACAGAGGGAGGGAAGAGCAGTTTAGACAAGACAATGAGGTGGATCATGATGAGCACACACACACACACACACACACAAACACACAGATACTGTATGCAGGAAATGTAGAGACACTTATCTTGTTTCAGGCCTCAAATGAAACAAGTCAGACACCTTCCAAGCTCCTACGCTGTCAGTCATTTTTGTTATTGGAGAGTAAAAAAAATCATAATTATTGTCTCTTTAAAAGCGTCTGAGGGCATTAGGGCTCTTCCTGTTGCCATCAAACGAACTGAAAATGCCACATCGATGCTGCAAAGCTGCAGATGATAAGAAGCATCTGCTGCATGTGCTGAACTCCCTCTGGGTTTCATAAAGTACATCCCGCATCGTCTCAGCGGCTAAACGGCTCATATTGTGTCATTACGTCAAAGACCGGCGTGCTTTTTTTTTTTTGGTTTACTGCACAGATGGGAATAAGAGCGGATTATTTTTAGTGAGGACAAAAGTGTGAAACGACGGGAACAGACCGTTAAGGGACGACGGCTGCATTTAAAGCTCAGGTGTGAGTGGCAGAGGGCGTTTTCTCAATCAATACAAAAAAAAAAAAAAAAAAAGATGTGTGGTGCAACGGCTGTGAAAATGTCGACATCAGAGGGATGCTGATTCATTCGACTTCCACCACAGGAAGGTACTGATGAAGCTTCTGTTGCAGGCACTTTCACAACCAGATAATAAAAAGGGATCCTGGACGTTGCCGCACTTAAGAGTATAATTCAACTAAGCAGCCACATGAAATCAACACACACATTGTTGGGGAAGAGTGTTTTTTTTTTTTTTTTTAAAATGCCAGCCTGTGGTACTTAAGGGTGGAAATGTGGGTTTGCCCTCTTAAACCTGCTGCCACTAAATACCTGTTTGACCCAACGCTTGGTGGAGAAGGTCAGAATGTGGAGAAGGAAGGTGATGAAGTTTTAAAGCAGCAGAAGCCAACGTGAGGTTGATCTGTATTTCACATGGTTTAATTAGAAATTTCTAAAAGCGTAATTGCATTTGTATCCAAACTTGGTGTTGGTGTGTGGGCAGCTGGTCAGTGCAGCAAAGAGGCATATTAAAACTCTGCAAAAGGGTTAAGAGCATGGTGACACTCCCTCACTTTAATCTGCCGTGTGTGAATAGCTTTATTTTTTATTTTAAGCAAAAATGCCAAACTATAAGTCAAGTTGTTCTGTAAGTTGCTCAATCAATGCATCAACTGACTTTTATAGCTCTAATTTAATCTATAAAAATAAAAAAACAGTGAAAATCTTTAACTCACAGGTTTATTTCAACAACATAATGCCAGTGAATAAAACTTATATTCTGTTGTTGTAAAGTCACATTATTCACACTAACAGACCACCTGAGTGAGTTTTACACTTAAAAAAATATTCATATTTATATTCAAATATTCATATTCAAATACAGGTTTAACTTTCACCACTGCAACAAACTCTAAATTACAACAATAAATGCAACTGACTTGAAATCACAAACCACTCCTTCATCAAATGTCGGCGTCTATTTCCCGATGAGCGCCTGCAGGGTTCGGACTGATTTACGGCTTTTAAATGTTACGTGATGGACAGTGAACTCCTGCCCTCTAAGAATAGCAGCAGCACAGATCCAGGGGTGCTTTTAATGACGGGGATCCCTAAAAGGACATCCCTTCCCGGGTCTTGGCCGCCTTTCCCAAACTCCGCCTCTCCCACCTACGACTCCCTGCCCGCCTCGCCGCCCGGTTTATTTCTGGCTCTGATTATGTGACCCACATTTTCCTGCTTGGGGACATGCGAAAAAAGGGAAGGAGGGGGGGAGGGGGGGGGGGGGGGGGGGGGGGGGGGGGGGGGGGGGGGGGGGGGGGGGGGGGGGGGGGGGGGGG
>JBAJHX010000067.1:18568404-18580431 GCA_037176925.1 Amniataba percoides | reverse complement strand
TTCTCTCTTCCCACCTACGATTCCCTGTCTCTCTGTTCCTCTTGTTTGTTTTTGGTTTTGGTGGGGTGACCCCCATTTTCCTTTTTGGGGACCGGCCCCCCCCCCCCCCCCCCCCCCCCCCCCCCCCCCACACCCGGCAGTCTAAAATAGGGGAGGTTACCGGAGTCGCTCTCCGTGGTGACACAGTATCGCCCAGAGGTCAGAAATAGAAAACGTCTCTAAGGGGTGACAGACTGTTACTGCAAGGTGACACAAATTAGACGCATCCTGCACCCCCCCCTCGGACCAACAGCTGTATATAGGGGAGGGGGTCAGTAAGTTGAAGGGTGCTATGGAGACATGATCCGAGTCCTGGTCTAGACAGGAGCCTCGCTCGTATGTGACTGTTTATTTTTCCTTGTCTGAACCGAGGGTCTCATACTTTGTGCAATTTGTTGGCGGCAATTAATGATATTTTTTTATTATTTATTTAATCTGCTGTTTGTTTTATTTAATCGACAACTTATTAGGTCTGGAAAATGGCTATCGTGACTTCCAAATGCCCAAAGATGACATCTTCAAGTGTTTTATTTTATACAACAGTCAAAAAAAAAAGAAAAAAAAAGCATGTCCAATTATTTATTGTATTGGAGAAAAGAAAGCCACTAGTCCTCATAAATGAGAAGCAGAGTAAAGGAATTTTGGGAATTTTTGCTTGAAGAATTATTGAAATGATTAATAAATTGCCAGACCAGTTGTTGGATCATATTTCTGTTTAACATTTTTTTAAACAAAGTCAGAAAAAGGGGAACTTTACAAGGGACAATTACAAAAAGCCTTTTCTGTCTGATGAACAAAGCAAAATCCAAAAGAAACTCTGTAAACAATATTAAAAACTGAAAAAAAATCAAATATCATACCTTTTCTACTTCACAAGGAGAAGATTATTAAAATAATTGATTGGTTTTCTGTCTAAAAGACTGACAAAAATAAGGCTGATGTTTAATTCAGGTGTTCAATCTTCATTAAATATCTATGAGTAGCATCTGTGTCATCCAACAACTGGATAGTTTGGTGTTTGATAAGAATAAATAGTCTTTGCCGCTTAATTTACCTGGTGTGTGTGTTTGCTCATTAACTAAACTCATTACTGTGGATTTCTAATTTTAATATTCTCCCCTGCAGCTGTGTACATATTCAATACACATGTAAATAATTTCTCATGTCCCTCAGGTCTAAGATATGACTTTACTAAACTTTAAATTCTTCTTCCAAAAGTGTTCAGTCTGTTTTTAACTCCAATAAAAAGGGTCGATTTCAGACTTTCTGCCTCATCTTTGCTTCGAAGGTCGGCCATCTTTGTTTTTACCCTAAACTGCCTAAGAGATCCTGCCATGCTGGTAAAGCTCGACTGACTCTATCCTTTAAGAGAAAAAAATACAAAGAAAGAAAGACGCAGTCCTGAGGACACAAAGTCGGGCCAGCAGAAGCCGACTGCTCCGTCTGGACGTGCTGTTTAGCTGCTGTGTAATTACAGCCGCAACCACTAAAATACCTATTGTGGAGAACTGCACACATCCACAGCAGCAAAGTGAAGCTGAAGAGACGCCGAGCTGCTCCTCCTGATTGGTCGGTGATTATAATAATTTGTGACTTGAAACTACTCAGGGGCTCTTTTTATAAAACACCGTCCTCCTGTCTCTCACTCCGTGTTGTCACCAGCGTTAAATTAGCTTTTTAAATCTTTCTCTTCCCGCGTTTGACCTGAACAACGAGGCCAACGAAGCCTAAAGAAGTTTTTCTGAGATCTTACCACCACAAAGTATGAGGATCTTTGATATTTGAAGTGTTTGCATCCTCTAAACTCAGCTCAGTCATCTCTTACAGATCAAATGTAAACTTTGAAGTGTTGATTCTCTTCCTGTATTACATGAAATTGTTTTAACGACTCCTCGTAAACGTTTATACAAATTTACCTAGTCAAATGTGATTCGGGGCGTCCAGCCAACCGTCATATAAAACGCCACCGACTGCTCATAATTTCAGCCTCGTCTTCCTCTGAGTCGACACCGCAGGTGAGGGCGGTGTGGACGGAAACGGCTCTCACCACAGCGGCGTGCTGTGCCACTGTACTCGGATCTTATTTAAAAACTCGCCCACATGTTGTGTCTCGCTCACAGATCTGCCACATTACAGAAGATAAAGACGCCCCGACGTCCACTTCATCTCATCCAGCTTTATTACAAGCTGAACAGTGAATCCCTACCAGGTCCAGATCTGATCTCACTCAGATATAACTTTAAAAAAATCTGCTTTAATGTGTTTTCTGCTAGAAAAGGACATCTGGTGGTCCCTGATTAAAACTCATCTGGTTGACAGTCACTGCAAATATTCTGTGGCCCAACCAGCTTACAGACAGGCAAAAAAAAACATCTGATACTCGAGTATATGTGAAATAAAATGTTTGTAAAGAAAGTAAACTTGGATGTCATCTGTGTATCTTCTGTGCATCTACCAGCACCTGTGGCTCCTCTCAGACTCACCTGCATGTCTTTAGTCGCGATCTCCCCGGGAGTCGGCCAGCTGTTGGCGTCACCAAAATCTCCAACCTGAGAGACAAACAACAAAAGAAAAAACAGCGTCAAAGGAAGAAAGTGAGGTGTTGGCGCAGATTATTCCTTGTCACCCCTTTAGCATGAATATTACAGGGTCAATCCTGATAATTTTATAGATTCACTCCTTACTGCAGGAAAAAGCTAAAATATGTATATATATATATATATATACACATATATATATATATATATACAAGATCTGTAGGTGCTGCATGTTAAAGCTTAAGATTAAAAGTCTGCATTATATTTTATGCATGTTAAATGTCTGATAAAACCTGACACGCCGACATGTACAACTGAGCATGTTTACACTTTCATGGGGACTTTGATCTGAATGTCAGGTCTCTAAAATCCTGTGCAGAGTGAACCAACCTCTTTGATTTTCTAACTTCCCTCAGTAACAGACTCTTTTTTATCTTCATCAGTATGTTTCCTGCAATTTGTCAATTTCAGCCTTTTGTTTCTGCAGCACTGCAATTAACGCCCAAAGTGTCATAAAAGTTTGTGGTCAAGGTGCGGTTAACAACCCTGGAGGACAGCAGCAGTGCGCCTGCCATCAAAAAAGGTGGGAAGCTGTGAATGAAACACTTTGGGGGAAGAGTTTCGTCTCCTTTATCTGTCGGGCCATTGGCTCACCAGGAATTCACATTTGCATTCCAGGAAGTGTGAAGGGAGGCTGGTACACAGCTTGAGGCATGACAGATAAATACCAGCGCTGCGACCGCACAAATACCTTCACAGAGCTCTGAGGAAGCTCTAAACTAATGAAGACTGATGTAAACCCGTAACTACATAAAATAAGAGGTTATTTTCTCAATTTATGTTGTTAGCACGTTGTTATTTAGCAGCATTAAAACAATATGCTTAATTTTTGATGACTATTGTTATCAAAACAGTGTAGATGGAGATATTAATTTAATATAGTAAAAGAAAGTTTGTTCTTTTAAACTTACAGAGAGAAATTAAAGTGGTGAATTTTTTAAAGGCTTAAAACACGAATACAATGACAATGACTTGGTGCTCGATGGCGGACCTACTTTACTCCAGTTTGTTTCTCTTTTGTAGCCGATTCTGTGTTCGATATTCAACCTCAACATTTACTGTCAACTAAGACAAGCCGTACTGGCACAAACAGACTGAATATTACCTTTCCCCCACGTCTGGGCTTGGGTGGGTTTCCTGCTCTCACCACCTTTGCAGGGCCAGTTGAGTCTGTGGAGACACAAAGAGTCGACATTACAACCTGGATTCGTGAATGCAAACCGTCTATAAACCATAAGGAAAACAGAACAAAATGACAGATTTACATTCAAAATTAGTAAGAATTTAGTCTTGAAAAAGAAATTGTGGTAAAAAAAAAAATCACCTGAATAGAGAAATCACAAGATAAAGCACAGCAGGCCTCATTTTTCTGGCTGAGTTTTACCCACATGTACGACTTGTTTGTCTCAGTTTTATTGGCTTTCCACTGTTTTTCATGATCTTTTCATGAGCAGGTCAACACTACAGATCAGTAACAACACACAAACCACAAATACCATCAATAAATGAGAAGAAATGACCCTCCACAGAAAGCACAGCGTACCAAACAAACACAGACAGCAAATAATCACAAGACTACAGCTTCGTCCAAGTGAACTGCTGTCAAGTAAAATTCATGAAAACTTGACAACAACAGAAGCTCAGTCAATAATTATCTGTCTTTAAAGGTTAATCTTTGATTTAAAGAAATGTAATTTAAAAACAGACAAGGCTGGATTAAATAAAGATGAAAAATATTTCTCAAAATGCCGTTTTCCTCATGAAAACAAACAATGATAACTACTGTTTAAAAAAATGTGGGTAGCTGACGAGTCTGAGTCATACCTGGTCATGAGTCCTCATTAAAAATAAAAACAAAAGACCAGATCAGTGCTGGAGTCAGAGATCTCGCCTTGTTGCTGTTTTCGGCTGCAGCGTCGCCACGGACCGACTACGAGGGGGAGTGAAAGCGGCTCATGGGGACTTTGCCGAGCCGTTTACACCAAATAGCAAATCTCAGTAAGCTCCTTAAGGACGATCATGTCGAAGGACCAGAAAGTGAAAGAGAGAGAGACAGGAATAAAATCCTTTGGCAGACGACGCCACGCCTAGAGCAGCGCAGTGTTTCCACGGTGTCATGACGGATTTGTGTACACGAGAAGAGATTTGAAGTTTTTACAACAAACATCCAACACTGGGATGGAAAATAATTTATTAAATGGTTAAAATATAATGAACAGAAACCCACTCATATTCAAGCTTTTAATGCGAAAAACTTCCGAATGACGGAGAATCAAACCGACAAGCTACAACCACAAACCAACTGGAGCTAAAACACAAAATGACTAAAACAGGGATGGAAATAATTATTTTCTTGCAAATCTGACACATTTTTTAACCAATCTGTCAGTGAAATGTCCAAAAAATTTAAAAATTTGACCCAAAATTGCTGCCAGTTTTGCTGTTTGCACAACACAAACAACTTTGCAGTAAATCTGAGCACAGCGGCTGCGTATTCATCAGCATATGTCGGGGTACAACAGTTCTTCACATTCCTCTGACTAAAAAAGTAAGTGAAGCCGAACCAGCACAATGTGAACTCAACATGTGATGAAATTCAGCGACAACATGAGAAGTTAAGTCAGACATTTACCAGTGTTAACTTCCCCTTGGCCAGAAAAATCAGTGCCTTCATTATTTAGCCCCGCTGAGACGTCCGGAGAAGGAGCAAAGGGGCCTGTGAGAGAGATTAGTGCAAGAACTGCAACTATACTGTACGTTTTCTTACTTTCAATCCTTCGGGAGAAAACCGTGACCAGGAGGAGGTCACGTTTGCAGAGAGCATGACTGTACAACCACACCGAGAGCTCGGCCGGGCAGAAAGAAGCTCTGTGCAGAAGCACGGGGGGGAAATACGACTCTCATGGTTGCAGGTAGCGTCTGGATGGAAACATCGTCCATGCAAACAATAATACATGTTAATGTAATAAATAAAGCAGAGTATGTTGATATAAGATGGTTCTGACTCAGATTAGGCATTAAAAAACATCGCAGGAAATGTTTTTCACCTCTTTGCATTAGGAGACAGCAAACAAAATCAGAGTTCACAGCAGATTTAAGTATGAACATCAACCTCATAACTTGTGACTACATTACCCACAATGCAACTGAGCCACAGACAGTTCAGGCCAGAGATTCGGGCATGACATGTTAGTGACAACTTAAGGGAGCTTCAGGAGATCCAGTCACCTCCAAAATTACTTTCACTTTCAAAGTTATTTATCAGTCTGTACAACACTTCTTTCCCCACATATGCAGCAGAACTCTAACAGACTTAAAATCAGTGAAGATTGGCTTTAAGTTCACAATAAGCACCAATTCAAAGCCGGTTCTTGATGCCAAAGCCTGCACAGCCAAGCCCTCGTGCTTGCAAAGTGTGTTTTGGTATCTGAGAAATGTGATGAATGCCACTTACAGAAATCGCCTTATGCGACTTCTGAACTTTTAACTTGGACTGTTTATTTAGTTTGGAGTTGAGAAACCATTTGACTCGAACTTGCCGACGCTACAGTTCTGACCTTCGCTTGATTTCGATTGCTAAACTGTGTGAAAGTCGGGTTAGATCAATTACATTTTTCAAAACAGTGTCCAGATTTTCTCATTTCTCTTGCTCAAATTTTCTGGTTTCTTTCATTGTCTGTGAATATTTTTGCCTTTAAGACAAATCAAGACATTTTTATGATGACACTTTGTGCTTCAGCAAACAATAATCAATGTTTTTCACCATTTTATGGACCAATTAACTGATCAATGAATCAATAGTGAAATTAATCATCAGTTGCAGGTTTACTCTCTTGGATGTTGCTCAATCAGGTAACACAAATTCTTAACATGAGAAATGAACATAAAAAAGTTCATGTCACTGTATTCAGGACTTTTTTCCAGTAAAAATGATCAATTAAAAGCCACATTACTTTAAATCAAATGACACCTTTCAGATCTTAACCTCTGGAGAAGCTGTGGATCAACACTGAAATGTTTTATTTGTGACGCAGACAGCTTAACTTCTCAACTCCACATTTTGTTGTTAAATAAAAGCTTCTTATAACCTGCTTCTCTCACTGTTGCATTCACACAGTCTGCTGCTTGTCTTAATTACGTCTGATGATGAATCAGCACAGCCCAAACAACAAAGATCAGTAATCATGAATGGGGGGGTGGGGGTGGGGGTGGGGGGGGTGGGTGGAAAGCAGTGTTTCTCAGGATATCTCAACCCAGAATTGGGATCCTGTTTAAAGTCAGGCTTTTTGTTCTTCCAATGGTGGATCGAGTCTCCAGGATAAACAAGATGTTTTTCGTCCACTACCTACTGTTAATGTGACAAATTTAGAGACAGCGAGTTAAACCAGAAAACCATCCAAGCAGTTACTGTTAGCACAAATCCATCAATTAGTACTCACGTTGATCAACTATTTGTCGTTTTAACACAATAAATGAGAAATAATTAGCCAATTTCTTGTTCTGGTGTCTACAAACAAACCAAATGGCAAAGCTAAATATCTGATGACTCCACAAATATGAATTGTCGTCAAACATTAGATAAAAGCTGATCGGGTGTTTGTTCAGCATCGTATTTTAACCTCTTCACAAATAAAGAGTGAACATGCAGCCACATCCGGGCCGTGTAAACACACCTTTCATAGGAAAACTAGTCTCCTCTCACGTAACAGCGACGCAACAACTTTGTGCTAAATTAAGAGAAGGAATCGGCACAAATTCCTCAAGTGTTTATCCGCTCTCAGCTGATTAGCTGGAGCAGAAAATGTGAACAGCAGCAGCCTGAAAGACTTTAAAAAGTGTCGGACTGCTGCTGACGGAGCAAGTTTAACAAAAACCGGGTGGATTTACGGCGTCATGGTCACATATTTCCAGCATGGTGTTGAAACGCAAAAACTTTCTCCTTTAAAATCCACGTACTGATTTCCTCCAGAGCTTTTTTCCTTTCTTTCTATCACAGGAAGTGGGAACACTGATGCAACACTGACTCAGGTTTTTCTTTGAGTCTTTGTGCCTCGTCATCATGACCAAGGACTCAGTCAGCCTCTCCAACACAGGCACAGGAAGGAGGAACAGGCAGGAGGGAAATACACCACATAATACACCACATATAGGATAACCTTTCTTAAAGTGAAGGCACCAAATCTGACCTGAAAAAAGGACTGCTGTAATAACTAAAAACTGCAATAATAACTGCTGCAATAATGCAGAAAAACATTAAATTGAGGGGAAGAGGTGACTCTGATTTACATTTGTGATAAACTAACGGTGACTCAGACCAGTAGTATCACGATCGATACCGTCATGTGATGAAGAGAAGACCTTCAGTACACTTCAATGTGAACAGTCAGCAGTAATTTCGCATACTTAACTTAATTTAGTGGCAAAATCCAGTTTGTAATAAGAATATAGTATTATATATAATATATAACACATATATATATAATATATAATATACAATATATAGTATTGTATGTGTTTTGCTGCAGTGTAGGTCAAACCTATAAATAAAAATATGGAGAAAAAAAAAAGTATTTAGATTAAATAACTTGAAATCACATTAACAATAACTTTATCATGCTTCGTTTTATGCAAGTTCTATGAATGCTAACTTGTTTGAAATCGCGTCATAAAAATGTCAAAGAAAATCAGCTTGACTCATTTTCACATGATTGTTGTTCGCAGTAAACGTAGTTCAAGTCTTCGCTGTGGTCAAACAATCAAAGCGGCTCCTTTGAAAACAGTTCTGGGAAACTAACACAGAACACCACCGGCCTCGAGTCACACATCGGACCGGACTGTGATTTTACCGGACTCATAATTTAATTTTCACAGTCCGTCAAAAGCAGGTTTGTCGAGCGCCGCCGCACTCTGCCGATCAAGCTGAGCGCTACGATTTCCCCCACGAAGGGCACGTAGGCGTCACTCTCAGCTGCTCACAGGGCTGCTCAGTGTTCGCTGCACATCAGATGATATCAGATGATAGTTTAAGGTCAGAAGACGGCCTCCCAGGGCGAAGACGTCTGCCAAACTATAAGCTGCAGCTCCGCAGGCAGTCACACAGTCAGCAGCACGCTCAGACAAGACGTCTTCTTCTGGAAATCTGCCTCTTCGGGACTTTAAATGCCTCCCGGGATTGTTTTTCCAAGTAATGCAAGCAATTATTTATTGCTGTTTGCCTATTTTCTACAGACATTACTCCTGATGATTACTTGACTAGTTTTTCTGTTAAAGATTTTATAACTTTTATAGGAAAACTGTGATCCTCCTGCCAAGTGTGTGTACAATTTGTGCCTATGGCAACTTATATATACAGCTGTATAATTTAAAGAAAATAATCTGGTTCCAGTTTTCACAATCTCATATTGTCCAAAATAATGAAAAAAACTCAAACTTTTCCTTTTAATCTGTTAATGAAATATGTCTAACTTTTGAGCCTGGATTGTTGACTTTTAGTTTAAACAAGTTATTTGCTCACAACTGTGCAACAAGTGTCGACAGGTAGGAGTGGGGGCCGGGTGTTATCTCAGCGTTATGTGCTCGACTGTACGAGAGCGCTGATAAGAGCGTTATATTCTCTAAAACTCAAGGACAGGTCAGGTGTGTGTGTGCAGAGACACATGGTTAAATATTGTGGACACACACAGAGGAAAGAAAGAGTGCAGACACAGAGAGCAGAGGAGGGGGAGATTTTTACTATATGAGTAGTTGAATTAAACTGAGTGTTTCTAATTTATCCCATATTGGATAAAAAAGTGAAAAAAGTGAGTCTCAAAATACATGAAAGCGTCTGACAAAAAAAGCACAGCCTTTACAACAAACTACGAGAAGAGACCCTGCATCCATTAACAGGATCGTTACACGTGACGATTTTTAAATCAAAACAACAAAAACTGCAACTGGACCTGGAAAAAAAAACCTGAGACACAACATTCAAACACACTGACAATACAGGAAAACTTAAAACTCAAATTTCATCTAAATCTAAATAATTCACAGCGGTCAAGCACTGAAAATGTGTGAACAAAATATAGGTAATTTCTGTATCATCTGTGTCACCAAACACACATGAACAATAAACTAATTAGAGGAGGAAACAGACCTCTTTGTTTTATTCTCATCAGGTGGTTGGATGAGAGATTCGTTTTCTGTGTCTTCAGTGGGGAATTACGGGCAGGATGTCTTTATGAAGGGGTAACTCACTCAAAACTCACTTGTAGGCACTCCAATAGTCAGATTTCTATTTATTATATCTTTATTAGACAAAAAGAAAACCACCTGAATCTCCTGGGTTTTGTTCAAAGCGAGGGGAAAAAAAGACAGTACATAAGGTCCAGCTGTTGGTGAGTGAAAGATTCATTTTTGCATATTTCTAATCTTGTAAGTTATACAAGATACTTATAATGATGTTAAAGTTATCTTTGTTAAATGAGTCAAATGAAAGACGTCATTCATACTATAAATAAATATTAAAAAAAGACTGTGTACTATTCGCACATATTAACTTGGTTATAAATACAGTGATTCACAGCCAGAGAGTCGCCGATTTCTACGTTTTATGTTAAACTTTGGAGGATATAAAAACTGAACACGCAGATTATTAACAACATTACACCACAGCCGCAAAGACTAAACAGTGAAGGCTGCTGTGAATCTGTGAGACCTGAGGGGATCCTTTCAAATGCAAGGAGTCACATGATCTCCACTGATAGCACACAAACACTGACTGTAAGTCGCTTTAAAAGTTTCCCTTCATTCCCATCTGCTCACGTGTTGAATGTAAATATGAGCCTGACGGTTTGCAGAAACACCGATTTAAAATGTGATGAAGTGTTCAGACACAGCAAGATTGCCACTTAAAAATAAAGTGACTTCTTCAGATGTTAAAAACAAAATTTTCCTTTAAAAGTTCTCTATTTTTCGTGTACTTTATCTAATCTTTCACTGTATTAGCATGCAGACTCCTCTTACTCGTCTGTCATCACCCTCTCCTCTCCGTCAGTTTCTCCCCTCTTATAACAACTCAACTCTCATTTCCTTCTCTCTCCTCTCCTGTGTTTATTCGCCTCGTCTTTCTTCGCAGCCGTGTGTGCCTGACTGCCAGAGGCTACCATTAACATTAGCCACAACCATCCCCCGCCACTTCGCATTAACCATTATCTCTCCAGCACTCTGCTGCTTGGTTTAATTGATTCGGTTTTGTTTGGGCTCCGCGTGTGATCGTCTTACAGCGCTTCACCGCTTCCTTTTTAATTTATATGAAAACAGCAGGTCTCCATCAGATATCCCTTTTCTTTTTATTTCCCACCATCTCCAGTTTCACACCCCCCTTAACAGACCTCCCTTTTCTTTTTTTTCCTGAGAAACTCACAACAGAGCATCTCAGGTGGAGTCCAAAGACAAATTCCCATCGGTGCTGCAGCACAGTGACGATACCTGCTCCAAAGCCTGCAGGGTATCTCTGGTGAATCCTATAAATAAACCTTGTGCCACGTCGGCTGTGCAGCCTTAGATAAACACAGTGGTGGCGTTGGGAAACAGGCCCAGGCCACCGACAGACGCTGGGACTTTTTGTTGGTGAGGAGGTTTTTTCTCTTCTCGCACATTTATTGTATCGTCAGTCTGTAGTTGAAAGATTTACTCAATCTGGGTGAGTTGTTGTACACTGGGATTTCCCACTTATTCTGGAAAGTTAAACAAGGTTGGGGGGGATAAAGCACTCTGACATCTTCCTAACAAGATCGTATTTAAATTTTGAGCTGGCTCTCACTTTCTTTCTGAATGAAGAGAAACAGAAGCAGGATCTGTCTGACACACACACACACACATTTCCCAAAAAGGCAGTAGAGACAGCTTAGACGTCTTATTTTGTAAAGGGCTCATTACAGGAAATCAGGAACTGGATGGCGTGATAATCACTTAAAAAATCATTTTGCAATAGTTAAGTCAGTTCTCACACTCGAAATCTAAATGTTTAATCAGCGTGAAACACAAACCGGCAGCCTTGTCCGCTCGCGGTCAGATGGACTTTGAATGCAGAGTGACGAAAGAGGAGGGAAGCCTGTCTGCAAGAGCCAAATATGGAGGAAACAGTCAGACCGTACGCCTGCCACACACACGCACACAGCAAAGACTCTCCCCGGTGTCACATGACCACTTTGGTGACATCATCTCTTGCAGAGTAGAAAAGCTCAGACAGCAGAGGGCCGGGAGGCGTCTCCCCGTGTACGCTGAGCTGCAGCAACAACAAACACAGATACACACACACACACCCACATTCACACTCACACTCACACTCACACTCACACTCACACACACACACACACACACACACACACACACACACACACACACA
>JBAJHX010000067.1:18536954-18566954 GCA_037176925.1 Amniataba percoides | reverse complement strand
CGAAGCCCCCGCAGAGGGCTGTGCCGCTATCGTCCGGTCCAGACACAACTACGAGACAGATAAAGCCGCTGGAGTCGGGCGACAGGAGAGGTGGAGTACAGTAAACAACAGGCGGCTACCTAGCTTAGCATTTCCACTCAATATGTGAGAGTACAGCTGAGAGTCGAGCGCGAGTGATCACTGTCGAAGTTGGAAAAAACATAAGATAGTCACCTTTGAGAAGCTGGCAAAGACAAAGGTTTACCTTTTGGTTTGATAAATGATTCACCAATTGTCAAAATCTGTCAATAAGCTTAGTGATTAATCAACTAACTGTCTCACCCTCAGCTGCAACATGTGGAGGGTTTTAATGTTTCCAGATGCACAAAACGCTTGAACACATTCATGCAAACAGGTGGCAAAACCTCCAACCGATGCCACAACAAATTAAATGTCAAACGGACAAAAATATTACAGTTCATTTTGTTGTTTGTACAAAGGTTTTCCTTGTTTCCCCTGGCAACGGCAAACTGGGACCTGACAGGAAGATTAACTCAAACATCTTTAATTGGAGCTGCAATGATTGCTTGATTAATTGATTTGGTGTTAACTATTAAATTGGTTCTCTATGACAAGACATTTTATGAACCAAACAACTGATCAATTAATCAAAAGATTAATAAATAGTGAAAATAATGGTTAATGTTGTGACCCTCATTTTAATTTAGACCTCTCAACTGAAGCTATTTGACATCGGTGAAATATTTAAACCCAAAGCAAACGCTCATTCAGAAAAACGCCGCAGTGACCGTCTGTTGTGCCTCTTCACTCCTTCCAGGTTCGTGACCTTTGGCAGGTCCCGACACCTCGTAAAACCCCGCTACAAACAGCCTTGAGGTGTCTGGTGACGGAGGGCGGGGGTCTGCCTCTTCACAGCCACAACAAAGAGGACAAGACTCACAGAGAGGAGACAAATGTGGGAGACCGCCGAGGCGTCCATGCTAATTTTGAAACAGCGACCTCCTCCGCAACCCCCACAAGTCCGACTCCACGAAGCGGCAACTGCTGCAAGACCGCCAACAACACACACCTTCGAGTCCTTCAAACAACTTAATTTAGCACTGACAAGGACAGCAAGTTTCATGTAAATATAATAGTAAGATGCAAAAGTGGTAATATAAAACAAAAACACGACCACTCCCTGCAGTATGTTATTTTTATTATAGTATATTCGACCAAATGCTGTTGTTTTAACTTGTAAAGCAGCTAAAAGTCAATTTCATTCATCAGTCTCCTTCCACTCAAAGTTTCAAACAGAGCGCTTCATTTGCAAGTGTTAATCAAGCTCGAGCTAAAGGAATGCTAATGCATCGAGGTGGGGCAACGTTTACATTTATTCATTTGGCCGGTCGTACCCGATTCCTTGACCGTGGAGGGGAAGTGGTGGTGGTGGGGGGAGGTCAGGCCTCAGCTTCAGGACAAGCCAGCCTGCATTCCTCCCAACAGAAACTTTAAGTAACACTGTGATCACTCCTGATATCTCAAATGAAACTAAATCTATGAGTTCATTATCTTACAGAGCTACGAAAGTCTTCATCTCCGTAGCATCAAATCACAACTAGCAGCTTCGTAGAAAAACCAAACATTCGGAGAAGCCACACAAACATTAACAGATTGGACGCTGACGTGCTGAACATCCACATCGCAAGAAGGAGCTCACAAAAGGGCAAAAATTAACTTCAGTGTCAACACACAACGTCTCTCTGGGCTTGAAAATAATTGTGGCATCTAAAAGCCTCAGAGCTCACACTTTTACTTTGCCAAAACGTTTTTACACCTCTTTGCTGTATTTTTACATAAAGCGAATCTTCCTTCTCTGACACTGACTGCCGAGGTGTCGTCTCAAGTGAAATCAGTAAAAGTTAATGAACTCAAACTGTTCTGCTACCTGAACCCAGCAGGTCCGGGCAAAGTGCTGCGTCACGGTTGGGTTTCAATTTGGTCGCTTTCAAAGGTAATTAATCAAGATATCGCTCTCTCCGGCTGCGTGTACTCTGTGTCATGTGCTGACAGTAGGGCTGAGAGCTTAATGATAAATGAAAAAAGGAAGAAATACAGTTTATAGAGCTTTGGCAGGGTCATTAAAGTTCACTTCAGCAGACCTTATAGGTGCACTTGTCAAACAAATGTGCCATTGAGAGTGATAATTGGGTGTAATTATTTTAAATCCGTCCCAACACCAGTGGCACGTTTTCATTTTTAACATATTCTTCTTAAGCAGGAAAAAACAGCTCTGAATTCACTTTATGTCTCACAACTGGAACATAAAAACTTACATCTATAATACAATTTTACTTTCATGCAGCCCAACTCCACTTCTGGTGACTCAAAAAGAAAAATAAATGCAGAAATGACTAAATTAGTTTATCCTGGCTCTAGTTTCGCCCCAGCTATGTACAAAATCATTTAGCTCATTCCACAGTTTACTCTTGGCGTCCGTGCAGCCTTCATAGTCGGACTTCCCGGTTCATGTTTCATCTTCTCACCAGCACCTGAAGCAACACATCGGCTCTGCCCCTTGCATTTTTTGTTTGGGATGCGAGTCTATTTTGAGTCCGAACGCAGCTTCACTGTCAGTCAGCAGCAACAGGTGCCACTGCAAAACACGAAACTAACTCTAAGTGGCTGCATTTTGCCCGCAGTTAAAGTTGTGCACTGGACTGATCGATCACACCACGATCTCCTCTGCATGTTCTGGTTTGCAGAAAATTGGATTTAGTCTCAGCTGAAAATCCTTGTTTGCACTTTTGCACTGCAGCCTGGGTATTTTCCCATCATACTGAATGAATGAAATCTAATATTTAAGTTTTTTCTCTCTAACGAAGCAGCGAGAGTCTGCTTATAAAAAAAGACAGTGGACCTCTTGTTCTGCGCTGACCCATCAGAGGAAGGCGGGCAACGCCACTGCTAGCATTTATCGCTAATTCACCGTGAACTCCCTCCACAGCCAAAACACACCGCTGAATCGACATTTAACTGTTCACAGAAACTGAGCCTGCTTGTTTGAGACATTAATTCAAATTCTGAACCACGAAACCTTAAAAGTGTATTGAAAAAGGAACGTGAATGCTGCCGGTCATCGTCATGGATGCCTTCACATTTGTCCCACTGCCTTACTGTTTCTGTTCAGTTGCTTTACAACGACTTTGACATCTCTGCAACAAATTTTGACATTCAGGAAAACATACTGTGAAGGCACTTCATCTTCACGTCTGCGCGGCGTCACACGACCTTTCACAAATGGGAGCAGTGATTCAGCGAAGCACCAGAAATGAAAATGTCAAACGAGATTAGACCACAGACCTGAAATTTAGTCACGAAAAAACACATGCGGGATGGACCGCAGCACGAACAGGGTTGAAACAGTAGTCCTTCGAAATTATAAAAAGGAGTAAAAGGACGTGAACATGAAGGTTCGCACAGGAAGTTTGTGTCACAGCCGCGAGCAGACGTCACGTCTCACAGAAGTTGATGGGAAGTGAAAGCCGGTGGAAGTAGTTTTAAAAGTGGCACAACAGAGAATTGATTTTTGTTTGTACTGTGCACAAGCGACTCGATGCATGGTCCTGTTCTGCTACAGTGAAAAAACAAAAGAGAAGAAACCTGCCACCGAGCAAACGTAAACAATGCACCATTTCGAGTGTTGTCCGAAGGAGGGGAGTGTGCTGAACAAGTCTGTCAGGCCTCAGTTTTTCCCCACTTTACATAAAAACTCCAGAGGGCACCTTTAAGTCTGCGGCCGAGCCCTCGTACGGACCCGCCTGTTGTTGCATGCCGGAGTTTCGTGGTGGTTCTTGGTGACAGTATGAAGAATGCAGCCACACACCCTGAAGACGAGACAGTTGCAGCCTCGCTCACCACTAATATCACCAGCAGACAAAACAGCAGTGACTCTCCTCTCTGACTATCCGGCCGCACCACAATTTTTTGGTCCACGAGATGATCGTTTTGTTTTAAATCTGCCTGATCAGTCTCACAATTTCGCACAAATTTCAGAAGCTGTGATCATTTCGAATAATAACATCCTGCCAGACCTCTGTCTGCAGAGTTTGAGTTGGGCAGAGATTCGGAGCATCAAAGGTCACGTTGTCCTGTCAAACGGCTAAACGCTCACGATCAGCTGTGCATAAAACAAGTGGTGAGTGATGATGGTGAAGCTGTTTAACCCTGAGTGGTGATGGCTGGATTTTCTCCAAATTTTTTGTCATGCTGTCACTTTATATATACACACTTATCTGAATTGATGTGTCAGTTTTAGCCCATCCCCCCCTTTTTTTTTAAAATACCAATTACATGAATAATTTATGTTTTAAGTACTTTAAATTCTGTTATTGTCTGAGATTCTTTGATAAAAAAATACAATTTAGAAATTAAACTTTAAGCAATATAATTTTTTTATGTAAAGTCAACTCAACAAGTCAAAGCAAGCAGGAGACGACTGCTGCCGGATCCTTTAGGCTCAAATGATTATTTCCCCAACAATTATCAGTAAAACCTGGTTGACGGTGGCTTGCCTGTGGCGATTGTGAAACTTTCCTCCTAAATTCATAATGCCAAACCACCCTCCTATTTACATAAATTAAAGTCACATATATCCCCACTGTGAGCTTAAAACAAGCTGCCAGGCCTGTGGAAATACATTTCAGCTGGTTTTCTTATCCAGGACGGGAGTCCGGGCAGGATTTGTTCAAGGACACACTCGGTACACATGACTGATTAGAGCGTGTTCTACCTGCCTAAAAAAGAAAGAAAAAAAAAAAGAAAAAGAGAGGGAGAGAGAGAGAGAGACTCTTTTTGGCTGGCAAAATGAAACCAGAAAAGTAAAACGCCCTAGGACAAGACCTTTACTGAATTAAGAAAACAACTGCAACATCTTCGGCTGCACTCAGCAAGTAACAGACCGAGCAGAAATCCTCCTCCTCATGCAACAATATTAAAAAGGTTTAACTCTCAAATACCAGTTTCAAAAATGCCTCAGATACCACCTGAAATGCAGAATCAGGTATCAACTGATCCATTCACAGACCAGGTGCCAAAATTAGTAAAAATCTGTTTTTAGAGGGAAGAAAGTCTTCACCGCTCCAAAAAAGTAGTTTGTTCAGAAGGGTCATTTATAATGGACGTCATTGGGTCATGCCGGTGTGGTCGAGGAACTAGAAGAGTTTAATCGTCCTGGTAGTCAGTTTTGGTCGATGTACAAGTTCAGGTTTGTGAACCGGACAGGAAAAATGGCATTGTGACATCACTAGTTTTAACTCCTTATGGTCTACATTTATCAGTCAAACATAGAAACCACTCCAGATCCACGAGCACAAATAATGTCACGACAGGGTTCACGTGTGATTCGTGAAACATTCGCATCTCGCCAGACCAAACGAAACAATGATCTGACACTCAAGAATTTGGCAACTGAAAACAATCATCTAACAAACGTCCCTTTATATTCTCTGCTTAGTTTAGTTTGCGGCACAGAAACATAATCCAACAAAGAAGAGGAACTTTTCCGACCTGGAGGTAAAACTGATGTCAAGTTCAAGTCAACAACTAGTTTTATTTGACAGCTTGAAAAGTGACAAAGGCAGTCGAAGACAGCTGAATAAAATGATCAGTAATGAAATAGTTTATATCATAGTTCTTCAGATTTGCTTATTTATGTTCCAGATATATGACAACTTTTATACGGTAGATATTTTGCTTTAGGCCAAATATTTTAAGTGATGTGCACCAAGATTTGCGTTCAGTTTTCTAAACAAGTCTCTGTGTCTGTACAAATTGTTCAAATTGAAAAATCTGTGAAGAGAACTGATCAAATTTCAACTTCTCCCGAGTCATAAACTGTGTCGACAGCAGCTTTGTGTCACAGGGGGGTGATAATAAAAATATATAAGGGGGTTTTGGGAACAACTTAAAATCCAGGTTTTAGTATTTGAATGCAGATTTTAAAAAAATAAGGGGGGGCACCGAAGCCTGGTTATCTCAACCTCTGGCCTCCAGCCAAGCATTCTTGCTGATGTGACAGCTTCTGGATCAAATCCATCCAACCCACCCAGACGGCCCCAGATTCAGGGTACAGCCTGTACCCGCTGAAGTCTGCGCCACAGCAAACAAACCAGCTGGCAAACAAAACCAACTAAAACACAACCACACACAAAGTTAAACAGTCAGAAGGAGGAAAGAGGGAGGGGGCGGGCGAAAAAAGTGGTCAAGAAAACGGAAAACATGGCTGCCGTGCCACATGTGCATCACCAATAATAACTCCAGCACTGATCAATTCATGTGATTACACCATTTAAATGTAAAAAGAGCCACGTGCTTGTTTTTGTTGTAGTTTCAACACACATACTGGTCATGAGAGAGCTCACAGAGGAGCCATGATGACTTTCACCAAACCTGCCTGTCTGTCGTTGATAATGATGTGAAGCTGGGTGGACAGACAGACAGACAGACAGACAGCCAAGCAGACAGACAGATCCAGGTCTCCACTGACAGCCCGTATTATTAACCACAAACACACGAGACACGCCGTGTGTGGGGTTTTGCAGCGGTGCCATGTGGCTAAGCTAACTAGCCGCGGCCATGCCTTTCTCTCGGGGAACACGTGGAGTGAACACGTGACGTCTCATAAACAAACCCGCAGCTTTTCTCCGGTTTTTAACGTTAAAAACGGGCCCGTGCGCGGGGCCCGACGGTGCCTCGTGGTCAACAAATGATCGGGAAGATTTGTGAATAAAAGAAAGAAAGACAGAAAAGCCTGTGTGTGATGTTGTGTCTAAAAAAAGGTGGAGATGGGACCTGCATGCTAAGCTAAAATGAGCCTGGAGAGGGCTTGAGGACACACTAGGCCACAGAGGAGGAGTGAGTAAGTGAGTGAGTGTGTGTGTGTGTGTTGAAATGTTAGCAAGAGACACACACACACGATCAGAGCAGAAGAGGCATTTATAAGCTGACTGTCCTCTCCTGAGTTCAAACTTTAAGCATGCACCGACCAGACGATGACAGCAAAATGCATTAACGATGAAAAGAAATATAAACTCAGGTGTGATGACACATGCAGGTAAACTTTAAAGCCCAAATGCACGAGCACACGACGTGCGAGAATCCCGAGGAGAGCGAGACTTGCGAGCGAGGCTGCAGAACTCCCTTTAAAAATACGCGAAAAATACAAACAACGCGGTTCAGCGTTTAATTAAAGGAGGTTAAGTGTGACTTTGCCCTGTTGTGAGGATTTAAGGAGTAAAGACAGTTAATTCGGCGTTATCATTTTTAAAAATGCATCATCATTAAAGGAGCATTTTAACTTTTTTTAAGCAAGGGCGTGCAATCAGCCACAAATGGGTCCACTCCCCAAGAATAGATCACATGGAGGAGGGTGTGTAAAGTGAAAGGGGGGGGGTCCAAATATAACCACCCTACAGGGAGGGGGGCAACAAGGGGGCGACCTCAGTGCCACTTTTTTCGTTTTTTAAAGGAAGGGGGTCCAGGTGACAGCCACACCTGAGTGAGACACAGCTGACAGCATGTAGGATGATGGGGGTGAGGTGGGGGTGTACAAACCGTGGTGTGCCTGTCCGTTCACGCTGACCACCGTGACCGCGTTCATCTTCCGGGTCCACGGGTTCACCTTGGGCGGGGGGGCCTCGGTAAACTCCTTCCTGCCCTTTCCTGCGTCCTCGCCCTGCTTCTCGTCGCTGTCACAGCCTCCTCTGCCCCCCCCCGCGGGCCTCCCGGAGCTCTGCTGCTGCTCCTCGCCGGCGACACCCGCCCGCCTCTCGGCCGCGTCGCCTCCCTCCTCCGCCGGAGGAACTACTTTACCGTGCGCCTCCGCGTTGGCCAGCGGGTTGCCGGGCAGGAGAGTCTCCACCTGAGTGGCCATTTCCCACCGCCGCCGTCTTTCTTCCCCCCTCAGGATTACCAGTCCTCTCGCCCCCCCCCCACCACCACCAACACCACCTCCTCCTCCTCTCACGGATTCAATTTCAGCGGAGAAAAACCGTGAAGTGGCTCCGCGGTTCGTGTCCCTCCGCGGGCGCGTCAGTCTTAAATTTAAAACATGAATAAAAGAAAAAGAAGAAGAAGAAAGAAACGTGTCCGAGGGCCGCTCAGGATTACGAGCTCAACTCCAGCAGCAGCAGCAGCAATATGGATGATCCTCACCACGCGATACGGGGGGGCGCGCACGCACGGCGTAAAAAAAAGGGGGAGTAGCCACGTACGGTCGGGAGCGCGCATCGTGGCTCAGGGCCAGGTGGTGCGTTCAAGAGCCTCCTGCAGGGTTTATTCATTTGTCATGTGCTCAACAGTTACATGCGGCAGTGGTTGGAGATTAAACTCTTAAAGTCACAGGATGCATCTGTGACGAGGCTAAGAAATATGTAGACAGAGATACAAGTAAAATTTACTTAAAGTAAGAACAGATTATAGTATATAAGAGAACAAAATAAAATAAAACAGAAGAATGTAAACATAGAATATGTGTAGAAATATAAAACATAAAGCACATGTTCTGAAGTGGTAAAATAGAGCTGTAACAGTAGTAATAAATATACAGATAATATAAATGGAGATGTAATAATGTTAAGAGATTTAAAAATATATAAACAGTGGTGGGTAAAGCGACAGATTTGAAAGATAAACTCTTAAAATAACAAAACACTGAAATAGAGTATGACTACAAGTATAATAAAGAGGATGCAGATGTGCTGAAATGGTAAAATGGAGCTATAACAGCAGTAATGAAAATATATAAATATATATTACAGTAGTGGTTAAAGTGACACCAACATCTCCACTGGATTAATTAAACAATTTGGCCTCAGAAAGTGTAAATAAAACTCTTATCGAAAATAATAACTATGAACAAATGCACAAGATGAACATACACATTGTGTGCATCTTTATTTGATCAGTTTTTGGGTTAGGGTTGTTTTACATTTAATTTATGTTACTTGCAGTACTACCCGCTATTCTTATATTTTTTTCCTCATGTTTATTGTTATGCACTAAAGCACCAAGATAAAAATGAAATGTAAACGTACTTTCAAGTAAATCTAATTCTTAAATAAATAACATACAGACCAAAAAAAAATCAAGCCCTCAACTCTCACTATCACATGTCACATCACAGCCAACACAAATGTGTGTGTCTGTGAAATGCTCCCTTGTTCCTTTGTTTTCAAGGTGTGATTTGATTTGATTACAACTTTCTTTGTCCTCAAAGAGGTGATTTGTTCCTGCAGCCAGTCACAAACACAAAGGTCCACATGACGCGACCGTCAGCCTGTCACATGTTACAGCAAAGCTCCTCATCAGTCATGATATCAGAGCTGTTTGTTTTCAACCACATGCATGTTACATTTAATTTTACACCAATCACCAGTGGTTACAGAACTATTTAGATCCTTTACTTAATCACAACTTGTAAAACCACAATGTAAGAAAAGTACTCAGATAAAAGACCTTTATCTATAACAATGCTTCATATCTATATGCTGATCATGCATTTCATTAGAAATCTGCAAAGTAACTTGTTAAAGCATACAGTAGTGTGAAATGGAAATACAGATACTACAAAAATACTTATCTAATTCTTAAAATTACTTGAGCAGATGTTACCTTTGTACTACTGCCAATTACACACAAGATATGAAGAGTAATTGTAAATACATTGTGAAGATTTAATTCAATGTTTATACCATTTATTTATTTGTGATATGTGCATGTAAAGTATTAAAAACATAGATGTTGGAGAAATAGTGAAAAACAAGGTACACACTGATAACATACAAAACAAATAATGGTGAAATAATACCACACAGGCAGTTGTATATATATATCTTTTTAAATCTTTTCATTTATCACTTAACCTGATGCATTTCTACCATAAATTAGTTTTTTCCTATGGACTTGAACGCACCGCGGAGGCCTGGATGACGTCGACGTGTAAATCACCGTTACCTCATTAAATCTCCAAAACATTTATTCAGAAATGACCTCACCACTAATCTGTCAGATGATGATAGGACTTTTACTCCTCCTTCACTCGTCTGTGTCACTTTGATTTTTGTAAAATGTTTACTGGAAAAAAAGAAAGAAAGACAAGAAAGTGAAAAAAGAAGGTGGAGAAAAAACTCACCTAACCCCCTTTTTTTCACTACACACGTGTCCAACCCGGAGCTGCACGTGTGTTCACGCTCACTGTCCTGTTTTCCATAAAAAAACAACTTTTCATTTCTTAAACTTTATAAAGTTTACCACAGTTTAAGTTTGTGTTGAGTCAGTTCATGCGGGGCTGTGTGAGAGTCTGTAGTGACATCCAACATATGGCTCAGCATTAAAAAGGCCTGTTTTAGTCTTTGTGGTTGATTATGTAAGAGCCATAAGTCAGAAATACCATGCAACTAAGTGTGTGTGTGTGTGTGAGGGAGAGAGAGAAGGAAAGAGTGAAAGTGTGTTTATATGTGAAAGTTTTGGTTTCTGCTGACTGAAAAAGAAATGATGCTTCACAGAAGTTTTCTGAAGCGTTACAGACACTTTTGTTTTTTATGTCCGAGGTGGAAGAAGTACACAAAGCTTTTACTCAGGTAAAAGTAAAAAAAATACCACAATTTATATAGACTCTGCTGTGAGCAGAAGTCCTGCATTCATTTTACTAATGTATGAGCATGGTGTGTAAAAGTAAAGTGTTGAAAATAAAATACACTTAAAGTAAATTATGCATCATGCAGAATTATTTGCATATTATGTAACTGCTAGTGGTGTCATTCAAACTATATATAATTCATATAATTATACATTATTTATCATTAGTCTTAATATGCAAAGTAAAAAAAAAATTCAATATAATGTAGTCAAGTAACAATTTTAGTTTTTGCTCGAATTATGCTGCTGAAAGAGTGCAAGCAAGCATAAAATTGAATTACTCAAGTACAATAAAATCCAAGCATTTAAGTACACTACCTGAATAAACTTTACTTTCGACCACTACTAAAACATTACACATATAAGGTATGTATATGATATTATTAAAAAGTTCTGTATTTTAAAATGTAAAAATATATGACATTATTTTTTTATCATGTATTTATTCAAATATTTCTCTGAATACAGATGTAAAACCAGCATCTGATAGTAGTATAAATGTAAGTAGGATATGTAGAGTATAAAATAGAGCAAGGTATGTTGTGTAACACGGTCATTCATCATGTCTCCATGTCATATTCAGTTTCAGGGACTGTGGTGATGACCTTCTGCATGTCTGAACAGACACATGACGGCACTGTCAGATGAAAATAAGACAAAACACTTTTCAATTAATGTTTTTTCTTTCTCTTTAGAGGAACCATGTTCATTTATTTACTTCTCTAACTGAGCAGTTAGGCTTTTATATTGGTTAATGTGTAGTTATGTCATTTAAAAAACACTTAAAGCCTCTTTAACGCAAATTTAAAACCTCCCACAAAAGTCATGTTTCTACTCGCACAGTAAATTCTTACTTTCCTCTTACTTGACAAGTGCTGATTGGAGGTTTGGCTTCTCGAGGAGTTGATCTGGCCTCAGGGCGACTGTTCACAAGCACATGGAAATGTTAAGGGCTCAGTCTGCCCCCAACGAGCTGACGTCTTACGGCAAAAGTGTTACTGCCTGTCCTGAATGGTCACATCTGAAGGTGGTGTAAGAAAGAAACAAACCCTGCTGTAGTGGAAATGTGTGAAACTAGATGGATCTATAAAGATGCATATTTCCATGGTTTTACATGTGGTTGTACTTAGAACTTAGAAGAATAACAGAAATATTTGTGTAAAATGTGAAAAAAAGTCCTCCACAATAAATGTTAAATTGTTGTGAGAAGCTGGTGTGGTTATTGATTTGTTTGGAAAGTTGTAAAGTCTATAAGAGAGGTGTGAGTTTAAGGTACAACCAACACTGACAGATGATCCAACAAACACTGTGAAGCACTCTGAAGCCTTTAAAATACCCCCAGAGACATAGGATGGGGTTTATTGCATGGCATGAATAAGTTAAGAAAAAAAAGATTGTATATTTTCACTATATATATAGTGATATTTGCACTTTCAGTTGTTTTAAAGGTCAAGCATAATAATTAAGATCGTGAACCTGTAAGTTTTATAGACCTGCAACAGTCCTGGAAAAACCTGTTTTCTGTTACTATGAATGAACAAACGTGTCGTCTCTCTCACTGACAAGCTTTTATCTCCAGCGAGGTTCAGCTGAGGTATGAAAGGATAACAGAAGCTAACGTACATGTGCAGAAAAGACAAAAAAAAGCTCAAAATAAAACAAAAAAAAGCAACATTCATGGGAAGAACTTGACACTGAACTCACAGCAAAGTGATTTTCAGGTGAATTATATAATCACCAAAAGTTTAAATACAGCAAAGTCATGTTTCCACTGAATGACACCGCTTGACTCAACTCGCTTTTGGTACCAGATACTTTTCGAGACTTTGTTTTCCCAAAACATAGTGCTGATAGTCAAAACACCATGTGAAAGAAATTACTGCAATACAATACAAAGCAGCAACACAATGCAACACAACAATAGCAACAATTACTGTTATCTTCTTCTGTGTTGGCTCCATAAAGACGTGTCATTTTATTGAGTCTAAGTCTATTCTATTGAGCAGAAATCTCACCGGTCTTCAGTCTGCAGTGTTTTAACGTCACCTTTTAGTATCAGTACACTTCCAAGCAAGTCAGGCTGAGTCCAAATATGCAAACTCCAGATTGTTCAGACAATTAATAAAGCTAAATCTCACATATTTAACGAACATAAAAGACAATTAGACTAATTTTGGTGCATTTCTCCTCTCTCCTCTCTCAGGATGGATAACACAAAGTTTCTCTGCAGCCAGAGTTTCAGCTGCCGCACACGGCCTGCAGGATTCCTCGAGTGTTTCTGACTAAAGGCTGAAAAATGCCGTCTGTCCGTCCGTACTGATCGTGACATGTTCTGCATATCGTTTCTGACTGCATACTGCAAATGGTTGTATTATTATAAAGGGTGCAGCACTGGTTACTATTCCCATGTGTCTGAATGACGGGCGTGTCGAGGGGTGTGGAGGAGAAAACAGAGTAGTGGATAAAAAAGAAAGAAAAAAAAGAGTTTAACATTAAACCCTGCCCATGAAATCACATCCACCACATGCTCATACACACACACATTTCACAACTCTTCCTCATACCTGTGCTGCTCTGATGTGTGAAAATGACTCATGAGTCCAATAAAAAATGAGGACAGCCCTTTTTAATACTCCTGTGCAACTAATTTAACTGTATATTTATGTCTGTTTATTCAGCATGCAATTATTAAACTGGCCAAGTGACACTTCGGCTTCATCGTCAGATAAACCTGTGATTAGATTGTCCTCAAAGTCACAATAAGCTTTAAAACTTGAAAAGGAGAATTTGTTTAACCCAACATGTTGTATTTTTGTTATCTGCAATGTGCCAAAATGTGTAAAATAAATACTTACGTAAATAAGATTTATTGCATTACAATACAACGCCTTCGAGAATGAGTTTATGCAAAAATGTAGCTGCACCAAAACTCCCAAAAACCCACATTAAAGATCAAGAGTCCTCCAACCTGAAGGGTGTGGTGGACAAGACAGGACGGCCTCCTCCCGCCTGCTCTGGTTGTTACTGACATTTCAGTCTCATGGCTGTCACACATTCAGACCTCTAAGAGAGAAAAATAATCAAATGTCACATTCCTACCAGATCACACTAACAGAAGAGTATGTTTAGGCGTTCCCAGATTTAATCTTCAGCTCTAAAATGTTGGTTAAGTTTAGTCATTGTTTTATCTAGATAGAGGGAAATAAACTAAAGAAGGAAATTAAAAGAACAAAACTAAACCTCAGCTACAACATCTATGACACCCGTATTTAAAGATTCAGCTGTAAAAAAGTTAAGTTTTCTAATCAGTCAATTTCAGGACATGGTTTTATATCTACATGTTCCAGAAAAGGTTTTGGTATTTTCTTAAAACAAGCTGAAAGTCTGTGTCTGCTGATTGTGGGTGTGGTTAGAAATGTGCTGTGTGAAACCTGAAACCACACCCAACACTTTTACGCCATTACTGCGAGAGGAAAAGTTAAACTGCTGGAGGTCAGGAAAAACAAGGTTTTGTCCATTTAATTGATTTTGTTTTATTAAATTACACTTTAAATAGGCACAACAGGGTGACAGATGCACATGGGTGCAAAATGGACTTTTATTGTTAATCAGTTTTTCTCTTAAATTCCCATAAAGTTAAAAAATGATCCATGTAAGTGTTATACAATTAAACATAATTGAAATTTTACTGTAGATATCCGTGGTAGGTCTGATTTGAATACATGCTAGGTAGTTTAATATATTTTATGTATTTCAAAGAGTCGTATATCATCGGCATAGAAAGGATTGTGAGCAGATTAGATCAAAGCAGGTGAGTTTACTGAGAAAATGCGAGGACCCAGTATGGATCCTTGAGGTACCCCAATGTAAGAGAAATAATAACTGGATGCTTTTCATTGCCACACCTATCTGAACAATTGCTTTGTGAGGTAGGAGTCAAACTAAAGTAGTAGTCCATCAAGGCTGTCCAGCTCAGAGAGGGGGGTGAGGAGGATTTAAAGAAATTTAAAGAGACATTTTTCACACAAACTCCTCGAAATGTTTATAATTTCGAACCAGACTGTTCAGGAAGACTGTTGTGAATGAGTGTAAACTATGTGATATTTCTAATAATAAGGTTGTTATTTTGCAGCCATCCTATTATAATTATATTATTGTTGTTATTCCGAATTTTAAGTTATATCCGGCAATGGAAATATGTTGTCATGGATGGTGCTTGTGTGGTTTTGGTCGCGTATGAACAACAAGTCATGACACATCGGTGTCAGATCTGAGATGACAATACCATCTAATCTCTCTGTTCTGTGTCCTTCTCTTTATGTCTCTGTCTCTCTGTTTTGTCCCTGCCAGGCTACTGTTTGGCCGTGTTCATAACAACATCAACACAGTTTCCTAGACATGTACACACTTTCACACACACACTCACACACATTGCATTGGTTTCCTCATTGAGGGATCAGTCTGACATCTGATGAAGTGGCCATGTTTGATCGTCAAGTTTACATTCAGTACTTTTAAAATAAATGAAATATATGTGAATTAGTGAGTTTCAGAGATGCCTTTGGGTTGAGTTAGGACTCACTGGCTTTTGGATGTAGCTTCATATTTCCCTCACAGATCTGAAAGTTGCATTTTCTTATTTAACTCTTTGCAAGAATGAAAAAAAACTGCTGCTTTAAAATTAAATGATTAACAGTCAGTGTGTTGAACAGATTTAAGATGTTTAATGTCATCTAGAATACAAAAAAACTGAGAAAAATAGACACATTAAATAAAAACTGGATATGTTTTGACCACTTGGCAAATCGTAAAGAGGTCTGTGTGGATTTATGGTATTTTCTGTTTGGAGGGGAGCATTTTGAAAGCTTTTGTTTTGAAAGAGGCTCGAGAGATCGCTGCCAAAGAACCTCTGAATTTATGAGCTATGTGACAGATAATAAAGGTGTTAAAAACATGACGGAAATTTTCATTACATTAAAAGCACTTTTTGTGAGGTTTGTTTTCAAACGGTGGATGGAGAACGAAACACAGACGTGACTTAAGCAACACTTTTCTCACCTGTTATTACCTGACCTGTCTGTGAAGCGCTTCAATAACACAACAAAGGCTTTGGCCCGACGACAGACCGCACATTGTCTGTTCTGGACTGGTTACTCGACTCGTGTGTTGTTAATCGGTTTGTTTTTGAGGAACTGAATGAACACACAAACAGGCCTCGGTGTGTAAACCGTGAAATGCATCACCGCCATTGTTGGTAACACACTTCTTCACACACCCTCAGACCACATAACCTCCACACACACACACACACACACACACCAAAGCCTTTAACATTCACAGCCTGCTGTAGGTACAAGTAGACACACACACACACACCCACACACACACATACATCCTCCCTTCGTGGCCCCTCACTGTAAACAGGCTGATATTTCGTTCAGCGGCGACGTCTATTCATCGGGGCCGATGACACTGGTGACATGTAAAGCTCTCTGGCATTGTCCGGCTCTCTGGAGCTCTTTAGCAGTGTAATCACCAGTGAAATGGCAATGGGCCGCTGAGATGAAAACACAAGTCAGCAGCTGGTCAGCAAATCACAGTTGAAAGCCGTTAAATGGTGGATTTGCCCCGTAAGCAGGACGAGCTCGGGGGGCCTTTGTGGACCCGGTTTGCGAGTGCACAGTTGGAAGGAAGGAAAGATTTTTTCATAACCATTTATACTCATCAAAGTCATTACTTAAAAAAACTGGACTCAAAGTGTTTTATACAGTATATCTCATCATTAGAGTTATATTAATGGATTTCACCTGACAGCACTTTAAAATTTCTAACTCATCTGAGAAGGAGACACATTATCTGACTTTACACTTTCATTTTTTTGTTTGAGGAATATCCAAAATCTCAGACAGTTCTTATCAGTATTAGTATATTTTAATTAAAAGGATTGGCCATGAGCTGCCAATTTAATACAAGACAATTTCGAGATGTACAGCCCAGATTTCCTCATTTATTCTGAAATTAGTTGGAAGCTGCTGACAAGAAGCTTTTTTTTCAAAAAACACTTCTGCCATCAGGTTCTTAGTCATCTTTGCTATAATAGTACCGTATTAATGATATATTATGGTTTTATATTTAAAACCATATACACTTTATTTACTGTGTGTAGTCTGGTCTTTTTTTGTTTTACCACCCTTGTTTGTTTTTGTGATATATCTATATTGTGTGTAGTCTGTGCTGTAATTCTGCAGTTTCCCTTTGGAAATGACTAATCAATAATTAATCCAGCTGTTTATGTTTTTTTCACCTATAGAGAGCCAAAAGTATTGAAAAAAATGTTAAAACCAAGGTGAGATTTGGGTAAAATGGAGGAAACAGCATCACACACGTCCCTCCAAAAGATAAAAAAACAAGCACAAATCTTCTAAAGTTATGACGAGAGCTTCCCACATTACAGCTTCTGATAAAAAAGGCAGAAGAAAATGCGTTCACATGACGAAAGGAAACTCTCCTTCTAAACTTTTTGTATCTGACTAACAGTGATGTCATGGCAGAAATGTCACCATGTGGCGACTCTTCACGCCACCTAGTGGATAAAATAAAGGTTGTAGTCTTTTAATCTTGTTCACAGTGACTTTTGGTGAATGCTGCAGTTAAATAAGAACAATTCTCCATTAAGTTTCAGGCTGACATTGACTTATAAATACCAAATATACCTGTTACATCTGTGAAAAACACAAACAAATCTTCCTGTGTGTAAGATTATATTGCAAACTCAGAGCTATATCTTTTATTCAAAATTTATTAATCTAGAAAAAACTAATCAGAATTTAAGGCCATTTTATGTAAAAGTTTATACCTGAAATCATCATAAAAAAGAACAATAAATTATAAAACAACTTTCCTTTTCATAAAAAGACAATTAAATCTGTTTCTATTAAAGAATAATGAGAATATTTTACCATGAGACAATATGAAACCTTAGTATAAAACTTAGTGTAATAATAGTAATGATGATTACTTTTAAGTAATATCCTTAATTATTGATTTACCTGAAACCTTTTAAATTGTTTTTGCTTTTGGTATTGTTGTTTATTTTGGCAGTTTTGTTCCCTTTATAGAGCCTAATCTGAGTAAAGATCAAAATGTCCCAGTTAAAGATATTTCTACTGAGCTTCTTTACATTTAAACGGCAAATAATCTCATATAAAATCTATTTACGATTGTGTGTTTTAAGCCACAACTTCTCACAGAAACTCACTTCATTTGAATTCATTTATTCAGTGTGACCTTGTTGGCTGCAGTGATGACAACTGTGGTTTTTCTCGCATTAGACAAAACGGTTAAGTTTCGTGGCCTGCTGACCTCTGACGTCGAACAGGGTGAACAAAAATAACGTCGGCTGCACTGTCGCCTCCGTCGCAGCAGTTTTTGGCACATTTCTTGTGGTTGTGACAGACACACACACACAGTTTTTCCTTCAGTGAACACAGCAGCATGCACAGTCTTGCCAAGTGTGCTTATTGAACACTTTAAGCAACAGGCATCCTCAACACACACACACATATACACACACACACACACTTAATCTGCAAGTTGTTACTGTACCTGGTGACTCACACACTTAATATATAAACCCTGAATCTGATTTAATGTGTGCGTATTGACAAAGTGCTGCAGGAGGGTTTGAGGAAATGCAGATTAAAGGAGCGGATCAGACAAGATTATTTGTGAAAATGACGCCCACTTTGTGTGTCTGATACTGACAGAGGGGAAACAATTTTATACTGAAAGGATCTGAATCAAACACACATTTATCACTATTACATTTTTACATACAAAGAATTTGCTTTGCTTATAGTGAGAAAGAAAAGAAAAGAATCACTGGAGAAGTACAGGATTATTGATATAAAAGAAATTCACAGTAAATAATAATAATAATAATAATAATAATATATAATATAATATGGGATTTGGGACCTTGGGGATGAGGCCACCTGTAGTTAGATTACTTTGAAAAACAAACCCAAATCAATGTTACTCTACATTTGTTGGATGTGTAAAGAAGAAGGAGTTTGCTAAATAATTTTCCAAATAAAAGGAGACTGTCTGAGCACACAGCTTGTTTCTCAATTTTCCTAAAATCGTCCCGCCTCTCCCGTCCTGCAGTGTTGGCTTCACTTCACTGGCTTTGTGTCAAATTTGGGATCCAATTTAAAACCCTTCTAATCGATTTTAAGGCCCCACAATCAATCAGTAAATTGCTGATCTCACTCAGGTTCATAATGCCTCTCAAACACAGGCTTTTAAATATATATTCAATATGTTTTTAACCCGTGAAGCACATTTCGTCTGCAAAAGTGCTTTTAATAAATAAATGTTTCACTGAACCACACCCAATTTCAACTTGCTAATACTCAATTTACGACATTATGTGGGTGAAAACTGTGAGAAACTGTGAGAAACCAGCTGAGTGCTGCTGTTCAAACTCACTCACAGAGAGGAACTATTTTACACCAAAGATGTGAATGCACTGTTAGATACTGCACACACACACACACACACACACACACACACACACACACACACACACACACACTGCTTTCTGCTTAAAGTAACCTGAAAATGAATTTCCCAATGATTTCATTTGCCATGAACTAGCAATCAACTCACATAACACTCTACCTCCATCTAGTGGCCACACGTTAGATTGCAGAACACCATACCAAACTCCGTTGAAAAAAGTTGCGGTTTTATGTTGCCTTACATATACATAGAAACAGAACAAAATGAAGAGAAAAACAAGCTATCTACAGATATTTAAGATAACACTCTTAAATTCGGCACACATATAAACCACCAATAAGCTCAAATAGGGCCCAAAATAGTAGTTTTGGTGAAGACATTGACTCGGTCTTTCTTACTTGAACAAAGCAATAAACGCCGAACAGAAGAGGGTGTTTCGGTAATGCAAGAAAAGAAGTTTAAGGTAATTTTACAAAGAGCACCTCCAAGTCATGTCCACTAAAAGTCTTTTAAATGGCAGAAATACTTAGTGCATGTTTGTTAATCTTCTGGTAACGCATGTGTCTTTGTTTAGGTAGTATTGCGCAACCAGCTCACATGTAATGAAAAACAAGTTCTCCACAGCTTAAAACACCAAAATAATCCTGTTTTGCCTTCTTTGTTTTACCTGAAAAGACAAACTTGCACGCAGCTCATATGTACATGAAGTTTTCTTGTTGTTATTTCCTGATGATGATGATGATGATGATGATGGGCGGTGTCAGAATAAAAACTGCTGAACTTCCCTCAATTCAACTTCAAACTTTAAATGATCTGCAGGGATCACACACATCCTCCTCTCTCTCTCTCTGTCTCTCTTCACAGACATAAAAATGTCTTTAAGGGATAAAACTGCAGTGGTGACCGGAGCTGCGATGGGAATAGGAAGAGCAATAACTGAGATACTTCTGAAAAACGGTGCAAAGGTAAAAGTTTGTCCTCAGTTTTTTTTTTTTTTTAATTTTTTTTAGAGCAGATAAGATCAGTGTGCATCCCATTCAGCAGTTAAATATGCACATTTCTATTTAAAGAAAGGGGGAAGTTTGATGCAGAAAGTTCACCCACGTTTCTGCATTTAAATGAAACTTTGAGGTATTTTTCTGAACATCTGCTGCTTTATGTTCTTCAACTCCATGTTTAGCAGAGTCAGTATTATAGTTTTCCATTTCCCTGACACCTATAGAAACTTATTTCTCTCTTTTTTGTTAAATGACTTTGATAAGTGATTTTTATTGTACTTTAGTAATGCATACAGTGTTAGAACAGCTAAATAATGTACAATCATGTTAAATCTAGTATGGATTGAGTAAGTAATGTACAATTCAGTGATTTTTTCATAATGCAGGATGTACAATAACGTGAAGGTGTGTTATTAGAAATGAGTTGTTTTGTTCTAGTTTTCCAATGTGTCTCGTTCTTAATTGTTTCAAGACACGAGGTCATTTTAAAAGAGGATGATTCAGATTGAAAGAATGTCTCTGAAGGCGTCGGACAACCGTCCCCTCCTGCATGATCTGGTGCCTTGTCACGCTGTTTGTGTGGGATTTGAGCTTCTTTAATTATCTTTCCACAAACTGAGTACACACGACACATGAGAATATCTGTTAGGTTCTGGGAAAAAAACCATAAAATTTAACAGGAAAGTCTGCGGTACAAACTTCAGGAGTTTGGTTTATTTGGTTGGTTTATCCTCCTCCACTGGAGGATAAATGTCAGGTTATCTCAACCTCTCCAGGAACTTCACAGATTTATTATTTGTTTTGCTCCACATGGGTTAGGGTTACAATCAGAGTTCTCCTGGCTACTCTCCTCTGATGGTTTTTGTAAACATGCTGATAAAAACAAAATGATATGAGGGAAGCTCCCTGGTGGAGGCATCTGTAGCCTCTTTGTTTGGGTGCTGAGTCATATGCTAAAAAAGAAGATAACACAAGATAAGGTTAGAAAGAAAATACTGATTTACTGGCATTTCAGGTTATGTAGCAGCGTAAGACAGAAATAAGAAGAAGCAAAAAGGAGAAGACGTCTGCAAAATGAGATGAGATTAGAAATTATACAAGAGTGTTCAGTGTTGCACTTAAATTCAACACCTCAGTCTCCAAAATGCCCATAAAGTTGTATCAGGGGACAGTTTCCACAAAAACTGAAAACTACAACCTTGTGAAAAGTAAGATTTATTGCAGGGCCATTTTTATTAAACCAGTGTAAACAAAGAGTACTTAATAACGGATGGTTCCTCTTCACCTGTGCAGGTAGCCCTCCTGGATGTGAACGAAACTGCAGGACAGGATTTATTGGAAGTCCTGCAGAAGGAGTACGGCCGTGAGAGGACTTTGTTCCTGAACTGTAATGTTGAATCAGAGGAGCAGATCAAAGGTAACGGACGAGTGGAAAACAGCTGGACTTCTGTTTATGTGACCAAAAAAACATGCCAGGAAATGCTAATCCATCCCACAAGGAGCTTTGTTTCATTAGCAACCAGCAGTTCCAGTCAGCAGATGTTTGTTAGGCACCAGGAAGCTCACAAACAGCTCATTTTTGTGCTGAATTAATGTGATCAGATGGCATTTAAACACCGGTGGAGAGCTGCACCTTGACATATTCTGTTACGTTAATTATAGTAAAACTGAGAGGAAATCGGTAGCTAAGATGTTGAAAGGTCATGTTGACATGAAGAGTGGAAAAACACCACCAGGCCTCATTGTATCACAGTAAAGTTCAGGTTTTAAGATTGAGGAGTGGTTTAGGTTTAATGTTGTGTGTCACAGCTGTATGAGCTGCATGTGACAAAAAATCTGAACTCTATCTTGAAAAATGGCATGAATTAGTCTCAGGTAACTTGAAATGAATAGAACTGATATTAACTGATGGAAAAATCCTAAATGGACTTTCTAAAATACTTATTTAGCCTGCATTTCAGAGTGATTAGACAGTTAAAAATCACAATTTCATGTCAGTTAACGATTGTTTACTCTAGAAAATGTCTGAAAGAAGTAATATTTCCTTGTTTTGTCCAACATATTGTTTGAAATGCAAAGATATTTAATTGCCAGAAGAGTGGAAAAAAGAAAATATTCACATTTTAGGGTTTTGAGTTCAAGGATTTCTTATGCGATTTAAATGATTCACAGAGCATCAAAATTGTTGCAGATTCATTTTCAGATTGATAACATGACAAATTGTTGCAGCTCCACAGTGAATAACTTAGGAGGCCTCAAACTTTGTCATGAAAGAGGAAGTTAAGTTCAACTGTGGTTTTTTTTTCTACTCTCAAGCTGCCTTTCAGAAAGTTGCAGACGCCTTTGGAGGAATAGACATCTTGTGCAACAACGCCGGCATCCTGAACGAGAGCGTGTGGGAGAAAACGGTCTCCATAAACCTCGTAAGACGGACAAACACGAACAAACAAACAAACGTCTGTCTCAGATTATGCCCGTCACTTGTGCCCGTTTGCCCCACAAGGGAAATTTCACCATGACACATTACATCTGCAGAGTTTCATGAATGTCTGCTGCCAGACACATGCATTTCTTCATTTTCAGTAGTTGGAGGGTGAAGAAACTATTTGGTTTCAACTTCAGCCCGTTTCATTCCCCATCATCTGCTGCGGATGGAGATTTCTGATGACGTAACTGTAACTCTGCTGTGTTGCAGATGGGCGTCATCAGGGGCACGTATCTCGCTCTGGAGCACATGAGCAAGTTGAGCGGCGGTCGGGGAGGCGTCATCGTCAACACGGCATCCATGGCAGGTACGGCCCACGATGCACTGAGGTGTGTCCTCGGCAGGGATCACTATCTTTGGATCTCCTCGTGTGTGAGCAGAGTATTAAGGTCTGTTTTTGCTCTGTATTCAATTCAAATTTGTGTATTAGAAAATTTGCATCACATCTGTGACCTCGCGTGCACACCTGCCCAAACACCTTGTTCTAAATTTAAGGTGTGTTTGATGAGCCCGAGCTGGGAAGGTTTTCACTGCACCTGCAACTCAACCAGCGACGTTCATCCAGAAAAAACTGTGATTTTTAAATCAACACTTCACATTATACAGTGATAAAATGAAATGAAGCCTCACTGTGTGCAGTCGTGTTTTATAAAGCTGGTAAAGAGACATTCCTGATTTGTTAACTGAAGTGTCTCTCAAGAGGAAAATAATTCATGGAAAGTTGCACTGGCAGTTGTAGTTATGACTGTAATAGTTAAAGTTCCCTTGTTTGTGACACATCTGGTGCAAACACATGATACAAGCCTGTGCATTGCTTTTTCTCTTTATTATTAACTGCTTTTACAGGTTTTTATCTGCAATCTACACACAGTAACATGAATAACATCTAAGGGATCAGGATGAGAGAAAGAATGTATTTTTAATTTTTATAAGATGCAAAAGAAAAGCTAACACTGCTAAAAGTGATGCAAATTCATAGAGCATTCACAAATGAAGGTAATGCAAATATTTATGAGCTTTCCTCTTGATGTTATCTTGGCTACATCTCTGCAAAGCTGTAAAATTTAAATGCTGGCATCACGGCCACAGCAATGGGAAATATAAGCAAGACTGTGTCAGGTGTCAACATGTTTCCATGAAAACAAGAGATGGTATTTAAGTTTGACAAGTCAAGACTCGAACCCTGATCCTTACTGATCTATATTATATACATCCTGCAGGTGTCGGCCCCCTGCCGAGCTGCCCCGTCTACACGGCAACCAAGCACGGAGTGGTCGGCTTCACGCGAGCCATGGCGGTAACGAGGGTTTTTCTCCTGCATGAAGTCCAAAAAAATTTAGATGTGCAAGAATTTGCAGCAGAAATCAAAACCACAAGTTAATTAAACTGCTTTCGAGTACAGAGGTGAAATGTGGAAATCCCTGCGATGATCTGACATGTTTTTAGCCACAGTTATGTTTGATATTTCTTTTTGACTCAGACGCTGAGTTATTCAATTTTACCTGGATTCCCTGACTTTATTTAATTGTTTGAGTACCTTTTTGGTGCAGTACAGGCTGTTTAGTTTAACAAAATGACCATCATCAAGGAGTTAGACACTCTTTTGCTTGTTTTTAATATATTGTGCCTCTAATGAACTAAATTGTGTGCTTTTCTTTAGACTGCCTCTACTATATCAGGCTATGGTATTCGTTTCAACGCTCTGTGTCCGGGTTTCGTCCAGACTGACCTCCTCTCCACTACCTCGTCCAAACTGGGGAAATTCTGCCACCTGGCCGACATGGCCCAACAATTAGTAGACAAGATGGGCACATTAACGTGAGTCTTGCGAGCCTTTTGTTGACGCCGGTTGTAAACCTCACAGCATTTTGTTGCGTACTCCACTGAACTGTTTCTACTGTTTGTTTTAACCTGCTGCAGGTCAACCTCACCGGGTGCAACGCAGGCTTTCATTCAAATCTTTGTTCAGATTTGTAGGCAAATCTGTAAATGTGCACACAAATAGATATTAATGGCTGAAAAAGAATCATCATTTGGGCCATTTCTATTGGTGGACTGCTTGAGTGTCTCATTGTCAGCAGCCAGCTTTATGTTACACACTTATTTTAGTCTTGATTGCCAAATTATAGCTATTATTATTGATTGATTATGAGTACAATTATCAGTAAGATTATTCAACATCACAGTCGACCACTCTGTTCTCAGTTTTCACAACACGTCTCTCCCACAGTTCCTGGCTATTTTTTATGTTCATAAAGGACACCGTGGGAGTCGTAGTTGAGTTTCCAAGATGCTGACATTATCTTATACAGATTAAACTGTGTGGCACAGTGCACATTCATTAAAGTTGTACCTTTTTGTGTTTCAGTGTATCTGAGGTAGCCGAGTGCCTCCTCGAGCTGGTGACCGACGAGACGAAGAACGGAGAGGCCCTCCTGCTGTTGCCACAAGTCAAACAATACATGAAGTTTCCTTCGCTCGCGTAGGAGCTCAACACCGCCGTACAGCACTGTTTCATTCACACTCAGAAGGACTTTGTTAGCATGAAACTTTCAAAACGATGATGCCAAAGCATCAAAATGGAATATAGCCATACAATTCATTATATGTTGATTATGTATATACTGGATATCTTATGCATGTGTGCATTTGTGTGAAAACCATAATTATTGTTTTTGCCAACGACATTGAAAGTGCACACGTGTGTCTTCAAACATTTAACAGACCACTGGATCAACAACTGTCTGTGCCGGATGTAGTGCAAATTGTAATTCTGTGCAGTGGCCACTAGCTGTCACTATTATAAAGAGTCAGGTCATCCAGATGTTTTGTTTTTTTTCTTGCATTCAGCCTGGTCATTTTAGTTCATGATCACATGTAACTCAGCACATAATATCATGTTATTCTGTTTGTAGTTAATAAATCTATTCATACAAAATGCTGTGGTTTGTTGAGGGTTTTTTTTCACATAACAAATCTGCGAATGAGAAAAAAAATGTATACAAGTGTATTCATTTTTGCCTGTCAGGTTTTATTAGGTTAGATTTTAGAATGAACTTCAGTGTTTGTGTATGTGAAGTACTTTAATGTCACAACTGATAAAGCTGAGGCCAGTTTGAGTGATTTTATTATATTGTTATATCATTATATACCTCTGTGTGGCTTGTAAATACACCCCCCCCCCCACCCCCCCTCACACACACACACATCTAAAACTAATGTGGACAAATGCAATGTTCAGTTTTTGCATTTTTGTTGTGCACCACCCTATATTATGATATTATATGACAGTATATTTGTATATTTTAAAACAAAAACAGAGATGGTTGCAGAGTTATCAGGTTTTTATTTGTTTTTTAACATATTTCATCATTGCACAGTTTTTTTATTACAAGCTGCACAATCCATATGCTATAAAAGATTATTTTCAAATTATTTTCCAGCATTAATAGAATCAATATGCTTCCTTTTACTTTTATAACTTGGATCATTTTTAAGGCACATTAAAGCCAACTGAGAAAAGTGAGTTTATTTAACAGTTTTCAGTCAGAGGGTCTGTTTTCATATGATGTTGTTCTGGTCTGTTGTGGAGCTACAAGCTGAATACAGGAAACGTCATGTATTTCTTTTCTTTTGGCATCACCATGAAGGCCTCCCCGTTCTTCGTCTCGTTGGTCACCAGCTCGAGGAGGCACTCTGCTACCTGAGACACACTGAAACAAAAGGTCCGATAAAAGAGTGAACATGTGAATCACCTCATACACAATGACGTAGTTTAACATGATGTGACTGAGGAGTCCATCGCTTTGTTCTTTTGATTTACAAATGTAATCCCTTCTTCTTCACATCCTTATTTCAGCGATCCAGTTAAAAGAAAATAAACGTAGGGGACTCAAATTAAAATAAAGTCAAAAGAGAAATAAAAGCATGGCAGTCATTAACAGCACACAGAGTTCAAGATCAAGAGAGAAAGGAAAAAGTCCTTTATGTGACAGACAGGAGAAAATGTCAGAAGAAATGACGAAGACTGGGAGAGACTCACTTAGCCGTCCCCTTCATGTCTGCAAAGTTTTTGGTTACATCTGCCAGGTGGGAAAATCGTCCCAGTCTGTGTACGATGTTGTAGAAAAGGTCCGTCTGGACAAAAAATGGACAAAGGGCGTTGAAGCGAACACCATAGCCTGAGGCGACAGAGGCGGCCTGTTAAAAAAAAAAAAGAAAAAGACACACACACATATACCCACAATATTAATCTTCAACTACCCAGAGACACAATGTACAATATCAACGTAAAAGAACAACAAACCAAAGTGTTACTCACGGCCATGGCTCGAGTGAAGCCAACCACTCCGTGCTTGGTGGCCGTGTAGACGGGACAGCTCATTAGAGGGCCGAGACCTGTGGGATTAAAGCATTGATGGTCTAAATCCTGACCAGTGCAGATGAACAAAATCCACTTTTTTCATGCTGAAAACTTCCACTATAAACATTTGTTACTAAGAAAAAAAAAAACTGGTGGATTTTTCTTTTTTCATCCCCAACATCAGGGTCCCTGTTGAGAAACTAACTTTTGTAAAATACCAGCGATATATAAGCCTGTACCTTTTATATCAGAGATAAATATGTTTAAACACCACTGAAAGTGTTTCTAGCTTTAAATAATAAAAAAAAAACTTTTCTTCTTCTTTGCTCGACTGATCTTATTAATATTTCTTTTTATTTATCAAAAGAAAATGTAGTTCACAAATTGAGTAAAAATGACAAAACACACAAAGTAATGCATCTTTTTGAGGAGACATAAATAAGCATTACTGCTCATTGTTGGCCTCACCCGCCATGGACGCTGTGTTGACGATGACCCCTCCTCGACCTCCAGACAGTTTGCTCATGTGCTCCAGAGCCAGGTAGGTTACCCTGACAACGGCCACCTGAGATGCACAACTTGTTATTGTGGGGTTGATTTTTATGGTAGGAAATGTTCCTACCTGTTGGCAGTAATTCGACTCTTATAGCGTGACCTGGGTGAGTTCAGGGTGTAAAATCTTACGAGGTTTATGGAGATGGTTTTCTCCCACTCCGCCTCATTCAAGATGCCGGCGTTATTGCACAGGATGTCGAAACCGCTGAAGGTGTCTACAGTTTTCTGGAGGGCAGCTTGAGGGCAGGAAATAAGAGTTATTTACCTCGATGGCCTGCGTTTCATGACAGGAGAGAAATGTCTGTGTGTTACAAGACACTTTCAAAAAGAAGAAAACGACAAGCTCTCTCTCTTGTTTAGATATGAGATAAAGTTACCTCTCACAAACCACAATTTACTGCTGATAAGCCAATGGTTAACCTAAGAGGGACATTAACTCTTTAACTCCAAGTTTAACATATTGGATACATGAATTTTTGAGACCTCTACATCATCAGTGTGTTGTTTTTTACCTGGAAAACCTGATCTGAATCATATATGCATTCATGTTTTTATTTATTTCAAGTAAAAAAAAAGATTTTCTAGCAATTATTTCATGGTTCAGGCTTTAAAGGGTTAAAGCATCACAATCTCGCCCATCAGATGAACTCTAAAGACACCCGTGTTTGTTTCTGATGCTGTTTGGATCAGAGTATTGATTCTCTTTGCTGCTCTCTCTTGAAAAAAAGGGTTAGGGTTTCTGAAATTTTTAGACTCTGTATGCACATTGGTGTGTGTCTCTTGACCCATGATTAAAAAAACTCTGCTTATGTAAAAGCAGCAATGTTTCCCCACAAATTTCAGCCATATCCACACGGTGCTTTCCCTCCATTGCAGAAAGAAGTGTGACCTGATAGAAACCGATGGTATGAACTTTGATGTTGTACACTGACCAGGAACTATTGATTCGTCCTGAACTGCTGAATCCAGCCTATAACATAACTACAGTTTGTTTTCCATGTCCTCCTTTCCCAAACTGCAGCCATTCGATGGTTTCCACCTGCAGAAAGGTGTGTTACCTTTGATCTGCTCCTCTGACTCGACATCACATTTCAGGAACAGGCTCCTGTCTGGTCCGTACTGTTTGTCAAGGACTTCCTTCAGACTCTTTCCTGCTGTTTCGTTTGCATCCAGGAGAGCTACCTGCACAGGTGAACGGTGGTCAGAGCTTTTTTTTATGCCTGCATTTCTGGACTATATATTTTTTTTTAATGACTGGTACTTGCTTTTAAATGGGCACAGAAAAAACTCTAAAAGTCTAGAAACTACACTACAATATTAAGACAGCAGTTTAAATCATAACTGCTTAACATACAGTGTAAAATTAACAAATTTTCTAATTTATGAACATTTTCCAATGAAATGCAACATGTAAAAATGGTTATCGCGTTGACTTTTTTAAAATATGCACATGCATCACAAAACTGTCATCTCTTAGTGAGGCTGTACTTTACCTTGGCACCGTTTTGAAGGAGTTTCTCTGTCATCTCTCTTCCTATTCCCATCGCTGCTCCAGTCACCACTGCTGTTTTACCGTTTAAGGCCATTTCTGCTGTTCAGAAACAGGAGAGAAACAGGATCCCTGCAGGTAGCGTGAAAATGTGAGTACACAAGGTGTTTGCAGACACATATAAGAGGCTCGCCAAAAGCTGGCAATCAATTAACCTGTGCTGTGTTAAACATCAACCACACATCACTTCTTTTAAAGAGAAACAAAAGCATTACAGCACAAGCTTAGAATAATGAAAGGAAATGAAGCAGGATACTCTTGAGGTTATTTACCTGTGTTTTAACAAAAAACAAACTCTGTGTCTCCAAGGCTCAACAGGGGGACAAATAAACCAAGTGAACCGTGAGTTGTTTTTTATCAGTGTGGTTGCATGTGTTGCTTTGTGGTGACAGCTGCATAAACGAAGGTGCACTCTTCAGAAGAATAATACAAAACAACACTGCTTGATATAAATTATACAGATGATGTTCAGCTTTACGCAACACTTTTTAATCAATAGCAAAGTCAGACTACTGTCATCTTAACAAATATATAAGACTTTGTGTCCCTGCTACAAAGTAGTAAAATAATCAAATTAGTAATAATGACAATATAAAACACTCTACGAAGGGCGACTAACAATAATAATAATAATAATAATAATAATAATAATAATAATAATAATAATAATAATAATAATAATAATAATGTTTGATGCTTGATTTGGTATTTTCAGTTAATTGTATGTTTACTTGTAAACCATTGCAATTAGAATATAGGATAGGGCATAGTCTGGGCAGTCTGTCCTGGCTATTATAAATAGCAGTTTGTCTTGCGGTGTTGTTCCAATAAGCTTTAAACATGCAGTGGT
>JBAJHX010000067.1:18521039-18534870 GCA_037176925.1 Amniataba percoides | reverse complement strand
GTGTACAGCACTTTGTATCAGCTGCGGTTGTTTTTAAAGTGCTTTATAAATAAAGTTGATGATGATGATGATGATGATATCCGCAGTAAAGATAAATTCTCAGATCCATGTAGTTTATAGGATACTTAAATACTTATGAAAATGCTTATACAAAAATATTAATGATAAATGTGAATTTCCCCTAGCGGACAAATGAAGGATATAGCATGCCCATATAATCTTTATTTAGGCATAAAACTAAATGGTACGTATCCTTCCTCGTTAGTATAGTGGACAGTATCTCCGCCTGTCACGCGGAAGACCGGGGTTCGATTCCCCGACGGGGAGAAAATTATTTTTATTATTGTTATTTTCATTGTTGTACCACTTTAATGACACTACAATTATCCACATAGAGACGGCCGTTACTCAAGCATCAATACAATAAAGAGGAAATATTAGAAAGATCCAACTCAACATACTACAGGTACGAACAAAATGAACATGAAGTGGTATGTATGCTACTAAATGGTACACGTCCTTCCTTCTTTAGCTAAATGCCCCTAAACCTTTTCCCATTCATTCTCTATGGTAGTGCTAAAACACTACGGATGTAATATATTTACCACTGCTAGATGGCGCCTTTTCCCACTTTTACAAGCGAATCAATAAATAAATTGAATAAACGTCTTACTGTTATTCTTATTTTCAGTGTGATATCCTACTGACATATAATAAAGTCGTAAACATAAGATATATCAAATAGTTTTAGTGGTACAGAAATATTTTCAATTTTATGTAGTTCATGTGCTGTCCCAGACTGATGAGACAATTTAATGCAACATAAAACTTCTGTTATTATCACATCTGTCACAAAACTATAACTAAAATACATGTTAAAAACAGTTTCCTTCTTTTATCTTATTATTACTATTTATTGTACAAGTTGTTTTTTGTGTTTCTTTTGTCTCTATTATTTAATGTCTCTTTTAAATTGCTGTTGAGCTGCTGTAACAGTAAAATTTCCCCAGTGTGGGATCTTATCTGAAAAACTAAACAAAACAATATCTAAGTCACTTTAATCACTCATATCATGTGCAAACTATTTTGTTTAGATCAATATCAATCTGAAAAATTGAGCTGCTTTAACAAGTGAACTTCCTCAGAGTGGGATTAATAAAGTTTTATCTTATTTTATCTATTTTTTCATCCCAAATAGATAAATGGCTACTTTTACACAGTCAGGGTGCAGTTGATCGTACAGGTATTTCTGTCTGCGCATGCGCATGTTACTAAACGGTACGCGCCCCTCCGTGTAATTATAGTGGACAGTAGCTCCGCCTGTCACACCCGGAAGACCGGGATTCGATTCCCCCACAGGGAGAAAAACTTCTCTCAGGCTTCATCTCGTCTGTCATCGTTGCTGCAATGTATGGCAAAGGTTCTTCAAATGTTTTTTTACTTTTTTTATTATATATTTTTTTCCCCTGAGATATTTTACAGAGAGGTGTAATGTCACAGAAATCTATTTATTAAAAACAATGATTAGTTTTCTGTACATTCAGAAAAACACATGTAGTATAACGCTATAACGCTACTACCCTCTAGACATGCGCGCCGAACAAAACGGTATGCGTCCCTCCTCGTTAGTATAGTGGACAGTATCTCCGCCTGTCACGCGGAAGACCGGGGTTCGATTCCCCGACGGGGAGAAATTTATTATTTTCACTATAAGATACAGCTCCCTAAAAGCGTAGATTTGTAGAAATGCATCAAACTCCGTGTTTGTGAGAAACATTTCCCTGGCATGGGTTGGGGTAATTTTTCTCCATTGAGGTGCGAGATGATGCTAATCAATAGAAAGTTGTCAAGAGGGGAATGTTCAGAGTGAAATAGGAATATTTTTTCATTCTGAGGGAAATTGTTGCATCAGTTGCAATAAAATAATACATATACAGAGTGCAAACAATACCCTGGGATGGTAATCAGCATCAAGAAAAGGGAAAATGTGACTCCATGCGCGAACATAGAGCTACACATACCTAGCTATGGTCTGTGCTGTCTTGCTACCCGTCGGAGCCCCTGAATGCAACATGACACTGATATTTACCGACAGTCCGCGAAGGCAGCGTGCAGACGCGGGTTACGTAGTAGTCACGTGACTGGGCGAACAGAAACAAACATGGCGCCGCGAAAGTGAGGAAAAGTCCACAGTGAGTGTTTCTAAACTGATTGTTCTTCGGTTTGCTGTCGTTTCATTCAGCTGTTGAACAAAATAAACACACCAGCAGCTGACGCGTCACTTAAACTAAACGGTTAATCAAACATAAAGTCGAAAATACGAACTTTATTTGTAGTTTTTTTCAAGCGTGCAGCTACCTGGTTTCCATATCAACCGATTTTTTCGCGCGGTGTAAGCTAACTTTATCTGCAGATATTTAGCCCGAGCGACGCTTTTAACACAAAATGCGCAGTTTAATGCGTGAATTAATAGGGGTCAAATTATTTCAGATGGTCTTTTATTCTACTTTTAACTCACAGGTGTTTTAGTTTGGGGTCCAAGCTCGTGCCAGCCCGCCGGACAGATGAGAGGAAGGCGAGGAAACTCTTCATCATCAGGTAACTTTTAACACTTACAGGCTCAAACACAGATATTTCAGCTGGGATATCATCTGATTTCTTCATGTTTTATTTGACTAAAGTGCAGTTTGCTATTCTTGAGAGTTCAGATCAATCAGAGCTTCAATCAGAAACATCAAAAGTCGTTTGCTTGTTTTCTTTTCTTCACATCCACATCATGATGCTGTTATTTTGTAGATATCTACATATTTGTTTAAACAACCATGCTGTAATACAGTGTCTTATTTATGACCAATTTAGATGAGTGTTTTGTCCTGATTGATAACAGCTCCATTCAGAAACACATTTTAAATGCTGTTTGCTTCCTGTCTTCTTTTACTGACCAGACAAATTATGAGTCTCTCTTTCTTTTTTTATTTTTTTGCTAATTTGCTTCATAGTGTTTTTATTTTGTATTTGCATCTATGCATATAAGTATTTTGTATATACGTTAGTTGACCATCTAGATGATGAACTTCAGAAATTAATTCAGAAAATAATCATTTTAAAAGTTGGTTGCTCATCATCTTTTCAGCAGAACAAAGAAATTATGACTTCAGACTTTTTACAACTTGTCATCATGATGGAGTTTTTTTTATCTTTTTGATCAATTTTATAGTGAACCCACATTACAAAAAAATATATATTTTGAGTTCATACTGCTGTAATAAACCAGATTAATTAAGTGGAGGTGTGATTTGAATTTTTTCGCTTTTGACTCACCAGTCATAAAGCTGCCACTGAACAGAGACAGATGAAAATGTGAAAATTCACAAGACTCACAAATGATCCCACGGTTAAAGATGCTTTTTCCAAACTGTGTCTGAGTCAGTCAAGTAAACTCAGATCATGAGATACTCGCTCAATTTGACTCAAAGTCTGTTAGATTATAAAACATTTAAGTGTTGCGAGGCTGAATTGCAAACTGCTGGATCTTTTTTGTGTCTCAGTTTCTCAGACGCAGAGCGGGATGGCTCTGAGGAAGCAAATAATCAAGGATGCCGGTGACAATCCCACTGGAAGCCAACAGATCGATGAAAACTCACAAGAGGACGACGTGCTGGACAACAACGTAAAGAAATGTCAACATTCGCTAGATTCAGCTGAGATAGATAAATAACCAAGAAGTAACAAACTGCAGAGGAGTGAACTTTGATGTCAGATAAGTTATAGGTTAGTGGTAAACTGGTGAACTGAGTGTTCAAATTTTCAGTGTCACAGAGTTGGCTCTTAATCTGGCGGGATCGTCATGGTGATTTATGCTGCACATCTAACCTGCTCTGGAGGAAGTTGTGTTCAGAGGTTCAGATTTAAGTCAGCCATAAATAGTGCCCCCCTTTCACGTATTAAAGACTTATGAAGACAGTGAGTGCTGATTGTGTGATCATATGAATGCACTTTGTTGAATTCTTCACCTAAAAACAGCATTGAAAAGGACAAAAAGTCACTCCTCTGTAGACTCTGATCTGTTAAACCTCTATCATCTCTGGGATATTAAAGCACAAAATGTTCAGCTGTTTGTTTGTTTTTCCAGGACGAGCTCTCCTCATCACTTCTATTACCGACTTCATCAAGAGAAAAACGCAAGAGAGAGAGGGAAAACAGATCCAGACCCAAAGGTACAAGTTAACGTTTCACACAGGGCACCAAAATGATGACAAAACATTAACTTTTTTCAGTGTTTAAATTTAATGTTTAACCATTTCTGTAGATTTTAATTTGAGTTGGATAAACATTTTTAGGATGTAGAAACACAGTAATACAACAGACAAGTGATTTTAACTAGAAAATATTCTGAACTGAAACATTTCAATACAAATGCTCATAGTGTGATGAGAAAACAACACGTGTCTTTAGTTTTATGTCTCACAAGCTAGATATTTGCTTTGATGGATCCCCACTAGATTAGTTGTAAGGTTTAAAACTCAATAAAAAGATAAACACATATAATGTTGAACATACACTGTATAATGTGTAATCTCGTTTCTGTGGCTGGCAGAGATGACAGAGGAGGAGATGATGGACTTGGCTCTACGTCTGAGTGAACAGGAAGCCAGTATCACCGCGCTGAGGCTGCAAAAAGAGGAAGAGGCTGTGATGAAAGCCATACACGAGAGTGTGCGTAGAGAGGTGTTGCGTTTTTATTTGTTTGTTTGTTTGTTTTTTTTAAAACTCTCTGTTTATGACAGTTATGATATGTAGTTTTATTTTAACGTGGTGATTTTTTTGTGATTAATTCTGTAGGAATAGGAATAGGAATGACAAAAAGAAAGAAAAAGGAAAGACAAAGTTAGACGGCACCAACACCTCATCTGTTAACGAAAAAAAGGCAAGATTAAAATATAGTTAAAAAAGAACATAGTTAGCACAGTCTGGAGGACCCGAAGCAACTAACACCAATATTTTACAGAGAGAAAGTTAATTAATTATTGAAAAAGATGATTGGTTTTAGTTAGACAAGACTGACTGAAATGTTCGGTATAATCCGATGAAAAAACTATACTGAAATGGTTGCTAAGACTGGGCACCTTCCTAAGACTAAATTAAAAATAAATGTTATAAAATTCATGAGAGGAGGATTTATTACAGGACTGTTGTATTAGACAGGGCCTGAAGATGATTAGAAGGGCCTGGATGAAGTCCTGGATTCATTAGTTTGTTGGTTAATTCCAGAGTCTTTGTGTCTTTTCTGTAGATGGTCGGCCAGACGCAACCATGCCCACCTTCCCAAAGTCAGAATCCGCTTACAGACACAGAAACATCGCTCAGGCTCTGCTCTCGACGGAAACTCCTGTATCCAAACAGGAAGACGGTGTCCACCATCGATAAGGCGACATCAGGAGCCAGCTGCACCCCTGAGACGGACCTGAACCGAGGTGAGTCACTGAACACTGCTGACTCAGTTATGTTGTTAGATATCATATATATATACCATTCTAAGTTTAAGAAGTGTACATGTTGCTGTCAGAGCCAAAGTATATTTTTATTCTCAGTTTGAAAACCTGCTGTATTTGTTTTCCCAGGACCCGGAGATGAAAGTAATAACAGGAATAAAAAGCGGAAAAGGAAAGAAGGAAGTCCTCTGCTTGAGATGCCTGACTTGTCCCAGACTCAGAAAATCTATTCTCAGACTTCACCCTGCAGCTCAGAGTCTCTTTCACTGGTTCTGGACTCTCCACAGGTTCGTTAAAAATGTTTCAGTCTCTGCTTTTCTTTATCAAATCTATTAATTTCATATTTTTGGGAAATTGAATTAATCTATTTATGTCTAAAATGGCAGATAACGATACAGGTCACAGTTTCCAAGAGCCAAAGTTGACTACTTCAAATCCCAAACCCCCAAAAATATTCAGTTTACAGCTTCACCTGATGATCACAGTTGTTATTCTTAAAGCAGCTGTAACTAATATTAGATTAAGAAAGAGAGCAGCAAGCATGCAAAGTTAGAGACAAGATGGTGAACATAATTGAACATTTAGCAGTTAAAGAGGCTGATATTTCCCTTAGGAAGTGGTAATGACCTAAAACAGAGTGAATATTGGATATCACTTTAAGAAGATGATCATTTATATATATGTCTTCTCTCAACAATAAATCAGAGCTCTGACTCGACCCAGATCGACGACTGTCAGCTTCGTAAATCTCCCGTCTTCCCCTTGACTGGCTGCAGAGCCGAGGTCCACGTCCCCCGGCTGAGCCAGGACCTGCTCCAGACCTGCAAGACCTCCGGCTTTGTGCTGTGCTCCCAGGACAGCTGTACGCCACCTCAAAAGTCTCTGCCTGCTCAGCCCAAGAGCCCGACGTTTCCGGAGAGCCCCAAACGCTCCGCTGACATCGATCTGTCCAAGAGTCCCGTCTTCTCAGAGACTGATCAGGGAGACGATGGAGAGACGCAGCTGAGTCCTGAGAGTTTTAAAAGTCCAGTATTTGGCAGGAATACTCAGCATGAGAAGTCTCCAAGTGCCTGCAAACCCCAAGGCAGTGTCTGTAACTCAGGGTTCACGTTCTCTTCTCAGGAGAGTTTAACCTCGTCTGTGAGGTCCACATCCTGCCGGCCTCAGAGCCCAGTATTTCCAAACAGCCCTCTCAAGAACCCCCCTCCCTCAGAAAGAGCCTGCAGGAGTCCTGTTTTCTCAGAGACGGACGGAGGACAGACTGAGCGGAGTAACGGCCAAAGTACAAAGACCGTGTTCGGCAGGAAATGTGCTGCAAATCCTTCGGCTGCAGAGCTCAGAGGTTCAGGTAGTGACGGGAATTCAGCTGCCACCTCGACTCTGACGGTGAGTTCAGGCGTCTGCACACTTCGGGCAAAGTGCCCGTCTGAAACCTCGACTGCTGAGTCTGATGTTGAAGTTTGAGAGTTTTAAAAATCCAAAATTGAGACAAGATTAAAACAAACATCGTTGAAAAGGATCCCTTTAATGTTCATGATCAAATGACAAACTGAGCAGGACACTGAAAACAACAGAAGTGTAAAAATAAACTCAAAATGCTCAAAGCTCAAAATGACCTAAAACATTTTGTTTCTGTTATGAAGTGGTTGTTTACCAGATTTTGTCATGTTAATATAATAAATAAGCTGATTGGTGAAAAATGGCATTGCTGATCTTGCATTTAGTACTTTAACACTTCAGCACAGTGTCTTTAGCCGGTAATCTGATGCTGCTGTAAAATCTGACATTTAATTCATTTTTATTTAGATTTTTGTTGTATGTTTTTAAGTCGTGCTCTCGTTTTTTAATACAGGACTGTGAGACTGATCACAACGAAGACATCAGGCTCAACAGATACTCTAAATCAGGTACAGTCGAACATCGCACACTTTGGTTGTTTCTTTTCCTAATTTATCCTCATTATAGTTTAAGGTCATCATGTGCTGTGAAGAGCTCACATGATGAGGCTTATTCGGCCAATGTTTTGTTTACTGATGCCGTTTTCTGGTTTTAGATGATGCAGAAGAGGAACTGAGTGAAATTTCCAAAGACCAGAACTCAGCCGAAGCAGAGCTGACCAGCGATATGACGCTGATCTGGTCTGATGAGGACGACAACGTCACGGTATGGAGGCTGCAAGACCCGAATCATTTTAATCCTGCAACACATTTATTTTACTTTAAAGAACAGTACTAATTATATACCATACTTTTGTCATTGTCAAAGAATAGGTTTGAAACAGGAGTTTGGTGAAAGTGCTTTTTCCTCAATTTCTTTCTTAATCACTCTGCCTCCCGCTGTCTGTTGCAGCCGGTGGGCTCGCACAGTCCGGTCTTCCCAGAGGAAAGATCTGCTCATCAGGCAGACCTCCTGAACCACGAGACTGCAGCTCCTCCGGGGACGAAAGCTTCGAACTGCAGGTGGGGAAAAACACCAACAAATTCATCAGCGCAGTTTGAACTTTTGTAATTGAAATAGAAGAAAATACTCTGCAAGGAGTCCAACCCACAGTCCAGATCTCACAATTATTAAACAAACATTAACTATTAAAATTATTAGAAGGAACAGCAAATCTTCACATTTGAGAAACTAAAACGTCTCAAACAACCTAAACAATTATCAGAGTAGGTGCTGATTAATTTCTCTGTCAATCGAGTAATTTTTTAATGGAATGATTGTTGGGTAGTTTATTACTTTATGTGTAAAAATCTTAATTTGTAAAGTAACTTATGCTGCCAGATACTCAAGTACATATGTACTTGATTTAATGAACTTCAATCCATCAACACATATTCATCTAAATAAAGTGACCCACTGCTGCTTGTTACTCTCTTCGTGTTTCCTCACATCTCGCTCAGACCTTCGACCTCTTCTACCTCCATCAGCCGACAGCCAATCAGCAGTCAGGGAACAGTCAGCGGGTCGTCTGTCCCGTCCGGGGGGCCTGCAGGAGGGCAGACAGTGCATTACTACTGGGGGGTCCCCTTCTGTCCACAAGGCGTGGACCCAGATAACTACACACAGGTGAGGATTTATTTAATCTAGTAAATAATCATCAGAGTACGAAGCGTTCCTGCTAATCGTCTCTATCATCTCTAGTTGCATCTTTTCAGGAAAGGATCGAACATTAATTTGCTGTTTCATTTTTGATGTGTTTGGATGGAAACCTGCTTTATCTCTTTTCCCATAAACTTTATTAATAACTCAATTAAACAGACAATAAAAATCCACTTGTCCTCCTCTGTTGCTGCTTCCAGGTGATCCTGGCTCAGATGGAGGTGTACGAGAAGAGTCTGAAGCAGGCTCAGAGGTGTCTGCTGAGGAAGGCCGAGTGGGGGGAGGCCATCCTGCCACAGCCGGAGGTACAGTGACGGTTTTAAGTCTGCATGTGGTGATGTAACTACCTGTAACTGTAAATTCACACTCAACAAGCATTTATCTGTTTTTTTTTCTAGAAATCTCCGTCACCTGAGTCGCCTGAATCACCTCAACTGCTTATTCCTCGAAGGTAAAAACCAGCAAAAACTACGAAAACTGTAGAAATCTTATTGATCCATTATTGATCAGAGAAGAAATTCAGGTGTCGTAGCACAAAAACTGGTATAAATCCAGGAAAATGGGGAAAAGTAAGAAAAATAAAAACTAGTATATTAAATAGAAAGAATAATGCGCAGGACGGCCAAGTATAAACTATGTAGGAATAAGATAATACATGCATATATAATATATAAACAGCAAACACCAACCTAATATAGATTATAAATAACTCATTATACCTGATATATTATGAATAAGTGTATTAATATTGTATAACATCAACGATTGTGCGAAACTGATCATGAAAACAAAACTGAGAAACTCAAAGTTTTTTTTTTTGCATGTTGGCGTTTTAATGCTCTAAATCACCATTTTAACAGAGTGAAAACATACAGAAAATAACAGAGCAGTAATATCTTTATTCCACTAGACGTCACAACTTCATCTGATTATTAAACAACATAAACGTGACAGCAGCTGTCACAGTTGTTCTGAAATTTGAGAACAAAACAACAAAGAAAAAAGATTTATTGGGGATATTTAAAGTTAATAAGTATATTAAAAAAATAAAATACACTGTTTTACACTGTCAGAGTAGTTTGTTTTTGTATATTTTAGGTTGTCCTGAGACTTTATTTATTCATTTAGAATTTATTTATTTAATTATTTTCTTGATCAATTTGTGATGAATTGGATTGTAAAACAAAGGAAAATTATGAGAAATGTGTTACAGTTAGTAATCTTCAAATTTCAAGTTGTGGGTAAGATGTAGAATAAAATTAGTCTGTGTGTGTGAGAGAGTACATATATGTATATTTTTTTCTCTTTCCTGGTCTGTGCTGCATCTGAACTAACGATAACACGTTTTCAGGCGTGGCCTCCGACTGAAAGGTGCAGCTGATGCCTCTCCAATGGAGGGACAAGAGGAGGAAGACCAGAGGGAGGAAGAGAGAGAGGAAGAGGAGGAAAAGGGGAGCAAAGGGGAAGAGAAGAAGATGGAGGGAGAAGAAGAAGGACTGGTGGATACTGATGACTGTGAGGTTTGTCCAGGTACTGAAGCTCTGCATTTTCTTTGGTTTAACTGCAGATACACATCACTGTTTCCTTTACTGGCTTAACCTGGTTGTATTGACTTAAAATATAATAACAGTAAACTTTATTTATTCATCACTTCAAAACATTACAAAGAGATTTACATAGTTGAAACAATAAAATAAAATCAGTTGAAGACAATTAAAATAATGTATATTATGATAATTTAAGATAAATATAATAATAATTAAGCAGGTCTTCAGATTCGAGGTCCAGGTCTCTAACCGTCCTGAACCAGGACTGAGGATCAGAGTCCTGCCTGAGGATCTGACGCTCATAGTGAAGCAGCTGTTCAGAAGTATAACCAGGAGCTGAACTAGGAGGTGCTTTAAAGATGATCACAACACAACACATTATTTATATATATGTTTCGTTACAACAATAGAAACACAGCTGAGCGACGACGACAGGACGCAAGATCTGATGATGGACACTGACTCTGCAGCAGAGGTGAGTTTAAATACTAGACATACATAAATAGACAGAACATCAGATGATGTTCATCTCTGTAGGAATATCTGGGAATTTTACTTATCACTTTGTTTGATTTTTGTGTTTCTTCTTTATTTGATGAAAAATGTTTTGAATGGACTTTGACACGTAGTTGAGTTTTTCTTCAGTAAAGGATTTGAATACTTCCTCCTCCACTGCTCCTCAGCTCGCTTCATTTCTCCACAGATTCGCCCTAAAAGCCCCGAGCAGCCAGAGGTGGATGAGATGATTCTTCAGGATGATTCTCCGTCCGGAAAGAAGCCGCAGGAGGAAGAGGAGGAAGAGATGGAGGTGGACGTAGAGGACGATGGTGCGGCTGCACGATTAACAAATAAAAGAGAAAATGTTTGTGTTTTACAGAAAACTAACTTACTGTCTTAGTGGCTCAGGTGAGCCAGGCTCGCCTTTACTAAAGCAGAAACTAATTAATTGTATTAATTGCTTTTTTGTCTTTTTTTTTTTTTTTTTGCAACTTACATTGTAGTTATTCAGTTAATTAAACAAGAAAGCAGAGAAAACACATGTTGGTTGGTACATGTTGATTTCACTTTTCACTTTTTTGGTTGTGGTGTCTGGGATGAAATAATCAGCATCAGAGTTTGAAAAAGTTTTCCCTCAAATTCACCATTTCTGAACATAACTGTTAAAATCATGTAAGGCAGAAATGAAAGTGCATGTTATCAGGAAGTAATGTGAGTCTTTGTGACTGTTTTCAGCTCCAGTGGACAGAAGGACGAAGGAAAACATTCCTGTTAACAGCAGCGACGTTGGAGGACAAACCGTGAGAGGACAGGAGGCCGAGGTGGACAGAGGGGATCCAGGCGTGGAGGTGATAAAGGAGCGAGAGCTTCAGCGGTCGACGTCTCCTGAACTGGAGCCAGCTGGCGTCCCTCAGGGCCCTGAAACCACCGTGGACTGTCCCATCTGTCAGGGGTCCTTCCCTGCGACGAAGATCGAAATACATGCGGCGTACTGCGACGGCGAGGTGGCTGTCGTGGACGAGAGGAGGCCCAAGGCTGAGTGCTTCCAAGGTGACAGAAAGTTTATCCCTTTTAACACCTTTGATAAGTGTATGTGAATAAATAGGACATTTATCAAATGTTTTTATTCTCATTTTAAGGAATAATAATAATATCTTTCATTTATCCTGATGAACTCATCTTCAGCAGCAAATCTTAGATGCTTTCCTTTTTTTTATAAACAGTGTGATGTGCTGCCTTTCCCTGTCTGAATATTTAAAATGTTTATGGCATGAAGCAGCATCTTGCACAATATTAATCAAATCACATGTGGATTGATAACGTAATGTAATGGGAGCTCATGAAGCTATATTAAGTTTGGGCATATGTCACGACAGAAGGCATTAAACACTTAAAGTCATTATTACTACCATTATTATAAAAAAAAACCAAATTACATAAATTTTGATTAGCTGCTTAAAAAATAATTATTGTGTTTTGACTTAATGAGGGGATAAAATGACGTCTTCTTCACTTTGCAGTGTCACTGAAGCCTCGCAGGAAGAGAACGAGGAGATTAGAGGCGACTGACGAAGAGACCGACGACCTCTCCAACACTGGCAAGTAAGTAGGTATGACGTGCTGCATTTAAGAAGAGCAGCTCAGTGTTTCCAGACAGATTTGGGTTTTTTATCCGGTTTCTGTTTTACTTTTTCCACAGGAACCAGGAGAAATGTTACATCTGCCAGAAAGCCTTTCCTCTGAGAGACTACAGCCGACACACAGAGCTCTGCATCCAACAGCGGGCGTCAAAGACTGCGGCGGGAAGCCACTCAGTAAGACACCAGTAACATCTTTCAAAGAGGAAGTTACTTTCAGTAATTTAAAAACGTGTGACTAAATCCTTTCATGTTTGTTTTTTTTTGCTGTATGTTTTACTGCGAGTACAGATTAACTTTTTTTTTCTAAATTTCTGAATCTTCAGAAGGGCAATCTGCTGTCAGCTCTGCAGCAAACAGAGATCAGAGATTCAGGTGAGTCTGAGAGTATTTTACCTCCCCTCCCTTCTCCTCCTTTAACTCTCATTCAAGTTTTATAATAATATATAATATAATAATAATATTCTTTGGCGTTATTCCTTGAAAATGTGAACATCTGCCTGCTTTTGTTTAATTTATGTCATTTAAAATGAAATATGGATGTTTAAAGGGGGAAAAGTGATTTGAAAACTGAATTGGGGTTTAACAGGCATTTTTAAGTTTCATATTTAGTTGATTCATGTTGTTGTTGTTTGTTCACAGAGGCCGGGCCGTCTGGGTCCAAACTCCAGTCGGGGTAAGAAGTCTCAGAAACAAAACTCTAAACTAAAATTCATTTTTCATGTTACAACTTTCTATTAATCGTACTTGTCACCAACCCTTCACGTAATAACATGAGATAATTTAACACTAAAAGGAGAAAAGAAACAAAGCAAAGTACGTTTATTCACAAGTAAAAGTGTCTTAATTCCTATTTGGACTTTCACTGTTTAACAAACTTGGATCTGTGTCCTTTTATCAGAGACGTCATCGATCTGCTTGATGATGACGATGAGGTCGAGGGCGGCGGCGTTTCAGCGGTCGGGATCAGTAACTCCCCCATCAGAGCCTTCACTCCAATCTCAGAGGCCACAGACTGCCTTATCGACTTCAAAAAACAGCGAACCAAGAAGCTGAGCCAAAGACGAAGATGAGGACGGCCTCTTGAGAACTCGCTGTCCTGACTGAGATAAACTGGAAACCAGAGCCTTAACAGAAAACCTGAAGAGGTGTCAGGTTGGACGTGGCGTTACTGTTGAGAAAAGACTTGTTTTGAGCTTCCGGAGGTCAAACCTTTGGATATTTATGCAGAAATGAAACGAACGAATAGAAATCGAGCACTTAAATGTACAAAACCTCGAAAACCTGACTCTTCTTCTTTTCGCGCCACTAAATGTTTTCTGTGTTTGTTCTTGTTAACGGTGTTTCTGACTACCTCTTCATCGACTGACAGGTTTTGTCACTGAATTACTCATTGTCTGTCTCAACGGTTTAATTTCTATGCGGCACCAAGTCTCAACCCTACGAGTCTAAATCGTACCGACGAAATCTGTGCAGCTAATAAAAAATGAAATATCTTGACGACTCTCGGATAGATTGCCATAAAATGTTACGCAGACATTCAGAATCAGAATCAGAATCA
>JBAJHX010000067.1:18490185-18511081 GCA_037176925.1 Amniataba percoides | reverse complement strand
CGTCTGGTTTGTGACACCATCTCCTCGCGCTCTGCTCATCTCTGCGCCGCTGCCCTGGCAACCATCGCCAACCGCATCCGTGTGAACCGTGGCCTCGACCATCTGAAGACCACGGTGGGGGTGGACGGGACGGTTTACAGAAAACACCCAACGTAAGAGACACAAGACAGACAAAGGAAATGTAAAAAACTGATGAAAAAGTCATTTGAATTAACTTGAAGTGATTTAATTAAGATCAAAAAATGTGTCTTGGTTCAGTTAAATGTTAACACTTTACTTCAATCTTCCTTAATTATGAATTATAATATATAAGTTGTTCACCATGTTTGTGCTTACAGGTAAGAACTATGACATTGTGCTATAAACCATTTTTAAAAGGTTAAATGTTTATATGAATATGCTTCTTTGTCTTTTCAATGTTAAAATAGAGGCAGCTATGTGATGGTTACTGAAAATTGACATATGTTTTTGTGCACAGACTCTCCTGGAATTGAACATTTAAAATGAATTTATGCATTTATTTGAAGTAAATATTAAATCAAACTGCGTAATTTTTATTTTGTGACTTCCTTCAAAGTCAAATGATCACCCAAGATTGATGGGAGGAAACAGCTGCCACGTGACAGAACCAGGAGGAAGCCCTGAGTTGTTTTTTCCTCTTTTCTTCTCAGTTTTGGGGAGATATGAAATCATATTTCTCAGTCTGTGAACAGGCAGGAGGCGGCGAAGACTGTTGACACATTAACACACTTCCTGTCTTTGTGAGAAGAACAGCATGTTGAGAAACCATCATGAATCAGTGTTTAGAAGTCCTGACACTTCTCTTTCCTTCAGCCTTGTTTTTTTCCTTTTTGAACAACACATCTCTGCAGCATTTAAAATACACCTGCACCAAATATTGATTGTAGCTGCTGCACACGTTCACGCTGTCTGTATCTTCTGTTTGTCTTTCTGCACCAAATATTCTCTCGTCTCTCATCTCTCTCTTTCTCACCCACCCTCCCCTCTCTCTCTCTGTAGTTTCAGCGAGAACCTCCAGGCAATGGTGCGCCTCCTCGCCCCCAAGTGTGACATCACCTTCCTCGTCTCAGAGGACGGCAGCGGGAAGGGCGCTGCCATGGTAACGGCGGTGGCGCAGCGGCTGGCTCTCCAGTCGCGGTTGTTAGAGGACAGCAACGGTGAGGACGACGATGAAGAGGAAGAGGAGGAGGAGGAGGAGGAGGAGGATAAATAAGTGCGGAGAGGATGCAGCTGACACACTATAACAATTATGGACACTGAAATATTTTCCTGTTTTAAAATTCTGCAGTGTTTTCATTCAGCCACATAATAATATTCAGTAGGAAGTTTTACAACAGTGAGTCAAACTTCATTTCCTGCTGCAAACTCTGTAATGTTTCAGATTTTGTATTTAGAAGTACTGAAGGTGCCCTGTGGAGTTTCTGACCTCCATCACCTCTGTTTGGTTTATCTTGTTGCCGTGACGTTAATCTAGAGGTGACAGTGAAACACAAACATTCAGCAATGTACCAAAAAGGTGGAGAAGAAGAAGACTGCAGACTAGTAAACTGCAGTCTTTTGGATATGAAATGCTTTATAAATCTGTCTTTTTAAATGTGTCATCAGGAAGGAAATGCATTCAACATGTTTCTTAGACGATGCCATAAGTGACACTGATATTTTATAAGAAAACTCCACAGGGCCCCTTTAAGTCAGTGAAGAAACCCGCCCACTGTGTTTGATTGACAGGAGGTCTCAGGGTAATGCAGTGCAGACTCACCTCATTAAAAACTAATAATAATAACAATATTTTACAGATCATTTGTTAATTCTGCCTGCTGAGTAAATATTTTCACCAGAGGAGCCAGATAGTCCAAAAATGGAAATAGATTTTCCTTCAAATGACATTTTCAAGATCACATCTGTATTATTTATCAATCGTCTGTGTTTACCATTTATCACTGAGACTGAATTACCTCTGTCATAATGCTCAACTTCTTCATGGATGACTTATTAACATCTGAGTCTAACAAAGAGAGACAGTAGAGGGCATTAGAAAAAGTATAAGAAAAATAGCCTAAGCAAATAGTATATTTAGAGAATATTTTGGAGGGTTGTTGCACTTTTGGATGAATATGCACCTTTTTCTGTTACCTGTGCCTGCTACAGTGGTTACCTGCTGACCTTTTGTTTGTCTAATAAGTTGTTTAAATGTTTTTTTTTTCTATGCAGATACTAAGTCGGTTTTGATTAACTTACTGATAGAGATAAATCCTGAGAATCTGTGCCTACTTTGCATTTTGAGATGTTTCTGTAGGACCATGCTACAATATTGGACATTATTAAAAAAAACAAAAAACCCTTTTCTTCTTGCAGTGTGCAGATATGTTTAGTATTCAGGTATGCTTATTAGAATTGAATGGAGACATGACTTTACAGCTCACTTTGTGCCCATAAAAAAGGCAGCAGACCCCCTCAACATGGCGCTTACAAAGCTTTTTTTCGGCTTCACTTTCTCTATTTTAAGCGAAGAGGAAGCAGCTTTTGCTGTCTGTTGTGTTTTGCACAGTGCTTATCTTGCTTTGAGGTGATGGTGGTTGAGAGAAATGACAAAAAAGTGACAAAAATATCAAGTTATACTTAACTATAATTCAGTAATATTTAATTATAAAAAAATGACAACATGATAAACTTGTGGCTTCATTCTCAGTGTTTCTTGGTTTATTTAACAGATTCTGTGCATAAAAGACAGTGGCTGAGGCAATGAATGTATTACAGTGATGTTAGAAGAAGAAGATGTGCATTTAATCTACTCTGCATGTTTCTTGTGTTGCTTTGTTAATGTGCCAACACTCAGTTCAGACTGTTGAATGTGAACCAGAAATATCTTCGGTCCGACTTACTGGGAGATTTCTGTTGTGACTTTTACGTGAAAAATAATAAAACAAAATAAAATGCTGCTGATTCTCGTGCAGATGTGCATGTCTGAAAGAAGCTGCAGCTACCAAACATCACATATTAAAGTTGTGTGTTTCTTTTGGCATGCAGATGCCTCTAAATTAGCATGCTGAGGTGGACAAGATAAGAGAAGAGGAGTGGGTGATGTTACGGTGAATTCTGTCGCTTGATATCAGATGCAAATCTATGGAAGCAAGATGATGAAAGAAAAATTTGCTTCTAAGTAATTAGAATAATAAACCTTCCCAAAATTAGTTAGTTTCCCAAAGCAATGCCCTTTTATATCAAGAAAATTTGTTATTATCTCAAAACTGTCTTGGTATCTTGAAATAATGGGTTTCTCATTATAACAACTTACAGATCTCAGATAAAAAATATGCTTCTCTGCTAAGCAAAGCTACCATTATTTCTTTTCTTAAGGTGCTAAAAACCTCTCTGCTGTTTCTGTTCGTAAAAATGTAAAATAAAGAGACACTTTTCTAACATCCTGTGGTGTGAGGTTTTTGTTTGTGGTTATTCTCATGCAGGGACACATCATGAAAACAATCACAGGAGAAAAGATGAACGTCTCATTTCACAAATTTGAATTCAGTTAGCTCCTCTCTGAGCTCATTGTTCACACACAGCATGTCAGAGAAACCTCATGTGGTTTACAGAACATTTTCAGGAATGTTTTAATCGGGTTGAGATCAGATCATTAATGTACATCTGACCCTCTTATCTGAAATGTGGCTTGATTTGATGCTGTTTTCTTCATAATGTACGCCTGGTTGCCAATGGTTACAAGGAAACACTGTTGGAAACAACAAATTCAATTTCCACAATATTTCCTATCACAAAATGATCCCATGTAGATTCTCTTTGCTCAAACATGTAAAACAACATTTTTCTGTCAAGCCTACCTGTTTTGATTTCAGGTGCAGGACAAAAGCAGCATGCACAGAAAGATAAGAGGCGGTCTGCACATTGAATTTAGCTAAATAAAAAACTTTATGATGCAGTGTTTCATCCTGCAGGATCTCGCTCAGATGTTGCATCTAACAGCCACAACATTACGTACACACATAAAATTTAATGTGATCCAACACAACAGCTCTGCTATAAATTCTACATATAAAACATATCATTTTAATGTTTTCTTGACACTGTCACAAAGTAATAAATCATGTTTATGCTTATTATTGAGGCTGTAATGGTTGGTGGTGATGCATTTGGTGTGCATTATATTGAAAGGTGGTTGTAATATTAAGCCGTTCTACTGTATTTAAAAGGGGAGAACAAAATATTAAAACCACCTTTCAATCTACTGCACTCCTGCAGAACAACACCACCCACTATGAATAAATTAGTTGTTTATTGTAATTCTCTGGGAAAAAAAATCTCCTCAGTGTGCTTCACTGCAGAATCGTTCTTTTCATCTGCTGCTGCAGCGCTCGCTGACGTGCAGAGGACGAGGTGGAGCTGCAGCCTGAAGCCTGTTTGTTCCTGCAGACGGTCTGCTGCAGCCTGCTGCCACACGGGGGGGTGAGGATGTGAATCTGAAAGTCAACAGTCACTCCAGCTGCTTCGCTCTGTGCTGTAGCACTTAAAGCTGTACTGTAGTATTTATTAATATGTCATGAGTATAATATTTCTCAAGAACCATGTGATGTTTAAAAGAGAAAATGAGGACAGTGCTGATAAGATGTTTGAGCCCACAGCCAAGAGTATTTACTGAAGTACTGCAGTACAACTTTGAGGTAGTTTCACTTTACTTGTGTATATCAGACTTACCCTACTACATATCACTACATCTCAGATCAAAATACTGTACTTTCTACTTCACTACTTTTACATAAGGATGATAATACTTGTGTACCTTAATTACATCTATCTAAAACATTTTACTGGCTTGTGAATACTTTTACTACAGGAAGTAGTTCTATAATTTTACTTCTGCCAGGTTTTAAATGCAGGACATTTTCATGGTGTAATATTTGTACTTTTACTTCAATAGAGGATCTGAATATTTCTTCCTCTTCTGAAAATCAACCTGAAACTAAAGACAAAGGGGAAAAATCCACATTAGCAACAGCTGACATAACTCCTTTTGTTTTGTCTCCGTTGATTTTGACCTTGAGGTTTAATGAAATCAAAGCACATTTTAATCTGCAAAAGAAAATGGAGCAGAAAGTTCAGCAGATTGTGATAACGTCTGCCTATTTCCAGCAGCAGCACACAAAGCCTGATCTGATCTGTTTTATTTGAGGCCTGCCTCTACATGAGAGTCATGCTGCAGCCTCATGGGGGGGGGGGGGGGTTCAGTTAAGCTTTGTGGAAGTTTTACACAGACACGTGATCCCTCCACCTACTGGACGCAGCAGGTAACAGCAGCTCGTGTGCGCCCACACCAGGATATGTGTGTGATCACGTTTCTCCACAAAATCAGCCAACTGAGCTGTAAATCATGTCAGCCGCCCGCCCTGAGAGGCTGCGCTCGCATTTCATCTGAAGCCCAATATCTGCATAATGAAGCCAGTTTGTGTGTGCACAGATGAGATATATGTGTGTGTATATATATATATTTTTTTTTTTTTGTGGGGTTTGCACTTTTGGATGAATATGCATGCTTTTTTTCTCTTACCTGTGCCTGCTACAGTGGTTACAGTGGTTTTGTTTGTCTAACAAGTTGACGAAATAGTATTTTTGTTTTGCTTTGAGGTGAAATAAAAAAAACAAGTGACAAAAATGTCAAATTATAATTAACTATAATTCAGTTATGCAGTTTGGCATCTTTTCTTCTCAAAGGATTTGAACACTTCTCGTCCACCATCAAATCAAACTCTATCGGATAGATTGCCATAAAATTTTTCAAGATATTCAAGTTCTCCACAAGATCAATCCTGCTGACTTAAGTGATCTTCTGAGGTGAGGAAAAGGCTAAAGCTAATGTCTGAATTCAGCTTCATCAGAACTTTGGGATTTAATCTAACGCGACATGATGACGCGGCAGATATTAGCATGCTACCTTGCTAATGGCGAGCATATGTCAAGGAGGTATATCAAATTGTTAGCATGCTAATGTTAAACGACAGCAGACAAAACTTAAGTTTAAATTGGAGATTTATTGCACTAAATGTCCACATGTAGTCATGATAACTTTTGATGTTAGCTACTGTTTAGCTAATGATACAAGCTAAGCGCTAATTGCATTTTGCGCTAATTGCTGTTTCCGGTGTTCATTGATGGAACAAAAACTGAATAGGTTTAACATTATCAATTCATCTCCTGATTATTTTCTCAATTAATCTATTAATTGTTTTATCTTTAATGTTATCTTTAAGATTTTCATTTCTTTGTCTTTTGTGTCACCATTGGCTCTAAGGTTTGTATTGGACTTAATTTCTTAAGTTTCATCATCTGTCAATCTTTTCATTGTTTGCTTCACTTACAGGTGAGTTTTAAAATGTTTTCAAAGCATAATTGTGCATTGCTTGTGATTTTTCTTTTTTCTTTCCTTTTTAACTTTTACTATAAATGCTGCAAGGTTATTTTGATTAACCAAAAGTCAAAAGTATTCATTTAACAATCATAAATGACAAATAAGAGCACAAAATTCTCACATTTGAGAAGTGGAAACCTGTTTAACCTGTTTAATTGATCCTCGAAAGAGTTCCTAATTAAATTTCTGTCGATCAGTTAGTCGATTTATAATTTCAGGTCTGCATGGATGAACTTTAAAGAAACTTAACATTTTAAAGCTTAAGGTTTGATTTATTCAGACCCTCCAGTGTGAATTTCTTCTTTCCTGGCGAATGTTGGCATGTTATGTGAATTAGATCCACTTCATGTAAAACTGCGATGCATTCAGGGCCTCATAAGTTCCCTTTTAACATCACAAACGACAACACAACATCTGTTTTAATCTGTGACGATCAAATTTGCACTGAATCGTTGTCTCCGTCCAGTAAAGTCATTGTTTCTCGTCACTTTGGACCACTTGAACTGTGGGAGGTTTTCTGTGAAATCTCCACAAATGTTTCATGGAAACCTGACGGAGATAAAAAGTCACTTTTCTGGCCTTGTCACATTTTCTTTCTTTTGTTCTTTGTGAGTATCGACCTTGAGATTTCAGCCCTTCATAGTTACAGTTTCATGTTTTTGCAGGTGAACTCGCTGTCCTTCACACGCTGCTTCTCTTGTGTGATTCTTCATGATGATCAGATCAAACTGTGCTTCGGTTTTATCTAATTTTGTCCTTGAAGATGTTTTTCTCACAGTGTCTAAATGCAGGACAGATAAACCTTCCCGTCACCATCGTTGAACTTTCAAACGGCCGGCCTGAGGTTTTGCGTTTCCTGTCAAGACTTTGAAGCAACACAGCAATAAGCAGGCTGTTTTGTAAGACTGATTTGTGTCACAACGCTCAGTTACACCAACCGGGCTAAAGTTTAGGAGGACAAAAATACATTAAAATGTTCAAATGAAGAATCATCTGCTGAAACACTATGAACTTAAAACTGTCCATAAATAAAGCGTATGGTATTCATACATGGCCATTAATGTGCTGCTATAACAGCAGAGGTAGAAGTGGAAGAAGTCTTCAGAGGCCTTATTTAAATATTTATACCACATTGCAAAAATACTCTATTGCAACAAAAAATCCTGTGTTGAAATTTCCTCTCAAATAAGTAAAAGTATGTTAGTATAATAAAAACTGTATTAAAAGTCAGAAAAATGCCCCCTGTCACTGTCTTATTATTATAAATGACATCTTTAGGCCACCTTTGCTCATGCATTCATGTAATATTATGATTTTACTAAGATGGAGGATTCATTTTCTAAAAAATTACATTTTATAAACTCTTCATGTGTTTTATATTACAATAAAAACACGCAAGCTGTCATAAATAAGGTGAAGTAAAAAGTACAATATTTCCCTTAACAATGTGGGTTAATAGAAATATAAAGTGGCATGAATACCTCAATACCTTTTAAAGTACAGCACTACTACATTTTCCCTCTACTATAATCTGTGTATTTTAAAATAAGCTCTCAATTAAAGTTAATATGAGTATTGAGGACAGCTGATTTAAAGTATTTCGGTGTGAACTGGCTCCTTTCCTCACGTGTCTTTACACACAGAAACACATGCGACTGTAAAACCCAACAAACTTTTTTTTCCCCTTTAAACTTCACCATAATCACAATACATTGTCCTCTCAGATCAGATTAGATTATTGACTTTATTTCTGTCTGTCCTGTGAAATCAGCTGTTTGGATTCACCCTCTGTGCATAAAAGTGCCCAAAAGTGATCCGTGCGAGCAGAAACAAACGCACCGCCCGCCTCGTGTCTGCTCGTGTTGCGACACTAGTCCCGCAGATGAAGTGGGTGTAAACTCTCACAAACCGAGTCTCACACGCTGTCTTGTCTTCTTCATTTGAGGAAGTCCATTCCTGTCAGTGTGCGTGAGAGAGAAAGTGCCGCAGCGCAGGACGCAAAGGTGAGTGACTTTTTACCTCCCTGAGAAGAGATCAGCTGTAGGATCATGTTGATGAAGTTTTTCCCACATGAGAAAAAAAAACACAACTGTGGATTGCTGCTTGATGGTTATCTTTGCTGTCTGAGAGTTGTTTTCTTTTTTATAGAGAGAACTTTTGAGAAAACTGCAGTTAAGCAGCTTTCATCCTCTTTTAATTGTGAAACAGCAACCTGCTCTTTCACTGAAGGGCTTTCAAAGGATCCCCAGATGGCCCCTGAACCTCATATTTGACACCTTAAACCTGTGTCTCCAGCTGTAATGTGACTTCAGCTGTCATGCTGGCTTTTTTATGAGCTCCTGAACTGGTCTGGTGTGTTTTGAGTTGCCTTCAGGAACCTTAAAATGCTCCTTTAAACCTTTAACTTCAACTTTAAATTGTTTGCTGCTGCTTTTGTGGGTGACTAAACTGCATCCAGGTGAAAGAAAAGTTGAGTGTCACACGTTTTCATTCATGACGGGGGTGTGGGGGCAGTAAGTAAAAAAGCCACAGGTTTTTCCTGTAATATGATCTTAAAGGGACGCTCCACCCGAAAACACAACAGTAACTCAATCTGGAGCGTGGCCGTCAGCCGGAGCTTCCTCCGAAGCTTCGGCATCTATACTACAAAGATAGTAAATAACATCATACTTTTTACGTACTTCTTGATCCAAATACAAACAGTCTCTTTTCTAAAGTATAAAGTTTAGAAGCTTGAATTATTGATATTGTATAAATCAGATATCGGTCTATTAAGCAGCAGGTAGATGCTTCACTTTCTTCACTAGTTGATAACATACAGATGATTAATCTGAGAAGTGGTGATGATGAGCAGCTTTCATTGGGTTCATTGTTAATGTGAAAATATTCTTTAATGCAGCTTTAAAGTCATCAGCGGAGGTCAGAGGATGTTTTCTACAGACTACTATTTAAATTTACTGTTTAACATGAGCTCCGAATAGTTGTGAGGCCACAAGAAAAAATAAACGAATGACCCGATCACCATCGCTGTCGGCCTGAAAAACAGCAATTATCCAGCCAAACTTCTTGGATTGATATGATGCAGTTTCATATTATTTCCACAAAAGTCTAATCTCCAAAGCTGAAGTTGTATTTTGACTCATTCACCCTCTTGCTCTCATAAATTCACACCCTTTGTCTGACTCGTCAACTCAACTTTGGCAAAGGTCAGGAGTTCAGTGACTGAAGGTGGAAGCTGCGGTCGTCACCCGTCCTCGATCACATGCGCAAAATACAACTCCTGACTTCAGTATTAAGGAACTCTCTCAAAGACAGCATTTCCCAGGATAGCAGATTTCCTTAAAAAGATAAACTCACATGACGATGAACTCCGGTTAAAGCTCCCTCCTCGTCTTTGATCAACACAGTTTATGAATGTGTAAAGTTAATTTCTGTGTGTAAATTATAGTCATTTATATATTTTACAGTATCTTTGGACCAGTCTTCTGCAGGAGAGCAGGTGGAAGCGAAATAAGGACTGGTTCCTCTTTCTAGACTTTCAATCAGCAGTTGATACTGTAAAGCCACATGATCTTGGATTTCATTTACACATATGAACCATACTCAGTATTATTTCCCTTCAGGATAAAAATGATTTATGGTGGTTTAAACTCTGAAATATTAACCTTGACAGTGCTGTTCAATTACAAAACTGCATTCAAAGCTAACTTCTGATTATGAAATGATTAGTAAATGAATCTCATCTTGTTTTTTAAACAATCTACATTTTAAACTGCATCCCAATGCAACATCTGAAGGGAAGATTTAGATTAAGACAGAGCAAGAAATCTATTCAAGGATTTCATTTCTATTAGGGATGGTCCTAACGTTAGTTTCAGGTTGATTCAGACCAATAAACTGTCAAAATAAACACAAAGTTGATAGTGAAAGTTATAATAATCTTGGGGTTGAGTGAAAGACACTTCATTTCAAACCATTTCCAACACGTGTAAACTTGAATGAATTACATTAGACTCATGCTCCCAAACCAATATTTATCAAAGGTGAGTCCATACAGCTGCTGAAGCATGACAAATATTTGATCATCATTTTAAACCACAAATATTATAGTGACAGCATCTATAAAACAGTCATAAGATGGCACTTCCTCCTATTTTATTACAGTAAATATCACATCTTTATACTGTTTGAGAAGTTTATAGAGGGTTAACATCTTGGATGTTACCACAAGTGAAAGTGTAAGTAAGTCAGTCTGGATCCAAGAGGATGTAAGCATGTTTTTTAAAACTGAATGTATTATTTTTTTCAAGGATATTTTTTCATCTGGTTATTTCTTTTATTCGTATATTGTGTTTTTTCTATAATATGTACACCTTGCTGAAAGTTTCTTAAGATGCATTTAATGTTGTCATGAGATTTTGCATGAATCTGATTAAAACTGATGGCTTTGGTGATCCTATCTAACTAACTATCCTACTGAATCTAAATCTGTATCACGATTCCTTGTGGTTAAGATTGCTCCAAAAGTTTAATCCCCTAAAATTGAACAAGTCACTGTGTGTTTTTGGATAAATGGGATGTTGGACAGATGGGCTGTTGTAATAATGGCTTGGCATCAATGTTTGCGTGCTAACATGCTAGCCCAACATGGTGAGCATGGTAGACCTGTAAATAAAAAATAAAGTGTTGCAGATTTCTTTGGATCAATATTTGTTTACATGTGGATCAAACAGGTCTGATTAATACGTTAATATTGTTTTGTCATTTAGCTAAACTGACCCTTCGTCTGTCCAGATGAGCAGCACTGAGGCAAACAGTGAAAGCGGAACACAGATTTCCAAGAAAGCCAAAATGAGCCAAGACTTCTCAACCATTCACCTGGACGGCATCCCTCCAGACACGCTCAGCAAGGTACAGTCACCTCAGGAGGAAATGTGTTGGTTGTTGAGTAGAAGTAGCTATACCAATGTTATCCCAAAATACTAAACATTTAAGGTCATCACTAACTCTGAAAAAGGTCAAACAAATGCAAATGCCTGTACAAATAACTGAAAATACACTGGTGGGAAGTAAGTAACTTCACTACTGACAAGAGGTCTCAAGCACAAATTATAATAATATAATATTATAATATAATAAAATACAAACAATACAGGAATAAGCAGACAGGCTCCAAAGGGGATTTCATATTTGGATATTTGATTAGCCTCTACGACCATTTGTGTAAAGCCTTTATTTTGGTGACTTTGATGAATCTCTGTGATTTTTCACTCAGTGTGGGAGGAAACAGTCTGCTGCTCGGAGGACTCTCAGATTAGGAAATCGCTTCATTTAATAGTCTGATTTATACGCATCAGCAGGTTATTCAGCGATAGATGAAACATAGATGATTTCCCAGTTACAAATTTCCCCCGTTTTACAATAAGAGACTTCAAGTTTCCAGCTTGATGATCAGAGGTTCTTCAGGTTCAATCAGGTCACACCCAACACTCCTCTTTATTCCTAGAACACCTCCTGCAGGTTTTCTTGGTCATGTTTAGTGGAACTGACATGTTTGTGACAAGCACCAACCACAGTGGAAATACATTACATTATTTATTATTTTACAAGTTATTTATCTGACAGCTTTAGTTACTTTGAAAAACCAAGCTTTTACATACTAGGTGAATATTGAACTTGTAAAATATAGTGCATTATAGATCAAGTATAGAGTCATTATTATTAAGCTACCTAAAAGTATAGAAAGTAGTTCAGCTTAGGTTTGATCAATCACATTACAAAATTCATATGAAATAATAATCAAATAACTTAGTGATGTACTGATTAAGCTCATTCTCCTGCTTAATTAATAATTTTACTACTGATACTTTAAATATATTTTACTATTAATATTTCTGCATGTCTCGTTAGCTGAGTTATTACTTGTTGTGGATTATTATCTATCTGTAGTTTGAAGTATTGCTACTTTTACTAAGTAAAAGATGAACTCTTATTTCATTATTGACAAGAGGTTGCAAACAAAAATAATAATGTTAATTAAAATACCAACAATACAGGAATTAGCACACAGGCTCCAAGTGGGCTTTTCATATTCGACCATTTGTGTAAAACTTTTATTTTGGTGACTTTGATGAATCTCTGTGATTTTCGTGTTGTCACTCAGTGTGGGAGGAAACAGTCTGTTGCTGGGAGGACTCTCAGATTAGGAAATTGCTTCATTTATTAGTCTGATTTATACGCGTCAGCAGGTTATTCAGAGATAGATGAAACATAGATGATTTCCCAGTTACAAATTTCCCTCGTTTTACAACAAGAGACTTCCAGTTTCCAGCTTGATGATCAGAGCTTCTTCAGGTTCAATCAGGTCACACCCAACACTCCTCTTTATTCCTAGAACACCTCTTGCAGCTTTTCTTGGTCAGCTGAGGTGTTTAGAGGAACTGACATGTTTATGACAAGCACCAACCACAGTGGAAAGAACACTTACTTGAAAAATATGCAATGCTTACATAGTTTCATTCAAGCTACTTAGACTTAAGTATAATTAAAGGATTAAACGACCAAATAGTCATGTATATTAAGTATGGTAATAAAATGAACTTCATATCAACCAGCTACAGCACTGAAATAAAGGTTGTAATAATAAAAATTGGGGAATATAGAGTATAAAATGGTGATACTTTTTTTCTTTAGCTACTTTTTGTTTAAGCAATTGTGGATGTTTTATTATAGATTAAACCATAAAGCATTTTATCGGCTGCAACATGAAGGTTGTGAACATATTAATATAATAAATAATTATAAAGTTTATAATCTAATTTGACTTTTCTGAAATGAGTATTTCTGCATTGGATTTGTACTGTACTCCCACCTGTGGTTTACTGTTACTGTGCATATTTGCACAGTGATTTACTGCACGTTAAAGGACGGCTCCATTCGGTATAAAAGACTCCTTTTAATAGTCATAGTCACAGCATCATCATAATGGAGGAATGAAGTCAGCCACGCCTCCGCTGAGGTAAAAGCAGGAGCGAGCCTGTCGGGACAAGGAAGGGAGGAAATCATATGAGAGGAGGAGGTGAAGAAAAGAGGCTTAGCGCTGCAGAGAGAGCGAGACGGGGCCTGAACAGACTCACCTCTGGAAAATTACTGTAACTCATGAGACAGAAGAAGAAGAAGAAGAAGAAGAAGAAGAAGAAGAAGAAGAAGACAAAGAAGAAGAAGAAAAAGAAGAAGAAGAAGAAACTAATAGAGCTGGTTGATGTCCTTCCTCTTGCTCAGCCTCAGTAACTTTAAATGCATAAGCACTCATCATTTGTAAGGACCAAACACAAAAGTACAGAAGAAACAAAACACTTTACCTAATTTAATACAAAACACTTTATTCCAAGAATTGCAGGAAGTACAAACATGACTGTGGAATATGAAAGGATTTGGACAACAACATTTTTCTGGGATTAGTTTTTAAATGTTTCATGTTGTTTCATGTTACGAGATATTTTGATATTCCTGATTGGTTTAGTAATTTAAACACGGACGTCACTTGATTGTTTATGAATCAGATAGTATTATGCTTTTATCCACTTGAAGACGCTATTACACAAGGAAACTTTCTTATTGCTGATGACCTTTATTCCAGATTCTTGAGCGAAAGGAGTATCCGGACACATAGATACCGATCCAGAGAAACACTTTCACCATCCGATAAAAAGTGCTAATAAGTAAATATCCGAGCTCTGCAGAGTAAATTGTCCTTCCCATCATGTTTTTGTTGTTCTGTGATCATAGCTCAGTGCTTTCCTTGATTTAAAAACAACCTTTTTATTCCAAGTTTTTAACATTTTGCCCATGATTAATGAACAGTGATTCAGTTCATGTTGAAGCTGTAGTAAGAAATACACTGTGTGGTTTTTTGAGGACACCATTTAAAAAAAAATCTTTATATACATAAGAAAGAAGCCTGCACACACCCAAAATGACTGCAAAAATGGTCATGCAATCATAACCTGAATACAGAAAGCTTATTTCACAGTTCCTCCACAATATTAACCTCCACTGAATCCTATTTAATGCGGATAGCAGCAGGAGGACTGTTGAAACTTGCCCGAGGTATTTCAGATACTTATAGTAACGTGACGGTGAGAAAAAACAACCAAGCTGCCAAGGACACTCTTCAGTATCGTAATATCACAACTCTGATAGACTCTGGAGAAACTGGTCCTGTTTGTGATCCGGTCTGAGCTTCCAATGTTGAAACTTGGATGCTGAGCCGACAGCTCGAGCACACATCCTGCCCAGACACATTTCACACCCACACCGCGGGGAGGGTGTGTGTATTTCTTCTCAGGTGTGTCTGAAGCAGCTCATGGTGGATTCAGGAGGGTTTAGTTTGGATCATATGGACGCAGATATAAAAAACAAATAACATGACAACTCAAGATGTCAAAGTCGTAACACAGTACAAAACATGATTTGGAGGCAGCATGTTCTTTACATCTGCAAAGTGTTACCCAATCCTCTCCAAAAACTTTCCTTATGCAACCCTGTGTTGCACAAAAAATGTCTTAACCCTGAAATTCAATAGTTCACGTTTTGGGTAACTGCTTTTAAATGGGGGGTGGAAATATTGCACCACCTATGAAACACAATAATGTCGTTTCAGTCATTGTCTGTGGAGTGTTGCAACATCAGATCACTCAAACAAAGAGTTCAAATACTCTCTCTGTAGGTTTGACCACACCTTTACGCCACTCTGTAGAGTTAATGTTGAAATGTTGGAGCAGAGACAGTTGCCTTGTGCAGCTTTTAAAAGCCCTACAGGGTTTTTCCAGATTTGAAGGAAGCGGAAAACAGGAAGAGAAACGTGAATTGTTGCTGCCATCTCAGGAGGATCATAATATGTCGTGCCAGCCAGACCTCTTCCTGCAGAAAACGCCTCTGACACACTTTATTATTGACAGAAAGAAAGAGAGGACCATAAACACCAGAGGCCAAAGACACAATAATATATGTTTTCATCATATTACAAACTGAGGAGATGACACTTTTGACACTTGGCACTTTTCTCTGTAAAATCTGAACACATAGACATGAAATACATATTGATATCCTCACTGTGACCTACACTTCCTGAGTTTTTAAGCGTTCCTTAAAGTGATCACGGTCATCTATCTAGTTGTTTTCTATCTATTATTTGATCCGACATTGATCAGTCAGGAAACTTTACCTCCAGTTTGCGATGAGCTTTGTGGGGTAAAGTGGCCACAGAAAATACCACAAGTTGAATCACAACTGGAAGGATGACATCCTGCGACACTTTGTTCAGATTTAATGGAGAGCACAGGTGTGACCTGAAGTGCAGCATAGTTTATTGACTGTGATAATGATAGTTGTGGAATAGTGAACTGTGTTATGTTGAGCCCAAACCATTTAATCTAAACAATGGAAGACGAGGAAACACGTGAAGAAACAAAACAGCACATTATGACAGTCTGTCTGGTTTGATGCTGCAGATGTCGAGCAAATGCTGCCATCTTGTGGATAAATGCTGTAAAATCTCTTTTTTTTATTTTGTTTGAATGAAATGTAAAATAAATAAATATGTGAAGGTATAACTAAAACATATAGGGAAAAAAACCAAGTGGATAAAAAACAATAAACAGGGAAAAATGGCAAACATTATTATGATATTTGCTCACATTTATACTCATTCAGGTGCAGACGTACCTGGACTGTTTCCGTCTGTCTCTGGAGAAGCTGCAGGAGGTTTCTACCCGGCTGAAGAAGGATCTGGTTCGAGGTTTGGGGAAACACAGTCATCACAAGGCGCCCGTCAAGATGCTGCCCACCTTCGTCAGAACCACGCCGGACGGGACGGGTGAGGATGATTTTACTTTAGTTAGAGAGATCAAAAGATGAGTTCAAACAGCAAACATGAAGGTAGAATCAATGTATTGTTTACCATTAACTAAACTTTTGGAGCTCTTGTTTTTTCTTTTCACTCACTATGTTTAAGGTGATCTTTGTGCACCACAACACTAAACCAGATCCTCTGCTTTTGTGAAAATCTACTTGGAAATAAACTAATTCCTACTTTACTACTTTAAGATTCATTTGGATTAATTTATGTTAAAAAAAACCCCTGCAGTGTGCCCTCTTTGAAAACATGCATGATAATGTACATGAAAACATTAACAATAATGTGTTTAAAGTCACGGTTAAGTCAGACTCAGGGGCAAACGATCTTTGTTATGAAAATTAAATTACTTTCCGTACCTTATTGATTAAGGTTATTAGGTTGATATGCAGCCTGAAAGGGGTACCTGCAGACATTGCTCAGGGCCTGAAAAAGGCCTGGCTAATGTCATTTTTTGGGGACAAAAAAACATAAAACTTAATTCTGTTATTACACTTTTTGTACCTCCCAACAGAGAAAGGTGATTTTCTGGCATTGGATCTCGGTGGGACAAACTTTCGTGTTCTTCACGTCCGAGTGGTTGAGGAGGAGCAGAAAGTGCTGAAGATGGACAGTCAGATCTGTGCCATCCCAAAGGAAATCATGATGGGAACTGGAGAACAGGTACGGACGGCATATAACTGATCAAAATGGATCTAAGAAAACAGAAATATGGACAGTCAAGAACAACGTGAGGAATATTTTTATTACTTTACTTTTTGAGTATTTTATTCTGCATTGTTTACGTCTGTAAATCAGTGTTGGAACGTCGAAGTTAAATGTCTGTCTTTCTCTCTGTTCAGCTGTTTGACCACATCGCCGCCTGTCTCAGTGATTTCCTCGTCTCTCAGGATCTGAAGGGACAAACGCTTCCTCTGGGCTTCACCTTCTCCTTCCCCTGCGAACAGAAAGAAATTGATAAGGTCTCGCACGCACTGTCACAAATGAGGCGTTTTAGTTTAGAAATGTATTTCAACTTTGTCACAAAAAGCACCCATCCATGCAAACCTAATACAATAAAAGATTTAGGAAAATGAAAGAGGCTTTGCATGAAGCCCACTGTGTTGTAGGTGTTTCTAAATGGAGGTGAGTTCAGCCCTTTATAAAACGTTGTCTTTTGTGTAATTTTTTTAAAATAAATGTTCTCTGTGCACAGAGCATCCTGATCCGCTGGACCAAAGGCTTCAACTGCTCCGGAGTGGAGGGCAAAGACGTGGTGAAGTTACTGAAAGAGGCCATTCAGAGGAGAGGGGTCAGTGTGACATATTGTTTAAAAAATATGTTAAGCAACAAAATTTGTGGCGTTTAGGGGCAATTGTTAATTTCTGCAAATAGTTAATAAACTAATTCAAATCAGTTCACCGTTGACTGATGTTAAAATGTAACAGTGCTTATATCAACAATACGACATATATATCCATCCATCCATCCATCCATCCATCCATCCATCCATCTTCCTCCACTTATTCGGGACAGAGATGCCCAGACTTCCCTCTCTCTGTCTCTACTGGAGCGTCCAGTCACTCTATTTAGGAAACTCATTTCGGCCCCTTGTATCAGTGATTTTGTCCTTTCGGTTGTTATCCAAAGGTCGTGACCACAGGTGAAAGTGGGGGAGTAGATTGACCTGTAAATGGAAAGCTTCGCCTTTAGACTTAACTCTTGATGTTTGTGTTGGGTTTTCTCTTGTTTTCTCATCTGCCACAGATAGATGTAGCATCGTGTGCGTGTAGGCAGGTTATTTGGTATACAGATTATAAATAGGAAGCACATAAACACACCTGTCTGTCTCCCCGCAGGACTATGATATAGGCTCAGTTGCCATGGTGAACGACACGGTGGGCACGATGATGAGCTGCGGCTACAGGGACCAGAGCTGTGAGATCGGCATGATCATCGGTAACCAAACATTTTTTAATAAATAAATGATGCCAATAAACCAAACCCGAATGTGAATGTATGATTAATAATGTTGGTGAAATGAAACATTGTGTCATTTTGGAGTAATTTGGATGATGTTTCTCACTGTTTACACTTTTTTTTGTTTTTTTTTTATTAATGAGAAAAAAACAGCAGAAAAAAAAAAATCATTATTTTACAAAAAAAGATCCATCTTGACCAACTAAAACGGTAAAATTGTGCGTTTACATTAATGCATGAGTAATAATAAACTACTGATAGAATATTTAATAATAAAACTGTCACAAACTGCAGTGCAGGATTTCTACATTTAAATGAACGTGTGCTGCATTCAGCCTCTAGTTCTGTAGTCTGCAAAGGAGGAAATCACCCTTCAAAGCTTCAGTGTGACATTCAGAGGATAACTTAGAATACAGAATAAATAATACAGTAATTATTGAAAGTCCACGTTAACCAGGAGGCTTTTTTTTCACTCCAGCAGCTAACCATGAAAACAGCGTCCTCTTAAAGAACACATCACTGATTACCTCGCAGACATGAGGTGTTTCACCAGGTGAACCTGCACAGCTCGCTCACATCAGATTTAATGAGGGTCGAGCTGCAGCAGTGAAATGTCTCCTTTTTCTTCTGTAATTAGTTTATTTCAAGAGCTCGCTGGAATATGAAGCAAACGGTCACTGGAGATGATTACTGTGTGTGTGTTTGTGTGTGTGTTAGAGAGAACAATGCACACGCACACATACATAGAATTAAAGTATGAGCAGGACTCGTCCATCATACGAGAATAACCAAGTTATCCTGATTAAATGTTGGTGATTTGAGTGAACCTGTTTTTTTCTCCTTGGGCTCATTTAAAATTTATGTGAAATTGTTGTCATAGCAACAAATATTTCAGCCTAAGCCTTCAGTGGTGCAGCTTATAGATAATTAGATGGATCAAGATCATGCCAGAGACATTTTAGGCTGAACCCCAAACATGAAGTCGTTTAAGTTGTTTTAGTCATTTTAGATTTGTATTTTCATGATGAAGGCTTACGCCTACTTATACAGGTTTTATATACAACTAAATAAAATGAACAGTTAAATTTAACTGCAGGACTCACAGCTTTTTGTAGTTTTTTGTTTAGCCTTTACTTCAAAATAAGAGCACACTGTTGTTAAAGATAACTTCATCTAGGATTAAAAAGTAAACCTTAAACTGCTTAAAGAGCCAAATTAGCTGGATGAGAAAAATTGGTTGTACTGTTTTATGGAGCAGCAAGAGCGGGAGTTTTTTGTTTTTCTTTGCTAGCGTTGTGAGTAAATGGTTATGACGGCCAAAAACAAAAGATTGAAGACTACAGATGATGAAACCTGAAACTGAAATGAGGTAAAAAAAAAACCCCAAAACACTCGCAATTAATGATACTGTTATGACAATGAAATGAAAATATTTCTGCCCCTCTTCCTCGGTAGGTACGGGAACCAACGCCTGCTACATGGAGGAGATGAAGAACGTGAAACGAGTGGAAGGCGAGGACGGCCAGATGTGCATCAACACAGAGTGGGGGGGCTTTGGAGACGACGGCTCCCTGAAGGACATCCAGACAGAGTTTGATTTGATGGTGGATAAAATGTCCATCAATCCAGGCGTCCACGCGTACGTTTGATGATCATTTATAATGTGAATAAATCTGAAGAAGTATCTGAAGACAATCGAATGTGAAGAAAAGATGCTGCTGGATCCTCACATGGAGGATTTGGTATTTTTCTCTGTTTGATAACCAGTAGATATTTGTTTTAACTTTTTCTGTCCTGTTTCCTGCTGTGTTTGTTTCCTCTTGTAGCTTTGAGAAGATGATCAGCGGCATGTATTTGGGAGAAATCGTCCGGCTGGTGCTGGTGAAGCTGACGAAGGGGAAGCTGCTGTTTCAGGGACAAACCTCTGAGGCGCTGCTGACGCCGGGCAAATTTGAGACGAAGTTTGTCTCTGAGATTGAGGAGTGAGTGTTCAACAGTTGTGCACTTTTCCTCCACTTTCAGTTATATTTGTTCTAAAGACATTTTAAGCTCTAACTCTTGAGATATAATGAATTCTCAAATAATCGACAAGGTCTGTCTTTACCTCATGTGAAGAAAGAACTAGGCTTTTATTTGAGACAGGCCTTTATTCCCAATTTTAATTTTCTGTTGCATTTTGTGGCCAATGCAAACTCAATGCTCCCTCCATCTGTTTCACATTAAAAGGCTTCTAGTAACAAACACTGGGAGTCACTCAGAGAAAGCCCGTTTATAGCAAGACGTCACACTAATGTCAAGCAGTATGTTGTTTTTTGCATACAATACAACAGATAGCAAACTATAACCCGAACCAATTTACTTTAAAGCAGCTAAAGTCAACAGCACTGAAATCCTCCATGTGGTCTTTATTTCCTGTCTGTTTCTCTTGTTCAGGGAGGACACCGGACTGTCAAACACAGAGAAGATTCTGACAAAGTTGGGTCTGAAATGGGATTCAGTCGACTCCCGTGTGGTGCGTCTGGTTTGTGACACCATCTCCTCGCGCTCTGCTCATCTCTGCGCCGCTGCCCTGGCAACCATCG